>JACCIB010000308.1:0-192028 GCA_018906965.1 Philotrypesis tridentata
GGACTATCCTTGTCAATCATTAAAAAGCTATGCTTATCGTCACTTTGAGCATAATTCCTTAAACTGTATATAGTTCATATCTGAATTAACATGATCGTTGTACAGATGCTTGAGATTTAAATCATCTTGTCGAAAGATTACCAACAGATTTACGTTATCACGTACGAGATGCTTCGGAACTTGTGCATAAGATTGACAAAGATAGAAACAATCAACGCTTTTATGTCTACCCATACAGTAATACGCTTTGATACTGTTTTGCTTCTCGCAAGCAACATCGTCAAAGATCATGATTGAGTTGGGGAGAGCATCGTCAGGGCTTACCACTTCTTCATGCTCGCTGAATCCGAAATAATGTATGCCCTCTAAAGGCTCTAAAAGATTTTTCAAAAACTTATACTTTGACTGATTCAGAGACTTTGAGTAGACGTATATATTTTCGAATCTAACGCCATTAGGATGCGTAATGAGAGCAAGTAAGCTGTTAGTTTTACCACAGTTTGATGGTCCATAAAATACAGCTCGAATGCTGTCCGGAAGTAAATCTCCGTGTCTTTTGATTCTTTTTTTCAGGCTCCGCTATAACGTCAAAATTCGCTATTGGAAGCTTAACTGTCTGCTCTTTGAAGTTCATCCTTGGAGAACTGATTGACAACTGATGATGTAGAGTATAAATAGAGTGCTTTTATACTCTCGACATCAGTTATTACCTGACCTTCATGACGTGATGGTCATATATAAACACCACCGACAAGGTCGTGGAATTGTAAATCGTCTCATTAATAAGCTGCCAATTGAACTTTACTTACCGGGATACCAGTACTGTGGTCCTGGTACTAAGTTAGCTAAACGTCTCGCTCGAGGTGATCCGGGAATTAATCCACTTGACGTTGCTTGCAAAGAGCATGATATAGCTTATTCGCAAAATCGTGAAAATATTGAAGTTAGAAACGCTGCTGATAGAGTTCTGGCTGAGAAAGCTTGGCGAAGAGTTAAAGCAGCAGATTCGGCCATAGGAGAAAAAGCAGCTGCTTTTGCCGTTACAAACGCTATGAAATTAAAGTCAAGATTCGGAATGGGAGTGCAGAAGTCGCGAACTACGCTTCGGAAAGTTGTAAAGGCTGCTTCGCAATCAGTCTTTCCAGGAAAATGCGCGAATAATCTCATTCTCTCAGCTTTGGAAGGTGCGCGAGAAATGGTTCGGAAAGCTGGCGGGAAGAAGAATATAGTTATTTCTCAAATATTACCAGTTCCAGCTAAAGTAGGCGGTTTGCTACCATACCCTTGTTCTCATACCCTTGTTCGCCGGTCTAAGTGCAACTGGCGCCCTCGCTGGAGGTGCTGCTGGAATAGCTAAGGCTGTCAATGATGCTAAAGCCGCTCAATGGAAATTAGAAGAGAACAAGCGACATAATCAAAAGATGGAGGAGATTGCTCTCGGTAAGGGACTGTTTTTGAAGCCTCACAAGAAAGGACTAGGTCTTCACTTGAAGCCTGGTAAAGGATTAAAAAAAATCCTCTAAGTAAGATTGCCTGAGAGAGCGCTCACTGATTTCGATTTGATAAAATATGCAACGATTATGAAGATTTCAAACTTTTGCGGTGTATTCATGCGAGACTTGCTGCCTGCTAATGGTCCACATTATAACGAATCAGCTATTGTCAACTTGGATGATGCACGCGGACCTGGTACGCACTGGGTTGCATATCGTAAACGAGGCTCCAATGTCGTCTATTTTGACACCTTTGGAGATCTTCAACCTCCGATAGAGCTATTGCTCTACTTAGGCGTCAATGAAGTCAAGTATAATTATGAACGATATCAAGACTACAATACATTCAACTGCGGTCATCTTTGCCTACAGTTTCTGGCTGGCAGACTATATAAGGAGCAGCGAAAGTAGTTCTCGAGTTATTATCGCTTCAACTATCAAGGAGGATTCATTAACTTTGACTCTCTCCGCCAAGACTTCTATACTTGAAGCTCAATACTTTCCTCCAATCGAACTTTCCGCTAGCAAGAATTACGTTCGTGGATTAGTCGAACTGTCGACATTCAACTCGATTTCTAATATCGATACAAGTAACAACAAGTTCTACGTAGGTGGACAGATAGTTCACCTGACAACGGGTAGCTACGAGATTGAAGACTTCAATCATCTTATCGATACATTAAGCATCAAAGGCATTTCGATCTCACTTAAACCAAATAACAACACTCTCCGCAGTGTAATAAAGTGCAGTGAGATGATAGACTTTCGTCCACTAGATTGTATTGGTCCACTACTAGGATTTACGCAGCGAGTGCTCGAGCCTAATACTATACATATTTCCGACTTGCCGGTCTCCATTCTCAAAGTAAACGCTCTAAGAGTTGAGTGTAGCATCACTACCGGCGCCTATATAAACGGACAGCGAGTGCATACGATACACGAGTTCTTCCCCGCAGTACCTCCAGGCTACAAGATCATCGAAGTTCCCTCGCAAGTTATTTATCTTCCTGTCACCCTGAGGACAATCGATTACTTACAGCTGCGCATAGTCGATCAAGACGGAAATCTAGTTAACTGGTGAAGTCATCATAATTAGATTGCACCTGAAGCAAGCGTAATGGACATTGTCTACGCTGGTAGAGGGTATAAAAGCAAGCCAAAATGTCAGCTAGTCATCAATCGTTAGCGAGCCTTCGGAACGCTAACACGCCAAAATATACAGTTCTTAAAAGGACTCGGTCTAAGAGTAAAAAATCCTGGTGGAAAATAACGTATATTCCTCTGCTGTCTTCAGAGAAATGGAAGAGATTCTAAGTATACAGTCACCAGTGAGCTTTGATGATTCAGTCTCGAATTATGAGATTCATGCTCATCAGCCGTACACTGCTTCATCGTACAAGAACAGCGATGAAATACGTATCTCAGTTCAACATCAAGACTTGTGTCTATTACCTTCTCGCAGCTCGTTACACGTATGCGGTAGACTAATCAAAGCTGATGGTGCTCAAGTACGAAATACTAAATTAGTTAATAATGCTATTGGTCATATGTTTGAGGAAATACGATACGAGATAAATGCTATAGAGATCGATAAATGTAAAAACGTTGGATTAACTACGCTCATGAAAGGATGGCCTTCGATCACTCCTAGTCAAAGTTTAATCATACAGAATGCGGGTTGGCTCGACGTCGAGGAGAAAGATGATTTAGTGAATAATCGAGGCTACTTTGATCTGTCGATGACTATTGAAAGATAGTCGTTAATGTCAAGCATGAACTTATCCTCACTAGATCAAGAAATGATTTAAATGCAGTTATTCAGACAGCTACGAAAGAAGCGACTGCAACTGCTGCCGCAGAGTATGAAGATTTCAAGATTGAGTTGATAAAAATTGAATGGCTTATGCCTTACGTAGTACTCTCTAATTTACATAAAATTCGTCTGCTTGGACTTATTCAGAAGAGTAAATCGATTGATATGAGTTTTCGTAGTTGGGAATTGTATGAATACCCGCTACTTCCTACTACGCAGCGCCATGTTTGGACTGTTAAGACATCCAATCAATTGGAAAAGCCGCGCTTTGTCATTCTAGGCTTTCAAACGAATCGTAAAAGTTCAAGGACTGAGAATGCCAGCTATTTTGATCATTGCGAAATTAGCAATGTCAAGCTGTTCCTCAATTCAGTACTACCCTTACGGTAATCTCAATCTAGACATAGATCGTAATCAGTTTGCTATTCTCTACGATATGTATGCAAACTTTCAAAACGCATACTATGACAAGAGCGTAGAGCCTCTGCTGAAAAAGCAAAGATATATTTCGAAACTTCCGCTTATAGTGATTGACTGCTCGAAGCAGATCGAGTCTCTGAAAACTGCTTCAGTCGATGTTCGCTTAGAATTCGAATCGAAGCATAATTTCCCTGTTGGAACATCCGCCTACTGCTTGATTATACATGATCGTATAGTTCAGTATAATCCAACCAATGGCGATGTAAGAAAACTTGTCTGAACTTGTTTCGAAAGTGGTGGGGATGCTGGTATAAAGGAGGCTGCATCCGCACAGTCGAGCATCATTCGAGATGGAGTACTTGGTTGATATGCAAGGTTTTAAGCAGCCAGGCAACGACTTCATTCTCAAAGAGCTCGCTATACTTCCGATGGGTGCTGATCCTCAAGTGTGTCTCTTCAAAGCGCCTTTTCATTGGCGTAGACTCACGGAGAAGTATAAAGCCGAAAATGAATGGCTTGAACGCTATTATCACGGACTATCTTGGCAGTCTGGTGATAGAGAGTATACAGACATCGGAAATATACTTCGAACAGCTCTGAAAAATGCAGCTTGCATTAAAGTCATTGGCTCCATTCAGAAAAGATGGTTAGAACGATTTAAATTTAACGTTCACGATATAGCTGAGATGGGATATCCACCATTAAATCAAATAAGAGTAGTAACAGCTTGTCCGTATCATAACGGAGCTTATAGAGCCAACTGTACTCTTCACAACGTGCAGCTCATGCAAAAATATCTGAAAGAGTTGCAGACACCATTAGATGTTTATACAATGGAATATGAATAAGTTGGGAGAGAGGAAGCAAAGGAGAGATGATTATAATGGAAGTATCTCACAGCTGGATGGGGCTCTCATCCTTCCCAAAAAGAAGCTTGCAATGAAACGCGCGTCTTTTTTCTAAAAAGTTAAATAAGTCTTTCGAATCAAACGTATACATTCATATACGTATACATAAAGTCATATGAACATGTATAACTTGTATGTACTCGCATAAACTCTTATGTGCACCCACATAGCATTACATTTAAACTCATCCGTATAGTTATATGCAATACATAAACTCTTACATATATGCAGAAGGCTCGACTGATGCGCAGAGAGAGGCCGTTGTGGTTGCGCAATAGTTCTCAACGCTGTGGGAGTGGTGAAGGTAACATGGCAGCTCGACAGATGCGCAGAGAGCGTCCACTGAGGTTGCGCACTAGTCCTTCGTACAGTGAGCGGTGGGAGTAGCGCGGCGATTCGACTGATGCGCAAAGAGCGTCCACTGAGGTTGCGCACTAGTCCTCGGTAGGGTATGAGTGGTGGGGTAACGCGGCGACTAGACTAATGCGCACAGAGCGTCCACTGAGGTTACGCGGTAGCGGTGCGGCGGCTCGAGTGGTGGGGGAAGTAGTATAAGAGAAGCATCATCGCTCGAGGCAGTCATTATTGTTCGAGACGGAGTACGTAGTAGACGTATGTAAGGTTCCAAGACCGGACAATGATAGAGATGCCATGACTGATTAACCTCACTTTAAGTGTGGTTGCTATTTTTAATTCACGTGTATCCCCTCCACACATTCGGCCGACATATTTTAAGATTGCGCTTACCTCTACTCTCGAGTCATATGCATTATACCGACGAAGTATGGTGTAACAACGCTAGCTGGCGACATCATATACACACTGTACATCATATATACTCATAACCTCACATAGACATATATATAGACACACATATACAACGTACACATATTCATACACATGCACACATAAGCATATAACCTCAAATAGTATCGTGAGAGCCGAGAGGAGTCTGCGCTCGCATGACCGGTCTGCAGTGTAGCGTTCCATCCCCACTCTTGCGCGCATGTATACTCTTACGCGCGGCATTCCATCCCCACTCTCGCGCGCGTATACTCTCTTCTTATGCGCGACATTCCATCCCCACTCTCGCGCGTCTTTCTTCGTACGCATGGCATTCGCGCGGGCTGTTACCGCTAGATGGCGACGCGCGACATAGGTGCACACATGTCACATCGACAGTGGGCTCATGCCGGCGCTGTGCATATATATACGGCAGGCTCGTGTCGCAGCGCATACCGGCCGAGTTGCAGTTGCAGCGCGTTGCCCGTTGGAGCTGGCGCCTGGCGCGCGCATCGATAGTGGGCTCGTGCCGACAGCTCATGTATATATATATACATAGTGGTCTCGTGCCGACAGCTCATGTATATCTATATGCAGTGGGCTCGTGTCGGCGCTGCATGTATATCTATATACAGTGGGCTCGTATCGGCGCTGCATGTATATCTATATACATAGTGGGCCCGTGCCGGCGCTGTGTATATATCTATATACAGTGGGCTCGTGCTGCCTCGTGTATAGTGGACTCGTACTACATACATGGTGGGTTATAGACACTGCATGGGCTCGTACCCGCCTACATACATGGTGGGCTAGAAACCGCATGGGCTCGTACCCTCCTATATACATGGTTCGCTAGAAACCGCATGGGCTCGTACCCGCCTATATACATGGTGCGCTAGAAACCGCATGGGCTCGTACCCGCCTATATACATGGTGCGTTAGAAACCGCATGGGCTCGTACCCGCCTATATGAGGAA
The DNA here is from genome assembly GCA_018906965.1 of Philotrypesis tridentata. NCBI lineage: Eukaryota > Metazoa > Arthropoda > Insecta > Hymenoptera > Pteromalidae > Philotrypesis > Philotrypesis tridentata. Next base: position 6,395 of record JACCIB010000308.1, read on the forward strand.
ATCTACGGCCAGGTGTCCATTTTTGGGTGAAAAAGTGGAAGATTTGTAATTTTGAGGGCACACTAACCGGGCTAGGTTTTTTTTACTCGTTAGGGCATACAATACAAGAAAATTGACCGAAATACATCCGCGCCCTATGCCAATAAAAAGTTACGGGCCAAAAACTGAAAAAAAATTCGCTAATTTTTTTCGCGTTTTTTCCATTCTCCTAAAAATTTAAGAGTAGGCCGTATGTTAAATCAAATTTCTAATCAATTGAAATAAAGTACTTGAAAAGACCTGACGTCCGCAAGCGTCCCTCTCAGCCCCACACTCGCATGATCGTTGCTGCGTACACGACTCGCAGGCGAACACGGACTCGGCCATGCGCGCCGCCATAAAACGGCTGGCGCGCGCCCGAGCTCAGGGGCGGGGGTTTCCCCACAGGTACGCTGGGGAAACACGCGCGCGGAGAAACACGGGGGAAAACCCCGCCGCTCGCCGCGCCATCGCCCCCCTCCACCTTCGCCTGCGAGCCTCGTATATATAAGGGCCCCACAGCATCCTTCGGTAGAAGAGTCTTACCGCATCCTTACTGAGCGGAGCAGATCCCTCCATCGAGCCTCTCTCTCTCTAAGCGATCCTCACGACGACCTCTCGCCTCTTACCGCCTACGACGAGCGCAGCACTTCGCAGACTCTCTCTGCGAGCAGCACGCGCCTCTCTAGGTTCGCTCGCAACTCGAACGCACCCAACCAACCCGTAGAAGCGCAGCACCTTGCAGGCAACCTGCAAACGGCACGCGCCTCCTACGACCTACCCTCCCCCCTTTCCGCAGCCAGTCCGTGGAAGCGCAGCACATCGCAGGGCTTCCTGCGACCGGCACGCGCTTCTCCAACTCGCTGAACGACACCGCGGACAGCAGGCGGCTGCGCAGCACCTCGCGACTCGCAAACAGCACGCGCCCTCGCAGCGCCCTGCAGATTCCTCTCTCCCGACCTTCGCGCCACTGCGGCGGCATAGCGCCCTGCGATCCGCAGACAGCACGCGCACTCGCAGCACTCTGCAGGTCCCTGCAGGCAGCAAGCGAGCGCGCAGCGCCCTGCCACTCGCAAGCGGCACGTGCCCCCCCCCCCTCGGCCCCCCCCACACTGATTAGGCTAGGCATAGTTTGTAAGCTTAGATTGTGAGCTGAAAGTGTCTTTCACGACCCTTTTAACACAACTGTTTTGTATCATTTCACCCACTTCCCCGCCGTCCCCCCTTCTCCCGCTCTCCTCACTCGACGTGTACGACGTCAGACCTTTCATTTGGATATAAATTGGTCTAAATCGGATGCACTGATCAAAAGTTTCGCATTTTAGAAGTGGATGAACTTGGATTACGATTTACGAAAATGACCGCTCTTACCTTTTTTTTCTTAAAATCCTTCTAACTTAAGGTCTGTTTTTGTACTTTTTAATTACTGGGCGGGTTTTTTCTTTTCGCTTATGATGAGCTATATATATGCTTTTCAAAATGATCGTTCTTTGAAAGCATATATATAGCACACTACGAAGAAAAAATTTTTTAGACTCAATAGCATAAAAGTAGAAGAAGAGAGCTTTAATTTAAGCTATTGAACTTTGAAAACGCACGATTGGATCAAAAGTTATTAGCATTTGAAGAAAGGGAAAAATCTCCGAATTTTCGAAAATCGATTGATTTCATGGAAAAAAAAGCGAAATTTGCCATTTTTTAAACCCTTGTGCCTTCCGATCCAAACGACCGATTTCAAAATTTAATAGCTCAAATTGAAGCTCTTATCTTCTACTTTTTTACTAATTTAACTGAAGTTGAAGTTTCTCGTGGGATAGGCTATATATATGCCTCTGAAAATCAGTAAAAAACGAACAACTTTAGAAGCATATATATAGTCCATGAGATTAGAAAATTTGGATTCTGATCAACTAGATTGAAAGTTGAAGAAAAGAGCTTTAATTTGCGGTATTAAACGTTGAAAACGATTGGTTGGGTCGTAAATCATGAGGTATTAAATCCCACTAATAAAAAGTCATGACCGGATGTTTTGAAGCCGCTGAAGACGAATTGTGATTGGTTGATGTTGTGCGCATGCGTCAAGACTCAAGAGCCAATATGTTCATGTGTCATGGTTCATGTGTTTCCGGTGAATGCGTTAGTTTGAGGTTAGAGCGCGCGAAGCCCGCTGATGTTGATCTAACATTCTCGCCTAATATAATGGCAAAAAAGATCTGCGTGCAAGCAGAGTGCAGGTACAAGAAATCGAGAAAGATTTATTTTTATTTTATACACAATAGAATCGACAATGGGTTCATGAGTTCTTCATATATAGATATACCTATGCACAGTTCGATAAGTTCTTTTTAAAAACTGTACTTTAAAAAATAACTTTTAAAAGAGAAATAATTCTTCAAAATTTTCAAAATAAAAATCGAATTTGATTATTTTAAGTATTTCTGAGTACTATTAAATTATGAAGAAACTGCAAGAAAAATTAGAGCGCGCGAAGCGCGCTGCTCTTCGTCTGTAAAAAAAGAAAAACCATTATTTTAACGATTTCTTCCATGTCAAGCTTGTCAGAATCCAGAGAATTTTACGTTTCTTCAAATCCTTCTCAATTGCGATCCAAACAATCGTTTTCAACGTTTAATACCGCAAATTAAAGCTCTTTTCTTCAACTTTCAATCTAGTTGATCAGAATCCAAATTTTCTAATCTCATGGACTATATGTATGCTTCTAAAGTTGTTCGTTTTTTACTGATTTTCAGAGACATATATATAGCCTATCCAACGAGAAACTTCAACTTCAGTTAAATTAGTAAAAAAGTAGAAGATAAGAGCTTTAATTTGAGCTATTAAACTTTGAAATCGGTCGGTTGGATCGGAAGGCACAAGGATTTAAAAAATGGCAAATTTCGCTTTTTTTACATGAAATCAATCGATTTTCGAAAATTCGGAGATTTTTCCCTTTCTTCAAATGCTAATAACTTTTGATCCAATCGTGCGTTTTCAAAGTTCAATAGTTCAATTAAAAAGTACAAAAACAGACCTTTAATTTGACGTATTGAACGTTGCAAACGGATGCTTGGATCAAAACTTAGAAGGATTTTAAGAAAAAAAAAGTTCATCCACTTCTAAAATGCGAAACTTTTGATCAGTGCATCCGATTTAGACAAATTTATATCCAAATGAAAGGTCTTTTCAAGTACTTTATTTCAATTGATTAGAAATTTGATTTAACATACGGCCTACTCTTAAATTTTTAGGAGAATGGAAAAAACGCGAAAAGAATTAGCGTATTTTTTTTCAGTTTTTGGCCCGTAACTTTTTATTGGCATAGGGCGCGGATGTATTTCGGTCAATTTTCTTGTATTGTATGCCCTAACGAGTAAAAAAAACCTAGCCCGGTTAGTGTGCCCTCAAAATTGCAAATCTTCCACTTTTTCGCCCAAAAATTGACACCTGGCCGTAGATTTCCTCATATACATGGGGCGCTAGAAACCGCATGGGCTCGTACCCGCCTGGGCTCGTACCTGCCTAGCCTACCTACTCATATTATTCACATACATATGGTGCGCGGACGTGACAGTAATAATATTTTCAGATCAATAGTCGTGTATATCATGCGTTGAGTACGAAAAATTGAAAAATTTGCCAAAGGAATGAACATTTTTTGGTATTTGCATTAACTTTATAGTAATTTTATAAACATAGCATAAAAGTTGAGAAAAAAACATGTTAAATGAAAAAAAAATGATTAAAATAGCTGCTAATTTGGTTGCAGAGTAAATCAATTTACAATGAAGGTTCGGAAAAACCTGTGCGGCGCCGCCCGGCCGGAGTAGCTGCGCGGCCGCGCGCGCTGATTTCGCTTGGTTCACTAGTTGTTCTAGATGAACGAGGTCATCTACAGCTGTCGGGAAAACTGCTATTATTTAGAGTAATATTTGAACAAGCAGTGTGTCAAACTTAAATTAAAAATATCAAATAGCTTCGGCGTAATCATCGATTGAGAAAAAAATTATCTCGGCTCCTACTCATCCGATCTTAACGAAATTTATATGAAAATTCATGGTTTTTTCACCTACTTTAATACGCATTTTATCTTAATTCTCTATATCAAAATTGGCCAAAATACGTCCCTAGTAACGGACATTTGTTGATAAAAATGTTGTTAAAAATGAATTTGACGAAAAGTTCTTTTCAGCATTTGTTAAGTAGGACATGAACTGTCGATTGAAGGCGGTCGCATCAATTTGTCGTAATCTGCGCCAACTTGAAATGAATGTGAAAATAGAGAATAATAATTTTGCAATAAGTCGCCATTTTGAGATAGAGAATTCGGACTGGAAATTTTATATTGTATGAACTACAAAGACATGTTTGATCGGAAGTCTGACCAAAAAACGCAATGTTTTATATGAACTATTGCAATATAAAATTTTACAAAATTTTGTTTTGTTTTAAATAGTTTGGCGATGAAGAAAGTTAATTTTGCAATTAGGAGCACAGGTATACCTTATAGGAAATTCAATTCTGAATAATTTTCATACTCAACTCAAGCTAATAATAAAAAAGCTACAGAGGATAAACCAACAAAATAAATGCAAAAAAACAGACAATAATTATTTTTAAGTTTTCTGATTTTTAACACTTCACAAAATGTAATAAAAGCCTGACAGTACAGATGTAAATCCGATGACAATTTTTTATCATACACTTGAGAATTGCAGACTCTGAAAAATTCAAGTGAAAGAATCGGTAGCCAAGATGAGTTGAATTCCATTATCCAGCGCTAACCGTTAGTTCACCAAATGAATTATCGCAGGCAGGGAACTGGCCGCATGATCCTAGTGCAACTGATTCACGAAAGTAGTGATTTCGTTGTAATTAAGCACGGATTGTGTAGACGGATATTTGGTCTATCAGGCAAGGATCGTGGCTTTATCCAACTGAGCTGGGTCGCGAATTACATCCAGAAATAGTAGCTGAGGAGTTGGAAGAAGAGTTTGAACTGCCGATTCTACAGTTGGCTTTCTACTTAAGCTCTTTAAGTATACGTAAAGTGTTTTAAAATGAAAATTACGATTGATTAACTTGAGAAATGGTCAATGACGAGAAGCTCTCTCTTTTTTTGGACGAGTCGTCAATAGAAAAATCGTCGGTGGTAAAATGGTCGATAAACTACACCTCGAGTGTAACTTGGAGAAAAAATCTGGTTGAGCGTGCGACGTAGCGCAGAGTCGAATTTCGCGCGACTACGCGCTAACGGAGCGAGTGAATATCTCGTGCGTCCGCAGGAAGTAAGTATATAAATGCATCGGTGTGATGTCTTATGTAAAATTTGGACTCTCGCACTGGCTCCGTCGCTCTCTCTCTCTCTCTCTCTCTCTCTCTCTCTCTCTCTCTCTCTCTCTCTCTCTCTTTCGCAGTTCGCTCTTGTGCGGGACGCAACGCCGCCCGCGAGAGCGAGAGAGCGCACGAAGCTGAAAAAGCTCGCGCGAGAGAGGGGCGGAGAGAACAGTAGAGCGGTACGGCTGGCGAGGCTGCTTTCTCAGTAGGTCTTGGATCGTGGATCCGCGATCGCGCTGCGGGGCCGTCGCAATTCTCCGGAGGAAGGTCGCGGCGCAGATAGTGCGCGAGCTTTGGAGCTCGAGTTCGGAAGCGGGGGGTCGTCGCACCGACAGGAGCTGCGGCATAGCTGCAGACGAGCAGCAGGGAGGACATGTCCGGCGACGTGCAGCCCAGGAAGCGCAAGGACAAGAGGCGCAGAAGAGGTGACTAGCGTTTCTCGCCCTGAACTGCTCGGCGCGAGTTTCGGCCCGCGCAGCCCGCGGCCGCTTCCAGCGTATTTTTAGACGGCTACTCTCCCCGCTCTCTACTGTGCGCCGCGCGCAAAGCTCGCCAGCTGCTTACGCACTTCTGCCGCTGATCCGCGGCTCCCGCTACTTTCTCGCGCGGGTGCAGCAGCCGAGAGGAAAAGCCTTGACACTCGGGCGGACCGATCAAACGACTTTTGCCGCGCCGCTTATCGGCCTCCCGCGAACTATCAGCACTGCGCTCTATATAACATGACACCCTCCTCGCCAACTCCGATTCCCAGCAAGCCTCCTTCGCTTCCAGGAATAGAGATTGTATTTTTACTGCTGGCCGCTTAGCTTCGGAAAGGTGAATGGCGCGTCTTATTCGACTCTGTCCATGCCTATTCTCGTCCTAAATTCTTACGCAATAAATTCCCGAGAATAGATTTCCTCCGCTATTGCCGCTTTTTCAGCCGCGATAGTCCGCAAACTACTCGCGCGTACGTGCTTATCGCCAAGGTGAGTATATCGCCGAGCGCGCCGTTCAGCGCGGCCGAGTCGCGATTGCGACTTTTCTTCTCTCCTCGTCGAGAATCTCCCCGTTTTTCCCGCACCCGAGAGCTACGCCGACGCCGCGACGCGCCAGTCGCAGGAGCCAGAAATAGCGCGAATACATCGCTTGTACGTGGAAATTTTTAGACACTGCATTGAAACACCTTTCCTGCGTCAATATTACCTTCACCAGAGTTTCATAAACGTAAAATCCGCATGTAAACTTTGCGTTTCCCGACGCTTACACGCTCGAGTTTCAGTGTCAACGTCCATATTCAAAATGTCTGTAAACTGCACTGGCGTGCATGCAAATGAGAGATGGTTCACTTGTTTGTAAATTATTACGCAAACTTTACTTTTGTTTTGAGAAAATTATGAAAAAACTGCACGTCAATCGAAAAAGCCAAAGACTAAAGCTGCGCTTTACCGCGGAGTTTACGCTCACCCGAGCTGTATACCCAAATCACCGCCGTCTAAATATCAGTTTTGAGGACATTGCAGAAATTCAAAATGCTCGCAGGGAATACGCGCCTCTTGCTACATTTACAAGCTTTTCGGTGCAAGTTGCAGAGTTAGTCCGTCAGACAAATTTTGAGAGTGTTTCTGCGAGTAGCGATAAAGCGAAACGTGGGCGGAGACAGTGAGCGGGAAATATGAATTTTCAGATGACGACGAGGCCAGTGCGGTTCCGCTGGTGAGAAGCGGCTCAGCCGAACGTACGGACAATGTCACGATACACGTTCACAAAGAAGCGGGCACAGGTGGCCACTGGTGTGCGCGAATCATTTTTTTCGCCCTTCTCGCCGCTCTAGTCAGCGTCGTTGGCCTCATCATCCTCGAACACCGGGGCACCACCGACGGTACGTTCTTTTCATCTTCCAAAATCCACGTTTTTCCAAAAGATTGATATTTTCACTTTACAGTCGGCGGCATACCTTTCTTTCAAATTATTCGCTGCGAATATCTCGTGGAAGATTCAAATATTTATTTGGAAATGATATTTCGGGAAATATTGAGGCAATAATTTGTTTGAAATAGCCATCGACGCGTTAAAAACTGTATCTCGCTAGTGTAATAAATCTGCAAGTAACATTACTGCACGCAGTGGACACTCCGGTGACCTCGTCCCAATGGGCCACGATCTTCGAGGGTTGGGTGGACGAGTCTCCAGCTCAGCACGAAGGCGAGCACGATCAGGCGTCTGCGGAAGATCAGGAAGAAGCGTCCCACGAGGAGGAGGACGAGGAGCACGCCGAGGCGTCCCACGAGGAGGACGAGGATCCCGACAAGGAGCACGACGACTCAGAACATAACGAGGACGAGAAAGAGAAAGAGGAAGAGGAAGAAGAAGAAGAAGAGACTTTAGCTTCCAAGGAAGATGAGGAGGGCGAGGAAGAGGAGTCTTCCAAGCCGGACGAGGACGAAAGCAAGGAAGTCGAAGCCGACAAGACTATTTCCGAGGAAGACGCGGACGCGGACGAGGGCTTGGGCAACGACGACGAGGATGACGAGGATGACGAGGACGACGAGGCGGAGGAACCGGACTTTGAGGCCGACGACAGTCGACCGGATAGCGAAGGAGAAGCCGACGATGCCTCCCCAGAAAAAGGTGCCTCAGCATGATAAACTAGCTTTCACGGTTAACGGGCTCCGAAAGTCAATTGAGAATTCAAATTTCCCGCCGCAATCTGCGCAGTCTGGCTTTCATGCGGGAAAAGCTCCTTCTTATCGAATTATCTACGATTTTTCTTTTGTTTTCAATAATTATTAAATTATGTCCTAACGCTATTATATTATAATACATCATGCTCAACTGTCTTCGAGAATCATGATACGAGGCGAAATTCGGCATTTTCATTTGACTCTCGGACCCCTAACAACGTGTACTACATGTTTTTTATTATTCGTACGTATCGCACGCTGTTCTTTGTATGATTCATTATTCTATGTGTGCATGAACATAACAGCAGTATTTATTGTTTTCTATAACGTCAATATCGTTGTTTGTTAAATTGTTACTTCTAATTGTCCTATGTCCTAAAAATATACAACAGAGCTAGGCTACTGCATAATGTATTGGATTTTTCTGTATTTATATTTTACAAACATTAAAGAAAAAAACAAATACAAGATAAGAAATAAGAATGAATATCAATTGCTCTTCTTTAAAAACAATAATCCTTCACAGCGTATAACACATACTTCATGTATTAAAAAGACATTTTATCGTGGCTTATTAGAGAGATCAATTTTATTTATTTTCCTCCTTCTTTACGATTTTTATATTTACCTATATATTTTACCAATACCAATGCATTTGCTCGCGTTACGTGTTTTCCTTAAAACTATATGTTCCTTAATAATTTTGTCTGAATTTCTATCTGCGATATTTGATTAACAGCTTGTGTAATCGATTCACGTCAAGAAAACGCAAAAAAATTACGAAAAATTTATAAACTTGCATTGCAATACTAAAGTTCGAACAAAAAATCTCGTTTCACTTGCTTGTACTTAGCGGGTTACAAGGAAATTTGAATTTGTTATCGGCACGCGTCCTTTTCGCTTGATGCAAAAGAAAAATCGAACTAAATCGTTCGGTTCCAGAGGACGAAGACGAAGACGAAGATGAAGACGGTAATGAAAAGGCAGACACGGATGAAGACGAGGGCTACAGCAAGGAAGAATTCGACGAGCTCGAGGCGCTGGAAGAAGTCGACGACGACGACGACGACGACGACGACGAGGCGGACAGCACCGGAGCCGATTTGGATTTCAGCATCGAGGGCGTGAAGGCCGATGACGACGCCGAGGACGAGAAGGACTTTTCCGACGACACCGCGGAAGAGATGTTCGCTTCCATTCCCGGCGTCAACGCGGATATCGACAATAATAGCGCCGAGCCTTTAGAAGAAGTATGACATATACGATATTGTTTTTAGCATTCTTATCGTTATTCGAGCGTCGAGCTTGACTGCATATGGGGAAATCTACTCGGAGAGTTGACAATTTTTTAGCCGAAAAGTGGGAAGTGAGTAATTTTGAGGGCACTATAACCGGGCTAGGTTTTTTTACACTCGTTATAGGACATAAAATACAAGAAAACTCACCGAATTACATCGGCGGCCTATATGCCAATAAAAAGTTACGAGCAAAAAGCTCAAACAAATACGCTAATTTTTTCGTATTTTTTTCATTCTCCTAAAAGTTTAAGAGCAGGCCGCATGTTAAATAAAATTTTCGATAAAATAAAACAAAGTACTTGAAAAGAACTTTCATTTGGATTTAAATTTGTCAAAATCGGATGCGCTGGTCAAAAGTTTCGCACGATTGAAGACAACGAACTTGGATTCAGGCTTTTACGAAAATAGTCGATTTTACCTTTTTTTTCTTAAAAACCTTCCACCGTTTCATCCAAGCATCCGTTTGCAACGTTCAATATGGCAAATTAAAGGCCTTTTTTCTTTTCACTTATGATGAGCCATATATGAGTCATTCCACGGGATACTGGAAACTTCTGGGGGCCTGGAAGATCGAATAATTTTGGGTAGGCCACACTTGCCAGACCTATTTTTTCTGATTTCTGGGATCCCTCTGAATAAGAAACCGTGCGAGTTGCATAATTATCGGTTACCACCCGGGTTTCCGATCGAAAAAGCGCAAAAATCTTCATACATTTTCTTTTGCATTTTTACTGTCGAGAGTATTATTTGTGTACTGTGAATCCTATGGGACTTGGCGCTATACTTTATATAATAATATATACAGAACAAAAGTGCAGCTCAAGAGCTTTAAATCGAGCCTAAAATTTTTAAAATCGGATGTTCCGGTCACGAGTTACGCACGCTTCAACACTGCTAACTCTTTATAGGGCTCTCGCGAAACTAATCGATTTTCACTTTTTTTTCAAATTCTCGAAACTTTTAATCCAGTGACTCGATTTTAAAGTTTAATAGCTTAAATTAAAGCTCTTTTCCTCAACTTTACGATTTATAGGTCCAAAATTTTTCTTCTCTATTGAGCTGTATATATGCATTCAGAAAACCAATCCGCTTTAGAAGCATATATATATAGATCAACAGATAACAAAATTTAAATTTAGATCTTAAAACCAAAAAGTAGAGGAAAAGAGCTTTAATTTGAGCTAACAAACGTTAAAATCGAAGCATTGGATCGGCAGTAATAGGGATTTGAAGAAAGGGAAAAATGTCTGGTTTTTGGAAAAATCGAGCTATTTCGTGAAAGTCAAACCAAAGCACTTTTTTCAAATGGTCATAAATTTTGATCGAGTGATTCGATTTTGACGTTTAATAGCTTAAATTAAAGCTGTTTTCCTCAGCTTTTTTGTCGATACAAATATTTTTTTGTAGTGAGCTATATATATGCTTCTAAAGCCGATTGGTTCTTTGAACGCATATATATAGCTATATAAATATATATCAAATTTAAATTTTGACTTAAAATTCAAAAAGTAGAGGAAAACAGCTATAAAGAGTTAGCAGTATTGAAGCGTGCGTAATTCGTGACTGGAACGTCCGATTTTTAAAGTTTTAGGCTCAATTTAAAGCTCTTGAGCTGCACTTTCGTTCTGTATATGTACAACGTATAGCGCCAAGTTCCATAGGATTCACAGTACACAAATAATACTCTCGATAGTAAAAATGCAAAAGAAAATGTATGAAGATTTTTGCGTTTTTTCGATTGGCAACCCGGGTGGCAACCGGTAATGATGCAACTCGCACGGTTTCTTATTCGGAGGGCTCCCAGAAATCAGAAAAAATAGGTCTGGTAAGTGTGCCCTACCCAAAATTTTTCGGTAGTCCAGGCCCCCAGAAGTTTCCAGTATCCCGTGGAATGACTCATATGCGCTTTTCAAATAGATCGATTTTTGAAAGCATACGGATAACACACTGCGTACTAAATTTAAAACTTAGACTGATTAGCACAAAAGTAGAAGAAAAGAGCTTTAACGTAAGCTATTAAACTTTAAAAATGCCCGACCGGATGAAAATCGAGAAGGATTTGAAGAGACGTAAAATTCTCTAGAGTTTGTCAATCATTTACATGGAAGAAGGCGTTAAAATTATCGTTTTTTTTCTTTGTATTTAAAACCTTGTGATTTGCGATCCAATTATTCGTTTTTGAAGTTTAATATCTCAATTTAAAGCTCTTTTCTTCTACTTTCATATTAATTTATCAGAGTTCAAATTTTTTGTGCGATGATTTATGTAGATGCTTGTCAAGTTGGTCATTTTTTACTGATTTTTAGAAGCATATATATATATATAGCTTACCGCATGAGAACCTTAAAATTGAGATATACTATAGAAAAAGAGTAGAGGATAAGAGCTTTAAGTTGAGCTATTAAACTTTGAAAGCGGTCGGTTGGATCGGAAGGTACGAGGATTAGAAAAAGGCAAATTTTGCTTTTTTCCATGAAAACAATCGATTTCGAAAATCCGGAGATTTTTCACTTTCTTCAAATGCTGCTAACTCTTAAAGTTTAATAGCTTAAATTAAAGCTCTTTTCTTCTACTTTTCTGCTAATTAGTCTAAGGTTCAAATTTATTACGTAGTGTGTTATACATATGCTTTCAAAAAACAATCTGTTTGAAAAGCATATGTACAGCTCATCATAAGCGAAAAGAAGAAACGCTTTGAGTAATCAAAAAGTACAAAAAAAGACCTTTAATTTGATACACTAAACGTTCCAAACGGATGCTTGGATATTATTATAATATTTTCGTAAAAGCCTGAATCCAAGTTCGTTGTCTTCAAACGAGCGAAACTTTTGACCAGTGCATCCGATTTACACAAGTTTATATCCAAATGAAAGGTCTTTTCGCAAGTACTTTAATTTAATTTATCGAAAATTTTGTTTAACATACGCCCTGCTCTTGAACTTTTAGGAGAATGAAAAAAACACGAAAAAATTAGCGCACTTCTTTTTGAAGTTTTTGGCCCATAACTTTTTATTGGCATAGGGCACCGATGTATTTCGGTCAGGTTCCTTGTATCGTATGTCTTGTATTGTAAAAAAATGTCCAGCTCTCCGTAGATTTTCTCATATATTGAAGACCTTGTCGAACGCTGATAGTTAATATAGGAGTCGTGCTATTATGATGTCGGTAGTCTTTGGTTCGCGATATTCGACGTGTGCACACGTTTTCAAGAGAATAAATTACTTGACACGCTCTTTCGAATTTTCCTCTTTGTGTTATACACGAGCTTGGGAAAAGAAAACGCATGAAATTACGCATATATATGTTAAGTAAATCGCATTTCTATTGTACCGAAAAAAATTCTCTTCAATTATTCCTGACTTTGAATACAACGAGAATAATACAACTTTTGTATAAGGATGTCAAGCGCAAAATCAAGTTTACCTTCTGTCAACCATAGAATCGCTATGGCCGAGCCATTTAATTGCTAGACCAATCTATATATCGGTCTTCCCAATCAAAGCAGCTGCATAAAAATTTCGTGCTTTCCAGATCGATGGCGAAGATCCGGAAGAAATAGTGAACGGCGGCGCTCAGAATGAAGATGACGAGGACGATGAGAAAGCAGAGCAGATTCTGGAAGAGGAGTCGACGAGTGGTAAGTGCCGTTGATTTAAAATTCTCAAATTTGGCTCGTTAAACGCGTAGTATCCGTTTCTATGAAAAACAAATGAATAAATAAAATAATAGCAACATTAAATTGGCTAGAAACTGTCGATCTTTCACAGTGTACTTATGCACAGTAATATTAATCGAGAAAATGTTTGAGAAAGCTTTTATGCAGGATAGGCATGATGTAAGTATAAAATGTAATAAAATCTGGTGACGCTGTTTCTAGTGGCGATGAAATTTGGAGTCGGCGTCGCCCTGATCGTCACCGCGCACTTCGTGCTCGTTAGAAGGTGGAACAATGGTAAACAATAATGCTATATTTTTCTCTCATGCGCACTTAACATATTCGACATTACCACACGATTTTTGCTTATTCTCTCTATGCTGCACTCTCTGCTGAATGTTTTGCATCTTTTCTTTAGTCTTATTGCTCAAGAAAGTTCAATAATTAATTATTTTAGTTTTTCTATACGTTGTATAAAGCGGCTGTAATACGCAGGGTCTCGTATAATAACGATCTTTCTTATTTCTCTTAATGTCTATGTCCACGTAATTATAGTATCTTTTTACTCTTACATTCCAAAATAAACACGGTTTTATGTGCTATAGCTCTAATGAGAAAGAAAAACACAGCTCGAAACTAAAATTTCTATTGTTCGAAACGCTTGCGATTGTGCCAAGTATTCAAAAATATTATTTTATTTTTAAAAAATCAATTAACGTGGTTAGTGCGCTTGCGAGGCAAAATATAATAATAGCCACTTGTTTGCCATTTTAATGCAATATATATATTCTATGATAATTAAGAATAAATTCTTTGAGGTAAGTGCTACATTTCATTTTCAGTTTTTTAACTAACCACGTTAATCGCGCAAACAAGTCTGGATATACTCGATAATTAACATATTATGAAATGCCGCACTACGTCGAAAATAAGACAAAATTTGAGCTTTACTTACAATAGAAATTTTTTATTTTTTGGCTGCTGATCATCAAATTTACGTTTATATAAATACTTCCAGTGCTGACATTTTTTTAGATTTTCAACTCTATATTTTTGATATTATTCAAAAGACACAATTTTTACAAAATATCTATTTTTCATACAAAGTTTTTTTCTTACTCTCGTTATATCTTTTTTTCATCAAAACGTATTTTAAATTCGATATCTGACAAAAACTGCCGATGAAAATAACAATTAAAAAAAGCTGCCCCTATCTTGTATTATACTACACGTACATGTTTGCTGTAATATTGTAATTAGTCATTTGATTTTGCACGTCCTTTAATGTTCTAATAATCGTATGTGTCACTAATAAATTTGTATTTATAAAAAGGCGATGCAGACGCTCCAGAAATTCTCACAGACAGCGACGAGGTGCCAAACTTATCGCGAAGGAATACTCTGGTCCCTCCGGCACGTATAAAAGAAGTAAATTTAAAGGCCAATGAGCAAGAAGTTCCTCTCAACAAAGAACAAGAGCAGACATATGAAGATTTGCGCTCTACCTACAAGTCTGTTGCTTCTAAAGATAAAAAGAGATCGGGCATCGAAGAGATTTTCGCCAAAAAAACGTCTGATCTTCAATTGATGCTTCGTGGTGAAAGCAAAGGTGAAGAACTGCTTGTATAAAGCTGTATTTTGAAAACAAAATATTAATTATTTTTATTTAATAGTTGAATTTTTTTCTAGAAAAAACGACAAAACCTGCTCCTAAGAATAAAGGACATCAAACAGAGAAAGAAGAATATTCAGAAGGTGAAAATGATTACGATGACGATGAAGAAGAGTACGACGATGAAGATGTAGAGGAAGAATACGATGATGAAGGGGAGGAGGAAGAAGAAGATGACGAAGAGGAAGAAGAAGAGGATGTAGAGGAAGTCGATGATACTGAATTAGTCGAAAAGCTGGATAAAAAGTACGGCAAGTTGCCGACTCCGCCGTACAGTGAAGAAGACGAAGAAGACGAAGGCGAAGAAGAAGAAGAAGAAGAAGAGGAAGAAGAAGAAGACTATGAGGAGGATGAGGAGTTATCTGGGTGGAAACGTAAATAATATATAAACCGTATGATTTCATGATTGAAAACGAAATTTCATTTTCAACTTAAGTTAGCATTTTAAGAAACTGCGCATGAAAGATCGACAGATTGATTTACATTCTGCAAGCAATATAACTTCTTAGCATTTCGTAATCATATGTGTACACTTTCCACTAACTTAATATTTGATCAAGCTGAAAAATCATTTCTTATTCTTTCTTTTCGACAGGTGTAAGGGCTCCAGCTGTTGGAGGTCAAGTAGTGTCAAAAGGTAAAGATCCGAAACCTAAATCTGGAGGTCAGCAGGAAGAGGAGCACCTCGAAGATTCCTTAGAAGATGTAAGAATTACTGAAGAAATTAACAGTATATCTCCCAAAAAGGCATAAAAGATGGAAATTAGCAGAGTCTATGATCTTTCATTTTGATTATAATATGTTTCGGAAAAGGCTCCTAATTCTTAAAATTCTGTAACAAATCATTGAAGTAGGTACATAAATAGATTTTCATTTTATACATATTATTATTAGGCAAGGCAAAAATGTATGTGTATCAATAGGAATTTTAGTGTAGGTATTTTCATTGCAATTTAAAATGAGTGAAATATGAACAAAACGAAATAGTCACCTCATATTTCGTAAGAAAATTTCATCCGCGTATATTATTATATGCATGTAGAATAATTTTTTTAATCTAATAATAATTTAGACGCAAATAAATTGTTATTTAAGCAATTGAATTATTGAATTCTTATGGATCGTTAATTTTGAAATTATAGAGAAAAGTCGAGTAAATTAGTGCAATACCTCAATTGTGCGTACTTTTATATAAAGAAATGTTTGATAACTCTGTACATAAACAATTTAAAGTAGGATATACTAAATTATTGCAGTAATACGAGATGAGATTAATGTACTGAATACGTCATGAAATACTCAAACTTTTTAATAACCTTTATCTAAGGACGTAGCAGCAGGAACTGTATATACACACTGTATTTTGAACATATTTATTTAATTTTAGAAACGTTATTGTTAAATAAAAATGTCGTTATCTGTTATCAACAAAATTTATTACATTATTACCTAATCTGAGTCTTACTTTACTTTGACACAAGACAAAATTATTATTTGATGAATTACTTATTTTGACATTAAATCACTAAGGGCGCAACTAAATCGATGTGTGGTTATTGAAAATTTATGTACAGTTTCGCATCTAGTGAATAAAACTTCGATACCAACAATAATTGTTTTGAGCAGTATAAAATTAGCGAAGTACAATGTGAAAGTACTTCGTTCGGATTGATCATACAAATGTTGATGAACAGACATAATCATGCATTCAATCAAGTCTTTATTTTAAATTACATTTTATTAATTGAACGGCCAACGATTTCCGAAAACAATGGCAATGCAATATTGACAAGATGCCACCTTGTTTTAAAATAAAAAAAAGTTACATATTCAGTCTCGTTGGCATTTTACCACTCGAAAAATAGAATTGGAAGTACATTCTTTCGCTGGTGAATTCTGAACATTTCAATATTTGTGCTTGTGTCGATGTTTTCTTGGAGTAGGTGACATAGGGCTAGCAGCTCGAACGTGTTTTAACGAAGATCTAGATATAGGTGGAGGCGACATAGAAGACGAACGTTGCCGCCTTTTGCGTTCGGTACCTGGCGATCTACGTGACGATCTCGACGTAAAGGCAGGCGAAGGCGAACGACGAAGTCGTGGCGGTGATGGTGTGTACTGTGAACGCTTTTTGTGCGGTGATCGTGATCTCCGCTTACTCCGAGGCGATCTGCTACGTGATCTGTTAACATAATATTAATCGTTATTTTCCATATATTTATCTACATACAGGGTTCTTCAAATTATTAGGCAATAGATAAGTGTAACTTATAACTCAATCAATTATCATCTGCTAAGCTTACTTGTATCTACTACTTCCTTTCGATGGTGGACTTTGAGAGCTGCGTCGCCTATCTCTGTAATAACTTGGTGAGTCTGGTGACATACTTCGTTTCTTATCTCTTCTTCTTTCGTCATCTTCACTTTTATTTTCTTTTAAATCTCTTTCACTCTAAAATAATAGTAGCACAAAACAAATAGAATATATATTTACTTATTCAAAAGCGATATGAATATATTTCAAACAAAGTATACCTTTTTTATTAGCTTTTTACGATAATGCTCAACCTGACTTTGTATTGTCATGCCTTGCTTTAGAGTCCTTCTTCCACTTTCTAATTCATCTTGGTATTGCATCGCTTTAACTTCGATTTCACGCAATCGGTTTCGTCTCTCCTCATTATAATCTCTATAAAACAGGAAAAAATAAATACATATACTTTTTTCCAGAATTAATCAGCGTATCGAGTAAATAAATGCATGTAATATACATTACACATCGTACCTTGAGTCCATGCTCGTGTCTTGTGAATTTGAATCATCATTTTGTTCAAGCTCTTCCCACTTACTCGTAGTCATAGCTTGTGCTTCAACTTGATCAGGATCCACTGTTTCCCACCTGGATGGTACAAAACCAGCAGGCATAGAAAGCTTTTTATCATCTTTACTTTTAGAGCCTATACTATCGTCGTCATCCATTGGTACACCATCAATGTCATCATCCACTGAAACGTAATATAAATTTAATAGAAACATTAATTGAACAATTAAAAAATGTATGTTTGCAATATTTACTTGGAATTCCATCAATGTCATCAAAATTCGAAGTAGTTTGAGGAGTGAGTCCATGTTTCATAGCTCCTTTTAATAAAGCAGCTCCATCAAGTGGTACACCATCTAAATCTTCTGCAGTATCAGCATCAAGATCTGATAATGGAGCACCGTCAATATCCTCTTCATGATCTTGTTCAACTTCCTCAGACTGTACAATATATTATAATTTATTGGAAAAGGAGAATCATTAATAGCACAAGAAATATAAATGATTATAAACTTACTTGAGTTAAACCTAAGAAAGTATTTTGAAGTTTTACAAGAAATTCCCGAGGATACACAGCCCATTCTTCCCATGCTCTAAACATTCTCATTACACGTACTTTAAATCCTTCAGCTTTCAATCTGCTATCAAATTGTTTATATGCTTGCTGAACTTCGTTGAAAATATCTAATAACCTCGCTTCAAATCTATATTAAAAAGAAAGTAAATTATGATCAACATCAATTTTGCAACTATAAAAACATTAGATATAGAAAATAAATAAAAAAACTTACGCCTTTCTGTATATCGTAGCGTTCGTGACTTTAACGCCACAGTTGTTCAAAATATCTGATATTAAATATAATCGAGCAATTTTCTTGTTTGCTGGTGTTTGTAAAATTGAAAGTGACTCTGATATACAATCACAAATTTCTTCAGCAGCTTCGGCATGTTCAATACAAAATACCATAGTTTCTGCAACTTTTATTCGCTCTGGAGTGATATTCCTTAGTAGATCTTCTAATCGATCTCTTTGACTGAAAAGTAATTAAAGTATTAGAACATCCACAACACAAACAATGCAATAAGAAGACATAAATATACCTATTAGAAAGGCATCCTCTGCGTGGTTCTTGTTTCTCTTCTACTTCTATTAACTCTTCAGGCATACCCTGAGTCCAGGGATTCATTGGTGGAGGTCGCCATATACTTCCTCCCTTAAACATTCTAAAATCTTCCATTCTCCATTCTTTTTGTGCATCTCCTTGTAAAATTGAATATAATTTCCATCGGTAGTAAGTATGAGCAGGAGAATAATTTTCAAATAAAAACCTGGAAACATTTATTATTATAAACTGGTAATGAAAATGCTACCAATTTTTACAAATTTCATTCTTTAATTTATTTACCTAAACATTGGATTATTTATTTCCCTGTTCATTATCATGGCTTCAAACATGGGCCCTTCTCGAACAACAAATTCTACCATTCTATGTATCAACATGACCAAATTCCTGTAACATACCAAGTCAAATAAGAATTTGATACTCAAGCTTGCAACTTCAAGAGACAATCACAAAAAGGTGGAAATGTAAATGTCAAAGCTATATATTACATAGATAAATAAAAGTACAAATTGTTACAATTCATGGATAATTATGAGATACTTACAAAATATTGGAGTTTTAATTAAAAAATAACAAATACCTTTCTGTCGGAATAACCACTTTGACAACAGCATTCTGCAAAACCTATGAGGATCCAGTTCATAGTGCACAAGGGTGACAGATAGTTGACCAATCCAGCCCAAATGCGCCACCAAGAAAGACGCCGACAAGTCAACACAACACAATTTTTAAACTTCCATTAAAGTTACCATTTGAACAAGCTTTCTTTTTTTTTAATTTGAAAAACATTTTTTTTCAAATTTAACACAAAAGATTATAGTCTTAATAAAATTATTCTTTCAGTATTAAGAAAAATTTGTTTGCCACATTTTCTCTTCGATCTTTGCTCCTTAATAAATACAGTGTCCAATTTCATGTTTTCAAAAAAACCTATCAGTCTTTCCGAATATAATTTTGCAAAATTATAACACTGTTTTTATCAAGTCCTTAAAGTTCAGTCTCTGTCTTTTTAATCAAAACTTTTTTTCCGTAAAATTAAACAAAGTCTCATACTGGAATGTATTAACAACTTCAAAAGAACTGTTGTTTGTCACCTCACTATGCAGCTCGGCGTCAACCGAATTGTGTATTTGCTAAATGAAAACAATAAGTTTACCTTCTCAAAGTTTTCCTTCTCCTGGACGTCCGCGTTCTGGAGGTTGCGAATACGTGGCATCTAAGATTATTTTTCAAAAACATGGTTATACAGTTTAGTACACTGATATAGTATAAGTCATTTATAGAGAAATATTCATTCTCTCAATCACACATTAACGTTTCTAAGATTTAACTAATTTAGCAAGAAAGAAGCATTTGTAAAATTCATCTGTTTTATTAAACATATAGTATTTTGAAAGCTTCTTGTATTGATAGGTAAGAGTACCTTATGCTTATCTCGCCGATGTGGTTGCGCATTGAAAGGCAATCCAGAAGGAGGTGGTGGTTGTGTCATTTCCATTAAAGCAGGTGGAACATATATTGGATATGGTGGAATAGGAACACTCTTGCCCCACCCTAGTTTCATTTCATACTGCATAATATCTCGACCTGCGTGAATAAAAAATTTAATGAAATGCTGTTATACCGATTAATGGTTTTAATTAACGTTGAATATGTACACCAATACACTTACCATTGAGATTTTTGAGTGCTCTTTCTCCATCTTTTCTGCTCATAAAAGCTACAAATCCACAATTTCTCTGCCTGGCCTTTTCCTCATCACTTCTTGGCCACATGATTTTAATGCTAGCTAGTGGACCAAATTTACCAAAAATTTTTTTTAGTTGTTGTTCAGTTATCTGTAAGTTTATTCCATATTAATTTTAAATCTTTTATGAAATTCAACTTAAGAAATTGAGGTTCTACCTTGGGATTCAAATTTCCTAGATATAAATTTGTAGTGTTAGGATCTCCATTATCAAATGATCCATCTAAAATAAGAATGAAAAATTTTTTAAACATTTTTTTTAAATAATTATAAAATTAATATACAGTAAAAAATCTTGATTCCAACCTTCCACTGATTTTAAAGCAGCGATCAACGCTTCATCATTTTGCGCTGAAGATACAACAGTTTTAACAACTCCTTTATTTTTGTGTCGTTCTTCTCTTTCTTCCTGTATCATTTTTAATTCCTCCTTAAATAATTCAAGATTACTTTTCTTCTTTTCACCTTCCTTTTTCTTTTTGCCAAGTCTGTCAAGTTTGCGTTCATTTGAATTGAGAATTTTGGCAAAATCTTGAGCTTGCTCTTGAGAAGATCGGCTGTCATTAAGGTCTGACATTTTAGGCTGCGGCTTATACAGCTTTCCTTTTTCCCTTGTATCTTCCTCTGCAACAACAGAAACAATCTATTCAGTAAATAAAAAGTTGAAAGCAAAATAAACAAAGGACTAATTACGTCTTTTTCCTGCATCATAAGTGCCAGCCTTAACCCAGACTTTATTAGTGCTTTTATTTGAACTTTCTTGAAATGTAGCGACAAATTCTTCGAAAGCCTGAGCTGCTGCTTGTTCTTGTTCCTTCTTTCTTTGCTCTTCAACTTCTTTTTTGCTCATGGGTCTCTTGCCCATGGTACCGATGGAGAATGCCTTGAGCTTTTGCTCAGCAATTTGCTGGGCCAAACAGAAGAGATTGATTTGAGGTTATGATTCCATTGGAAGCAAGACGCACTTGTTACAATAATGTACCAAAAGTTATTTTAAAAAAAGCTTACCTTCATCAGACCCTTGTCCGTCATTTTGATGTTTCAAGTGAATTTGTTAAAATAATCTAGTACTAAGTCTTAAAAAGTTAAGATTAGAGACTCTCTGCCCAGATGAGGCAAACGAATACATTTGCTCGGCGTTTGTAGATCGATATTTACAGTGTTAGACAGTCTGTAAGTGCAGAATAAGTATATTCAGTGAAAAACATTGATATTTACAAATAGTAAATAGAAAAATAAGTAAATACCAATGTTAGAACGATACTGCTGCTAATATAGGGTTTGTTCCCCCCTATCGTATAAAAGTATTATAAGCAAAGTATATAAGTATGTACTAGCAGCAAGGACTGGTCTGCATGCAGCTCGCTTGGCTCCGTGAATCGTGCCGTCGTGCGTGATCCGTCTCCCGTCTCCGCGGTGATTCCGTGTAGCGGTGCGTAGCTTCGGCGTCGGCCGGCCAGGCCTATACCTTTACCTTGCGTGTTATATCTTATATGCGCGTATAATGTACATGTATATAACTATATGTCATATATATTGCATTGTTTATGGTCGTAGTATTGGTATTACCGAAGACGTATAAATACAGTGGCGTCGCACAGCAATGCTCGAAAGTCGAAGCATTGTAAATAATTACAAATACTTAAAGCACGTTTAACATTTTACCCTTTCATTTCTCGCGAGTTCGCAATCGTGTATGGTACAAGTACATACATGAAAATGTAAAAAAAAATATAAAATACGTTAGCGAATTTCCGTACATTTTACGAAACAATAGATATGTATTATCTACTACTGCAACAATATGCAAATAGTTGCATAATACTAATCGAGAAAAAAAGCGAAATTTACCTTTCGTAAAGATGAAATTATTATTTATACTATTTCACACGCGTAATATGTCATTGTAATTTTAAGCTTTACAATAAAAGTAGAATTATTAAATTATTTACCATTAACCTACTACTATTTTATTATAAAAATAATTAATTCACTTTAGCTAAAAAATTATTTGAATTCGCCGCGGTAGAGCTGTTAACAACGATGACTTCTTTATCGACTTCTTTGTATGTATTGTATATGCATTGAAGACTGCGAACACATACACACGCGGGAATACGGGAAATGTATTAGATCAATTAGATATAGATGAAAAATCCTTACCTCATGGTATGATGATAGTTTGACTTTTCGAGCCCTCGCGTAATGAATCACAATACCGTGGATTATCAGTTATTTCGCGCATAAATACTTCGTATGATCTGCAATCGTTGTTGTGTACAGTGCAATTGAGGCAATAAAGCCTGTTTATAGTCCGCAAAGTTACTTTGAGGTTAAAATTCAGGTTTGGTTAGGTAAACTTAGAAAAAGAAAAAAAAGTTCTTTTGAATAAGTCACGCTTGAAACAAGGGGGGGCCGGGGGAGTGCGAATGACAAGCAATCGTCTGCTTTGATGCCTACCATGATACCATATACGAATATACGACGTACAGATATAAACGTATATATATATATTCATTATACTGCTTAGTAGTTGTGTTTGCACACTCACAAGTTACAAGACAATCGAAAACTACTGGTTTTCTTTTCTTTGTACTATAATTACATTGTTTCAATCCCTTTATCATTATTTTCTTATAAAATTTTTACGAACAAAATGAAAATTCTGTTAGTTAATTTATCTGCTTGCATGACAGTTACGTTTAGTAAATTGTTAAGTTAATCTACAAGAATGTAAGTAACATTTTATAATATTATAGATGCTCAGACTCAGACCAAATGCAAAGTTATACCATGCATTAAAAATGCTTTTGACGATATTGTTCTTTTTCTTACATATATATATTACATTTTGCTTGTGCTTTTATCTGAAATAAGTGATACGGTGCAAAAAATACTTTGTCCGATGCAAAGAAACTATATTTATATCTGCGTTTTCAGTATGAAATCATTGTAAAAAAACAAAGAAGATATAAGTAAATGCAACATGTAACCTAAACGACTAAACTTTCCTTTTTTTATAAAATTCGTACAATCATTATAACATAACCTATAAAAATTATTGAGTGTATGTACAATAAAAAAAAAATGAGAAAATCTATATTTAAAATTTTTCAATAGGTATGTATGCTAAGTATTTCTAGAAAAACATTATTCTTGAAAAATTTTAATAAATCCAAAATTTTGGTTTAATAATCATGATTTTATACAAGCTTTTGTTAACATTCATCTAAAATAATATAAAAATATTGAAAACGAAAGAAATCATCTTTGTATACAAAAAGTAGTAGACTTTTATTATAATAATAGACTTCAATTCTTTGAAATTAAAAAAAGTCTCACTTATTTATAGGATGAATCATCGCTATCTACAAAAATAGAACTCTTCCATCATTAGAATTTTTCTTTCACCTTCGCTGAAAATGAAAACGAAAATGAAAATGAAAATTACTGATTAAAATGGTTAGAGGCTTGTTTATCAATTAATTTCTATTAGCAACTGTCTTATTAATTATTTAAAAGTTCTTGTTGAGTACATCCTAACACTCTCATTTAAAACTAAGAAAATTAAACATTAACGATTGTTTTAGGCATCTGCAGCAAAAAAACCGTGTGTTCAAGTTAATACATTTCAACAACCTGAAAAATTGGTAACAAATGACAACAACATGTATTGTTGGGGCAGTACCGTTTATGGGGAGTTGGGTCTTGGAGGAATTGAAGATGAAAATATTTTAACACCAAGAGAATTAGATTTTCCAAAAGCAGCAGAAGTCGAACAAAGTATGATTTTACCACAACAATTATTTTATTATGACAAACATTTTACGTTATACTGATATGTTTACAGTTGCTTGTGGTGAAAGCCATACAGTTTTAATCACACAAGATGGTCAAGTATTTTCTTGTGGCAATAATGACTCTGGACAACTGGGCCATGAAAAACCAACTAAAAGATTGCGTAAGTCGGGTTGCAATACTCCAATAACGTGATAGTCTTTATTTACTGTGTAACATCATTAAATTGATTGTTTTTTTTCTTCAGATATGATACCAGGATTGGATGCATTCATATTCAAACAAGCAGCATGTGGAGCATCTCATTCTGTAGCTGTCAATAATTGGGGACAGCTTTTTTGTTGGGGTAGCAATGCTGATGGTCAATTGGGTTTAGGTACTCCATTGACAATAGTGCAAATGCCTAGAATGGTTAAAGCACTGGGTACAAGCATTGTAGTTCAAATAGCTTGTGGTAAAAAGCATACACTAGCTTTAACTAATAACGGTGAACTTTATGCTTGGGGATCAAATAGTGATGGGCAACTGGGATTGGGTCAAGATGTCAAAATCGAAACAAGGCCCAAGCTTATCACTACCTTAGCTGCAATACCTATAGCATTTATTGCTTGTGGTGGCTACCACAGCATTGTGGTTTCAAAATCAGGTTCACTATTTACTTATCTGTTTAATATATTTAGTATTCTTTAAATCAGTAATAAGAAAGAACAATTTTAATTCAGGTGCTGTGTTTGGATGGGGAAGAAATACTTTTGGTCAGTTAGGCATGAATGATATTTTAGACAAATATGTTCCTAATCTTTTAAAAACTCTAAAAAATACAAGAGTAAAATATGTAGCTTGTGGGGAAGAATTTTCAGTTTTTTTGACAATGGTAAATACTATTCACTTGTTATTTCTCAATACTGCTAAGTACTGAAACAATACAAACTTCTAAACTTTTATAGGATGGTGGCGTTTTTACTTGTGGCGCTGGAATGTACGGCCAACTGGGTCATGGTGCTAATAGTAATGAAATTTTACCAAGACAAATAATTGAACTTATGGGGAGTGTTGTTACACAGGTAGCGTATAATAAACATTATAAAGGTACTTTGTAAGGTATATTATTGCAAAATTTAAATCATATTTCAACACTTTTAAGATATCGTGTGGAAAAAGGCATACTCTAGCTTTAGTTCCATCTCGTGGTAAGGTGTATGCATGGGGTTTGGGTGGCTCTGGACAACTTGGTAGTCGAACAGCTCGAAGTACAACAACACCTCAAATTGTACTAGGACCATGGAGTTCCAAAAATGGGTCTTCTGCAATGGACATTGACTCTACTGGTTCACCTTGTGAAGATAGTGTGGTCAAACATATTTTTAGCGGAGGTGACCATTGTTTTGCTACTGTAACACAAAAGAAGGTACTCATATTGTACTTAATTAATAATATGCTTATAAAAAATGTATTTGAATATGTTTACATATTTTATTAGGATAACATAGAACCAGTTGACTGTCGAATTTACCTTCCAGTCACTCAAATTTTACATATATGTGAAGAGCAACTAGCAGTGTGTCAAAGAGTTCCACCGACTGCTTCAGTTGACCACGATTTAATGATGTAAGTTTATTTCATAATTCATAATACATAATAAATTTTATAATCTATTATGTTACATAAAATTTATTTAAGCATTTTTCTATTCACAGGTACATAGAAACAGTATTTAAAAATCAAGCTTGTATAAATGCATCATTCTTATTAGCCAATGAGGCACATTACAATTGTTCTTATAGACAGCATGGAGTAGATTTGGAGTTTGCTGCTCGCTGTTTTGGAATGATATCTGAAATCGTCAATACAACTATAAGTGAATTGGTAATATAACCATTGACTTTAAAAATTTAAAAAATAGGAAAAATACAGTTTTATATTTAATGATTTTGTTCAATTTAGATCCACACTTGCATAACTGAAGTTTTACTTCCATCGTTAACAACATCACCACCAGATATAGAGTGTCTTAGGGTTTACCTAATATTGCCTTTGTATCATGGCTTTGCTAATCCGGATAACTGCACTGTATTGCATAAGCCATTTTCTTTATCATTGTTAGGTTTGAAACAAGAAGCAATGAAAGCTATTGAAATCTGGTGGACCAAAGCTCCCAAGCATTATTTCGAAAGACTCGTGAGAATATATAAAGCTGTTGTAGTATATTTTATTAAACAACCAAATGTTAAGGAAACCAAAGTAATCACAGAGATAGTAGTATAAATTGTAATCCTATTGCTAACAGACATCATATAAAGTGATTTTATTTCATTTTAGATAGTGTCATGGAATTCAACTTTGCAGTCAATTTTAGATACTTTAAAATTTTTAAACAAACTTAACAATTCTGATGACGGAAAAGTAGTTCCATATAATGTTTTTCACATTCGTGAAGTAACTGAATGTATTGACGTGAGAGGAGATTATTGTCGTTGGCTCTCTGAAATAAATAAAAATTCCGTAAGTGTTAATTGATCTTTTTAATCTAGCTTACGTAGTGAAATTAAATTATATGCATGTGTAGACGTACAGTTGAAGACAAAGTGTATTGTATCATGTTTTATAAGCTTATTTCATTTATTAAAATAAGAATGATTGGTTTTCTAGTACCACAAAATATATTTCTGCAACTATCCATTTTTATTCGATGCAGAGGCAAAGACAATGCTTTTGGAAACTGATCAAGCTCTTCAGGTATTTAATATAAAAAGTTGATTATTGTCTTAATAAACAATGAGTTTTAATTTTTGTATTTCAGATGCAATCAGCTATGAATGAAGCTGCAAGTAGGTCTCTAACCCATATGTTGTTAAACACATTCCACGGAATCATACCTGATGCGCGTTCGCACCATCAGTTTGTAACTCTTACAGTCTCAAGAGAAAATATCGTAGCAGACACTTTCAGAGAGCTGTCAGATTACACATCGGATGATTTGAAAAAACCTTTGCGAGTAAGATAGAGTTTTAATAGTTTTGTTTCAAACGAATTTAAGATCTCGCACTAACATCTCAAATTCAAAAGGTTAAATTTCATGGAGAAGAAGCTGAAGATGCTGGAGGTGTAAAAAAAGAATTTTTCATGCTTCTGTTAAAAGAAATTTTGGATCCTAAGTATGGAATGTTCAAGGAATACGAAGAAACGAGAACGATTTGGTTTAGTGAGGATTCCTTTGAAGACGAAACTATGTACTTTCTTATTGGCTTATTGTGTGGTCTTGCCATTTATAATTTTATCATAATAGAATTGCCATTCCCATTAGCCCTTTACAAAAAATTACTAAAAGAACCAGTAGGTCTCAGCGACATCAAGGATATGTCACCTGTTCTTGCAAGGTATGAGATTTCAGAATCAAATCAAATTAATTACTGAGTTACACGAAAGTAACCAGTTATTGTTTATTGCATATTGTAATTTTCAGGAGTTTACAAAATATTCTAGATTACGAAGAGCAAGACTTGGAGAATGTTTTTTGTTTAAATTTTGAAGTTACAAGAGAAGTTTTTGGTGAAAAAAAGGTTTACGAACTAATTTCTAATGGCAGTAAAACTCCAGTAACTATAAATAATAAGTAAGATAATCCCTCCTTTAATCTCTGTATAAGATGAGCTTGTCAGATGAACATATTAAGAACATAAGCAACTAATGTGATTTACGTTACAGAAAGCAATTCGTCGACCTGTACGTTGATTATATTCTAAACAAATCGGTCGATTCTCATTTCAAAGCTTTCTATAAAGGATTTCACAAAGTATGCGGTGGTCGCGTTTTAGAACTGTTTCACAGCGATGAGCTAATGGCAGTAGTAATTGGTAATGAAGAGTACGATTGGGAGGAGCTTGAAAAAAATGCTACATATAAAGAAGGTTACACGAAAGACGATCTAACAATTAATCTATTTTGGCAAGTCTTTCACGATTTGACACTTGAGCAGAAAAAGAAATTTTTGCTTTTCTTGACTGGTAGCGATAGAATTCCTTTGCAAGGCATGAAGGCTATAAAGGTAGGACGGTGTATAATCCGTTAATAATTTCCCGTTAATAATCGTTTCGATTTTTTTAGATAACAATCCAACCGATGACGGATGAGCGTTTCTTGCCAGTGGCGCACACTTGTTTCAATCTTCTGGATCTGCCGCGATATCAAACGCGAGAGAGACTGCAGTATAAACTTTTGCAAGCTATTCAGCAGACTCAGGGATTTTCGTTAGTCTGAAGTTATCGTAAGAGACACGCGTGTTTGTACAAAAAAGTTTATATTGTTTTTATTGTGCAGCGATAAAAGAATGTTTTATTAAAAATTAAATGAAGACACCGGATGCTTATTTCCGATTAAAATATCAGTTCTCAAATAGCAGGATCGTTGATCGAATCTGCACTTACTGTACTATTGTAGTGGTATTGAGCACTGTGTGTTCGATAAAATTTTGAATCTGTCTCAACGGAAAGGCTCAATGTAAAAAAGTAAGAAATAACGAGACGAGACGAGCACGTGTCCGTTGACGAACTCAGAAAGCAAAGTAAAATATGCATTTAATATATATATATATATTCAAGTTTTTTGTGCTGCTTTATTTTGTTAAAGATCATATTTTCTAAAATTCTTGTACACAGCTAAGGAATGTTAAAGCAATAATATTTTTTTGTAAGCAGACGTAAAAGGAAGCTTTAAGTCGAGTAGTATGCGAATTGGTGGCGAAAAGACGAGGGGGGATTACAGAGAGGAAGAAGGATGCTTGAGAGATAATAAAATTTGATATTCTTTAATAAAATGGAGTGTGCTGGTTGTTGTTTGAGCCTTGTCTCCTCTTGAGCGTCTATATTTATTGAAAGCGCCAGACAGTGAACAATAACAAGTGCTCGTTGCGCCGGGAGATTAACAGAGAATAATCGGCGTAATACGGCACAAGAATAGTAGGTAAAGTAACAGAGACATGTCTTTGGCTTCGCGGGAGGAGTCGTGTTCGTTAGTCGTATAGATATAGTAAAAATAAATCGAGGTCGAAGATCGTGTTAGTGTGTAACGTGTCTTAATTGCTGTATTGTTAGGATCAGTGCTGGTAGGCAGGTGTGAAGTACTGCGTGCCGGGCGGCGCCCGGTAGCCCGGGTAATTGTTCGTGCTCGCGTGCTGGGCGAAGAAGCCGCTGTAGTCCTTGTTGACTCGTCGGGGCCGGAAGACGGGTCCCTTGGCGAGCTCGAGACGCGCCCGGTTCTCGGCCTCCGTCTGCTCCTTCACCGAGGCCGGTGGCCACTTCTGGTCGCCGCGCATGCTGCCGCACGTCGGGTTTATCGCCGCAGGCTGAGCCAGGTACACCGGAGCCGACTCCTGTCAGGGCATTGCGCACATCGTTATAGTTCACTCTCAATTGGAAATTGTAAAGCGCTGCTCGCTCACCTGGGAAATCGGTGGCTCCGCTCTCAGAGTTATTATCGAAGCCGGTGGCTCGACGAAACTGCTCGGCGCTTGACTCTGCGCTTGGCTCTGAAATATTAACTTTTGTACGGATTTCCCAATATCTGCAGACTGTGCGCGTCAAGTGTTGGGCATCGATAAGCCGTGGAAGACGTGTCAGTAGCGCAGCGCAACGTGAAAATTTTTGTTAGTATCGCGTTGAACGTAGAGCAGCGTTGCCCGGAGCCCTTCGCTTATTGCTACTTACCTCGATCTGCACAGGAACGATCGTTTCCTGAGGCTGCTGCTGCTGCTGCTGCTGCTGCTGCTGCTGCTGCTGCTGCTGGTCGTACCAGTTACTCAGCGGCTTGTCGTTCCAAGTGTTGAGAGCCGGAGTGGCCACTGGTGCCCAGGTCTTGGGAGTCGTCGTCGGCTGAGCCGACTGGAACTGCGAGGGCTGCTTCAGTCCCCAGCCCGTGTACTGCTCCGGCTGCACTGGCTGCTGTCGCGGCTGAGCCTGAACTTGCGGCTGCTGGTATTGCGGACGTCCCTCTAGCAGCGACGGACTCTTGCTCTCGTACGAGGCGTACTCTCCCACGCCACGAGTCTGTTGCGTGTTTAAGGAAAGCACGACGTGTTGGTCTTGTTTCTTTTTATTTACTTCGTTTCATTTTGTTAGTCCCGCATAGCTTTGCTGCTCGCTTACCGCAGCTTATTTTAGAAATTGCAAACTCGTCGCACTCGCCAAGTAAATGCTCGAGTGGACGACGTTGAAGTTTAGTTAAAGATACTAATTGCAACGATTGAGATTTTGCAACGGTTTGACATTGTACTAATTCTCTCAAAGTTTCTTTTCCGCCTCGACTAATGTACGACAACGCGGCGGTATTATAAAGTAAGCTAGGTAGATAATCGCAGAAATTCAAGTGTCAGGAGGTCTCGAAAGCTCGAAAGCTTGTATAAGTAGAGTATAGGAGACGAAGAGCCTAAGAGGTCCTTGCAAGTGGAGTTGCGCGAAGGGCTCCGATCGGCGTTACATCGCTAAATCTATCGATCAGCTACACTACGTGACAGAACAGATGCGAACGAGTGAGCTGATGGTGTGAGATAAGCCGCGGGAAAGCAGATTGGATATTACCTTGACTTGCACTGGGCCCTGCTCGACAAAGTCAACGCTGTCTTCGTTCTCCGGTGGCGGCGGCCAGGCGACTCTCTTCAGACCTGCGCTCACACATAAACGTACCGACTATTAATAAAGCGGCTATATCACCGCATTAAGCATTGCACGCACGCGAGTCTTTCACAAGCCCGTCCGTGACAAATTTTTACTGACAATCAATGCGTTCTGCCAGAAAAGCGTAGGTATAACATGTACATGCACACGTGCAGCGCAGTCTAGCTGGGAACAAGATTCCGAGATGCGCCGAGCCACTATAAACACACACACAGCGCGGAAGCCCACACTGCGTTGGCAACCGGCTACCGATTTCACAACATTCCCGCCGCGCGGCGCACACCTATACACACGCTTTTTCAAAAGATGCGCGCTCGCACGCACGCGCACGCAATCGGCAAAAAGAATGAGGCATTAAATTCGTTTATTCGTACGGACGCTTTACGCTATTTCTAGATGCGCTATTTGTTAATTCGACAATATTTTACTGCGCGCCGAGAGTCGCGGAGAGAGAGAGAGAGAGAGAGAGAGAGCTTAACATAGATCCGCCGCCTGCAATGTCATCGCCTCAAGGCTCCCGTGCCTCTTAGTCATTCATAAATTACAACCCTGCGCGCCGCGGCTCTTTGTAATTTAATGCGCGAGTCTCGTCTCTCGAGTGCGTACAGGTAGTGCTCCGCCAAATTCGCGGCTTCGTACATCGCTATAAGCTCATTTCGATCTCTCCCGCGACGAGCTTGAAAAAATTCGTCGCCGTACGAACGCAATTGCCATTCAAAATTTTTTCTAACAGATATCGTTCGCAGGGACGACGCGTGTGTTTCTTTATTCTCGAATTCTGCGGGCAGCTCCGAACATTAATAGCGCACAATGCAAGTTTTAACATAAGAAGAGCAGTATAGCGAGCGTACTATTTATGCCAAATGTTATTCGGTGTGTTAAAAAGTTTCGATATAAAATTAGATGCGACAGCACTCGAAGCTCAGTTGCTTTGGTCAAGGCAAGCCGAACGCTGTGCGCGCCGCGGCTCAACTAATTGGCACAACGAGATGAGCTTTTCGCGAAAAGCCGAGTGCCTCTGATCTTGTAATCCACAAGCGCATACAGGCACGCATACGGATAGGAGAAAAGCTCGAAAAAAATGGGAAATTAGAAAAGCGCTGATGTATTGCTTGCGTGAAAAAAGCTGCGCAGCTCACCGGATTAATCGCGTTGGTGCGGCGCCTGGTACTTCTCCCGACCGACTAAATTGCAACTAAACTCGCGGCCGCTATTCGAGCCAACGAGATTTTCGCGCGAATCTCTTGGATTTTCGCGAAGGTCCTCTCGCGCCCCTCTAGCGCTCGCGCGCGCAAATTCGGCGGGGATATGCAAGCATATAGCTGTATGCAGGTAGTGCGCGAAAATGGGGGAATCCCAGGCGGGGCCACGTGACTCCCGCGCGAGCTTATGCGCGCGCGCGCGACGATCGAGGAAAAATCCTATTCGGCTAATTCGATACTTTTGCCCATCGCGCCCGCCGCGAGCGACGAGCTTTTATTTAGCGATAAACTGTAAGCTCTGCGCGCTAAGTCGCGATATATTATTGCGATCTCAAAATAACTTCTCGCTTTGCGCGAGATTCCAGGCGTTTTTCTTGCAATGCGCGCGTCGACAATTGTTTCTCTAGACTGCACTCTACACCTAACGCTCATTCCTCATTTCTTAATACTTCGCTTCGCACAAGCATTTACTACAATCTGTGCGCATAATTAAACAAATCCGATATGACCATTGCTTTACAAACCTATAAATTCATAGGTATATTGCGATCGAAATAAAAAAACAATGTGTATAACTATATCTTTAACGGAAATTCGTACAAGTACTTTGAAATTCCGTACTCTCGCTCGCGCAACGTACAAGGCAAACGACCAGCCGTTGATCGGTTGAATTTACAGAAATTTCAATGCGCTTGTCATATGTAGAATGTAAGCACGTTCCCACAGGTTTCTCAATGAGTTTAAATATACGTTGCGCTCGCGACAAAAAGATAAATATAAACAATGACAAAATATTCAAATATTGGGTGAAAACGTCGCCGCGCGTCTTCTCAGCTGTTTTCGCGAATATTCTGCGAATAGTCGTCGTCGCGCGCATTGTGCACGCGTTAATTTATATTTATAGCTGGATCTTATTCTGCGGCAAAAAAAAAACTGCAGAATCCCATGCATCAAAGGTGTATTTTTAAGTTATAAACACGAGCGCTCTATACTCAGAAATAAAGGAAAAAGATTATACGTCAGGAAATACCTTGGCCACTCTGAACCCCCAATAGCTCGAAATCCGTATTCAAGGATTCCACATTCGTTTCCGTTTGCTGGCAATAGTATTCCTTCGCTATAGGCGATAATATGTATCGCGTGTGTGCTGTGCGTCGTTCTCGAATTTAAATACAAAACACGCGCAAATCTGTTTCGCGCAAAAAAAAGGAAACAGAAAATGCAATAAAAATTCAACAAGAAGTGTCTTTTCATCGCGTTATAGGCGGCGAGGAGCGAGCTACGCATTACCAGTACAGGTGTATTCATTACCCTGCTACATCACATTGATAATCTATGCGATACTTCGAGTGAAATCGCCGCAATGCGTACACGCGTAGATCTGGGAGTAATAAGTAGTCGCGAGTCGAAAGTGAGTGAGTCACTCGCGGTTCTAATAATAAAGCGAAAACGATGCTCTTTATTAATTACGCGCCTCAGAATAACGCGACAAGAACGAGTTGTTCTCAATTTTTTTTTTTTTTTTTTTTTTGTTTCCAACCTGTCGTGGAATAAAACAGTGTTTGACGCTGTTCTCCCTGCGGGCTTCGAGGGTGTGCGAGGAGGCCAACAATCTCGAAATCGCCTACTCTCTATCCGAGGTCTTACGACACGGCGAACCTCGGCTCTTTTGTCAAATTTTTCGTTGCTGCAATCTAACCTTTACATCATCGGATAATCAAATTTATGCTCGTGTATTTTGTACCGAATAAATCTCCGTGTCGTCATCGCTGCATTTATTTTATTCATTTTTAAGCTACTGCAGCGCATTCATCATTACAAGCAGTACATAAATTCATAATTATTTAACTGTTATGGAAATGTGTTTATTACTTTCACTGCACACATCGCCTTATATAAATATGGCAGTCCAAGAAATATGTATAAATATGTAATATATCGTTATAAAGTTTCGAGTTTACGCTTTATAACACTGTACAGCTGATGGAAAAACTTTGAATAATTATACGCAATACATGCATTACTCCAATTTTTTTTAACGTAACCTTCAACTATTTGTTTATTATTTGGCTTTAGAAATTTTGAATCAGAATAAACTCTTTTCGAAAAATCTACGTTTGCCTGAGTGTATACATGTGCGTGTAAAAATACCTAACATACATCATCGAAAGAAAAAATATTCTAAATAGTCGTCGCTGTTCTTAAATAAAAAAGTCTTACTTTTTCATCGCGCTGTAACTCTAACGTTATTTTATCAGTAAAAGAAGAAACACCCACTCTAGAATTTTTAGAACATCGATTTTTTTGCCTGAACAATACTTAAACATAATAAAAACAACGAAAAAATAGTGCAAATATAATAACTTCAAGAAATACTGTGTACTAAATACCATGTTTAAAAAATATTATACATACAATAATTGAAACTTCCGTACGATTTATTCCTACATTCGCTAGAAATTCCTTATACAAATAGCTAAGAATATATATCTGTGGCTTGCAGGAAGAACCACTTAAGTGACATTTTGCGAAAAATTTTTTTATGTCGAATTCGAGGTGCTCTTAGTACCCTTTTTCATTGTACAATAGTAGGATTTCCGAAATGCACAAATATTTTAAATGCCAGCCGATTGCATAATCACTTAACTGCGTCTCTCGTAAAAATGTTACCGCAGAACCACTAAGTGCACTCGTTTTTTTTATTTTTCTGCGAGATACACCGTGTGGAGTACATTAAAGCGGTATAATATATATCTAATTACCTATACCGATGTATTCGTCGGTATTTTAAATTAAAAAAAAATTTTTTAACGTTTTTAAATTTTTCAAAAATTGTCAATTTGCAAAAACAAAAAAATTACTGGAATCGCTCTGATAAAATTCATACGTATTCCTTAGCTGATTCTAAGAACTTATTACTCTTGAAAATTTTTTCCAAAAGTTTGTGGTTTCTGAATAAAAAATTCGTAAAAGTCTTCGTAAAAAATGTTCAATTATAATATGCGCCAGTTTGACCACACCGAGGTTCAAAATCAATCCCCAAATCACGTAACTTTTAGGTTTGGACATTTATCCCATTTGTTAGAGGGATTCCAGATACATTGCAAATGAAAACGTTCTTGAAATCTCGAATTAAAACAAAAAATTGTGGAAAAACCATGTTTTTTTCCTTTAAACCGTTTTTCGAAAATTTTAATTATACCATTGGAAAGGGCATGAGTTAAACTTTAAAAATATGCCCCGCCCGAATTTTTTTAATCGCAAATTACATTAGTTAGGAGCCCTCAAAGAAAGTGACCGCATAACCACTTATCTGCAAAGTTCCCGCAGAACCACTTAACTCGAGTAATTTGTTTAGCCTGGGCGTCGAGAAAGAAACTATTTACAAATGTAATATTACGGTTGTATCCGTATCAGATACCTAATCAAATGAGCCAATACTTAGATCTTTTCTCTGACATTTCGATCTTACGTATTACTCCAAACATTGAAATCGCTTTTTCTCGAAAACACGAAAATGTCACTTAAGTGGTTCTTCCTGTAAGCCACAGATATTTATTGTATCGAAAATGACTAGAAGCTACACGGAGTAGGGTTTCTTCTATGTTTGTCAATAAACAAAAAACTAACGTCAATAAAAAATGATCCCTTTAATATATTATTATTCAGTAAAATGGTACTATTTTGTCGATCGTTAGAGTGGCATTTCCTGAGGAGAGAAAAAGGTTCTGGCATAAATCAACTTGACTTTTTATTGTGTTAGATTTTTATGTAAATATAATCTTTATGTTTTGACTCATTTGTAGATTTCATTATATTTTGATACGATTAAGATAACATTTTCTTTATTTCTAAAGATTTTTTGGTACGCCATAACTCCAAAATTAAAGTATAAATATTGAGGAAAAAATCATGAAAAGAACTCTATAATGAACGATAGTAGCAGGGATTTCTTTTCAAAATTTAATAAACGTGCCATTCCTGTGATATTGTTAACGACATCTTAACGATTTTTCAATTCAAAATTTGCGATAATATTTACACGAAAAAAGTCACGTTTTTAATTTGAAATAATAAATTGTCCAAGAATGAAAGGATAAGTGCAGGAAAAAAGAATTTAGAAACTAGAAAAATGTGGATATTAACGGAAAAAAGATGCCTCCATTCAGTCAAAGTAACTTATATATTATTTGATTATGCATGCAAGCTGTAAAGACTTCTAATATATGTAAATTGTGTATAATTTTAATGAATTGACTTGCTTTTTTCTCTATACAAACTTACTTGTATAATCCAGGAGATAATAATTAAGTATAGAGCTTATTAATAATAACTGTGACCTTAATCTTCAATTTTATACGGCGAAAAGTGGCGCTGTACCTTTTGTGCATGATTTTCTTTTAAGAATTCGTGATTGATAGCTATACTTTAATTTACATTGTTTTTTTTTCATACGAAATTTTAGTTACAAATATTTATATAACGGATGAAAAAAATATGCAAATTTTTAAATTTTCAGTTGCAGTTATTATGATCTTGAGACCTCTAGAACAAAATGTTACGAGCCCAGAATCTGTACGGCAACAAAAGAAATTTTCACGATTCTGGACCAAGGAAAAGTGCATTTTAATTGTAGAGTCATTCGCATATACATTTGAGTGAGAAAACAATGTACTTATACATGCACGTAAAGAAAAAATCCGTTTGCCTAGAGACCTCGAAAAACATTAAAGCATGTCCACAGCGAATTAGAACACGAGCAGTCGCAAATTAAAGGCGTAAAATGTATACTTATCCACATGAATTTCATACCAGGTTTTCCCGATCGTTTCCTCTCCTCCTCTTCTTCCAGCATCCTCAGAACTGCACTGTTTTGTAAATTCACCGGCTTTGCCAACTGATTGAAGTCGATTCTGCAAAAAGGACAATTATATATGACAGAAAAATGATTCTGCTCTTTACATACAATCACCTACTGGGTTGTACATTTTTTTTGGCGTTGATGAATTATTTGGTTGATAATATTCCAATAAAGTATTTAGTGTTATTTCAAAAACAAATATTTTCGAGACTTTTCCAAGTTTATTCTGCAGCATTAACACCTTGTGAAAAATAAAAATATAAATAAAAACTTATTTATGTAAGCGAGTAGCTGTTCATAATTTACTGTTAATGCAAATTATGCGCACACAAATGTTTAAAATGCGCTTGTATTTTTTATTTTCTATTTATTGTGCTTCAAATGACTCAAATTACCAAGTGCATAATAACGGACCCACTAAATCATCGACGCATTAATAGTACAGAATTTGTAAATTCACATTACAAGATATTATATGGGAACTTATGAATCATTTATTGTACAGAAGAATATGGCATTAAAAATATTTGTTTAGATGATTCGCAATATTAACCTTGTAAAAAATAAAATTATTAGTAAAAACTTTATCTAAAAAGTTTATCGTCAAAAGTTGTTTATCACTTAGTACACAGTGTAAATTGCACAAATAAATGCTTGTGTAACGACCCACTAAATCATAGTCATTATACTAGGAAATTTATATTTTCATTAAGCACGTCAGCTTTCTAAAATAAATATAAAGTTCACGAATAAAAACAGTATAGAAGAAGTGATTCTTTTTTTTTTTGTAAAAAATCTGATTAATTATTGCTTATTATGAATTTGATATTTCCACTTGCTTATATTGAAATTAAACACAATTGAAGAATGTATTATTTTTAATGTACCGATTGACAGAAGCAGTCTAAATTCCTTTTGAGCAAGTAGCATAAACCATTTATACACTGCGAGGCGCGTTATATACATATACTTATGCATGACTTAGCTAAAATCACGCGCGACAGCTTTTCGAGCCTCTGATGCTCGGCTACACGCAGCTGTATAGTACAGGTTTATTTTGGCGGAGCGATGAATCGACTTTCTCAAAATACAACGTCGCGATACTATATATTATAACTAATATACGCTGAGACACAATAGCGCGTGAATTATTTTCCCTTTCAACAAATCAAGTTGCACGTGTGAGGTTGACATAGGTGGTGACAAAAAAACAAAGCAACATCGAAAGAGTTGTATATACTTGTGCAAATTTTTATCAGCCACTATAGGTATATCGAATTTCAACAGAAAATTGTACTTTTCTTTGGTCTGGAATTAGCAAACGAAATTTTTTAAGCTACAGCTTTCGAACCTATTGGACTTTCTTCTGAAAACCAGAAGACGATAAAAAATGCCGAGGAACATGGGAAACTTTACTGGCAACCATATTTCTGAGCCATCTTGCATTTTTTTGCAAAAAATTAATACGTCTGCAAATTACTGGAATAATATCATTGTGAATGTTCCCGCGAGGCATCAATAAAATTTCGAAGTGCATCACAATAAAGTACAACGAAAGAGCTTTAATTAAAAACAAACATGACCAAATTCGATGCTCTGATCAAAAGTCGAAAGTCCCATCGGTCCAAAAGCTCTAGCTTAACAATATTTTTTTTTCGAATTCTAGGCCAAAGAAAAGTGCGCATTTGTTTCATCGAAATTCGGCACATACATTTTTAGTTACTAATTTATTGTAACCGACCGATTCCAACAAAATCTTATATATTCAAGAAATATACTGTTAAGTATAATGTAACTCGTGCTTTTAATAGTTACGAAAACGCCATGTCTTGATCTATTAGTTTGTCTGCTTTCGGACAATTTTCAAAGAAATATTTCAAAAAATCATGCGATAATTCCACTTGAAAATCATGTAGAAGACGCGCGTTTTCACGTGGACTCGGTGATATAAGCGTAAAATAAATATTACGTATACGCCGCCGATGGGCATGAAGAGATAGTGATCAGAGCACGTGGGCGAGATATTATAGGCATAGGACTCGCGACTCGCGCGAGAGATGGAATGACTCGCTCTTATTTTCCTCGGACTTTCACGTGCAGCGCGCGGGAATCGCGAGATTATTGGCAGATTTTTGCCCGCGCTGTATATTTTGAGACTCGCTACTCGCGCACATTAATTTATACTCTCGTGCGAAATCGCGCGAGCCTAACTAATGGCCGCCGCGCAGCTGCCCCAATCCATTGAAATCCCCTTTAACTGCGGCGATCATATACCTATGCGATCATAATTAAATTTTGCTTCTCGTCGCTGCGGCTCTCTATACAGCGGATGTATTGTTGTCTTAATTCGACACTGTTATTCGTATATGTTTGCGCTTATACTTGTGCT
Source organism: Philotrypesis tridentata (assembly GCA_018906965.1). NCBI lineage: Eukaryota > Metazoa > Arthropoda > Insecta > Hymenoptera > Pteromalidae > Philotrypesis > Philotrypesis tridentata. The sequence continues at coordinate 45,645 of JACCIB010000308.1, forward strand.
CTAGAACGGCTTTCTTATTTTTATCTGACGTCGCATTGTTGTAATAGTTTCAACCGCCGCTAAAAGTGCGCAAAAACGCTAATGTCAATTCGTCCGGAGCAGTGCAGTGCAGTGCAGTGCAGTAATCATTATGATTACCGCATCATTTTAATAGTGAACGTTATTACGCCGCCGCGGGATATACGCGGCTTGTATAAATGTGGCCTTAAGATAAAAAAAAATAGCACACATAATGTGAATCATCCTTATTGTTACCGCGCATGTAATGATATCTGATCTTGGTAATTTTCTCGTGATGCACGCACCATTAAAATTATGTTCAAGTATTTTATTAAAAACTATTACATTACGCGATGCACACGCTGCGCAGCCCCGGCGAGCAAACGCGATTCACTTGACCTTTTTATACTCGATTATTTGCTTTCGTTATTCTTATACAAAATACATGTAAGCGTATACAAGCGCCGAAATCGACAATAGTTGTTGAAAAGTCGCGAATTTCACATGACAATTAAAAAGACCAATGTCAGATACTATCTAGTGCCACATTTCCGATTCGTAGATCATAAATTCTGCTGAATATTTACGTAATTGATTTTGAGGCCGATCTCGCGGTTACGGTTTTATATAAATCTTGAAAATAGGTGAAAGGAAGAATTTTTCGAAAAACCTTTCTAATTTTGCAAGATATATATATATTAAAGTAATTGGCTTACACATCGTCAGCAGACAGAAAGTGCTAAATGAATATAAATTCTTTATTACATGGTTTCACGACATTTTTCTTCATCTTATATGCGTGCAGTATAAGCTTTCTCAAGTTTCACGCATATACATGAAGTTTGCATCTATATAGGACATGCATACAACGGAATTTCACATAGTGCGCTATTGATTGATGATACACTTCAAATAATAATCAAGGAAAAACAAACGCATTCTGTCGTATATACGTTAGTTATTACGTTTTACACGTCGTGTACACCTTTGAACGATCTTATATGCGGCTGATTCTGCCGTAACTGGCCCAGATTGCGTCGGAAAATCAATTCAGTAAGTGTCTAATGTAGAGAACTTTCTTGCAATGAATATGGAAATTAATGGCGCAATTGCATATTGAAGAGATTTAATAAAGAAGTGTTAAAATGTCAGTTCCGTGCCCTGTCCGAAACAATATTTTTAATACAAAAACTTATCTCCCGCGGTAAAAATAAAGCTTGAAACACTAAATATACTAAATTTTTGTTTAAACTATGAGGTTTATTACAAACATAAAGGTGTACATTGAACTCAAAATTGAGAGATTAATATTGAATGACGATGAATACTTTTTGCCCGGCAAAATCTAGAAAAATCTTGGTAATCGCGTTTATGCTTTTGAAATCAGCGTTAATTGACTTTCCAGCCCCACCGCACGGACGATTTTTATAGCTAAGATTGTAACGATAAATTTCGCAGTGAAAAAAAAGTTGAAAAATCAAAATTTTAGCGAACCCGATCCACTTCTTTTTTTATTTTCGCAGTGTACAAATAATTGGCTCAGTTCCGTCCCATGAGAAAATTAAGGTTCAAATCATATTTCAAGATAAGTAATAAGTGCGTTTTATAATAGTATTTGATGGTTACGGTAACTGACTGTGTGGAAAAAATTATAATCTAAATGTACACCATGTATACGAGCTATCTAAAGTTAAAATCAGTCAGTTCCGTCCCTATAAAATATTGTGAATCATTTTATGAAGTATTCAGAGTCAATTAGTAACTTTTTATGATAAAAACAGTAACAAATACTGAATAAATATGTATACTTGATCCTATAACAGAAAATATAGTTAAAAATATTTTTTGATTCGTTTATTGAAAAATTGTATATAATCAAAACATAACCGAAAATAAACTTATATTTTTAATAAAATTAGTGTAATATGTTAAAAAATTATCGTTTTTATCTTATTTGTAGTTTTCTTATTGAATTGTATACTCTACTAGTATTTTGAGGATATATTTTATTCTGAGTGGTCCGTTCCGCTCCCTCTATTAAAATCACAAAATGTTTCGTAATGATCGATATAGACACTACATAGTGGATTCAATTTGTGTATCTAATTGTTTTGATGTATTAACAAGGGAGAAAAAATGTATTCTACTCGTGAAACGGAAAATTAAAAAATAATAATTTATGGCTGATCTGGGCCAGTTACGGCAGAATCACCCATCTACATAACGTCTATTAATTTTTTGTACTAATTACCAATTATTAATGCAGTGGTAGGCCAAGAGGCAGATTTTCCATTTGTTCGAGTGAGGTAGTTTAGGCGAAACGTATATAAGTATATTATATTGTGTCATTGAGACTGCGGCAAATAATTCGTGCAAACGCATCATTATCGCCGAATGCGCGCAAGTATTTACGCGTATATCTGCGTTATACGTATGTATATATAACTTCATCACTCATCCATGTGTGCTAAGGCTAAAGAAAACATTTTAAATAGATGCGCGCCGGTGCGAAATTCAGGCTTCTGGATCTCTAAAGTTATTTTGAATCCGAGAGAATTTATTAAAAAATCGTTCCATACCGGCACGACTCTGTACTAGCTCTCATTTCTCATCATTCAGCTCATTCTCGGCTTAATTGCCAATATTATGTAGTAAAGCTACAATTACGCAGGTGTAGTTCTTCAGCTTGTTTACTCCTGGCGCACGTCTCTTCGCGAGACTTTACGCATAAAATCGAGCAAAAACATTCGCGTCTCTGGCCCAGATTTTTATCTGTTATTATATGCGTCCATACTCGCGGGGCTTGTACAGCAATTTATGGATCATTTAATTACACACCGCTGCTGAATAGGCTATAAACTAATTATATCATTTCGCATATCGCGCGCATGGCCTAAGCGGACTCGACAACCTATTAATGAACACGCGAGACAAGTGTAATACATAGATTGCACGCGTTCGAATTTCGAATTTCGTCTTTCTTCGAGTGCAGCGCAGCGTCAAAGAAATTGGAGAAAAATTATTTGCAAGATGGCGATGGAAAATTCGTGTAGATTTTCTTACCCGACGGCACCATTGGATAGCACTTGTGTCTGTCGATCCAGCGTCTCTTGAATGGATTGCGGTGAGTAGAGGTTGATCGGAGAATTGAATTGTTTGTTCACTAGCCTCGGCCCGGACATCATCTTGGAATTGGTCTAAAAGTCCAAATTGCCAATGAAAGTCGCGATTTTACAGTGTTATGCACGTGCGTGTGTGTGTGTGAGTGCGTGTGCGCGAGAGCGCGTGTATACATGCGCGTATATAAACGCGAAAAATCGCCCCGAGTTTTTTTTAGTATCGAAGAAGCATTGGGCAAGCGGACTGATCCAGCGAACGCTTCTATTTTAACCAGGAAATTCCTCCGAATATATCTCGCGGCATCGTCGCGTTGGCTCGCGTTACGTGAAATTGGATTCTCGAGCGAGGTTCGCGTAACAATTTGGAAAAAACGAGCGGAAAGAGCTGGCGCGGGCAACTCGCTGCGTATCTGTCGCCTGGAGCGAGGAAAATTCGAGCTTTTTTTTTCATCGAAACTTGCAAGCTCTGCCATTGGAAAATAATCGCAAATGCGGATCTCGTGTGCAACCGGCCGAGTAAAAGTGATAACGCAAAGCGTAACTATACGTATATGTGCAGCGTGCGAGTGTCTCGAAGAGTGATGAAGCTCGATTGTTACCTTGGCGCCAAAGCCCTGGGGAGCAAAGCACTAACTGAAACTAAGAGCAAAAGCTCTCCTCTCGTCTGCCGTCACCGGCGCTCCCCCACCTCTTTATTCTTCGGGCGATTCTACGTTATTTTTGCGTCTATTTTAACTTTTGCTTGTAATTTCTCGCGCGCTCGCCTCTCCCCTCCCCCGCACCCTTGCGCGCATCGCCGCGGAGGAAAAGAGGAAGGAGAGAAAGCTCGAGAGAAAGGGAATATCGGATGTGTGAGTGTGAGCTTGTAGTTAAGTACTTTTCAAGACTTTTTTTGTTTTTTTGTTTTTTTTTTAGTAACTTTATATATTAAAAAAAAGAAATTTGCGTACAACCATCTTACAGAGACTCCTCGAACAATAAATTCCATCGTTGCTCATTACAAATTAACAACCCTCATCGCGTTTGGGGAAAGTCGACGAATCAAGTCACCCACACCATTAAATAGAGGCTCTTTAACGGCCTTTGGTACAAGGTTTACACAATGTATAACTAGCTAATATGTACACACTTTTACAATCTCGAAAAAGGAAAAAAACAATTGGTACAACGACAGCGCATCTATAATTTGGAAAGAAAAGGTCCGATAAAAATACGAGGATGTGGCAGCCGCTAGTTTCGTGCATATATATATATATATAGTCTTTCTGACGCCGATTCATTTCTTTTTGCATTCGTTTCTAGATGCTTTTTTCTGCCTTTTGATCTTTGAAAGTTCTAACACTAATGATACTTTGCATTGAATAATATGTTACTTTGTAAATAGCTTCATTCATGTTTCATACTTTAAAAGTCTTAATCGTTATTGAAACATAAGTATATTAACAACAGACATTACACTTTCTTAGGTATATACATTAATTCGTGTGAAAACATAAGTTACTAAGGTATAATATTGATCATCATAACTCATTTATATATAATATAATTAAGAGATAACAGTGTTTATATATATATATAAATTCATGAGATTTTCATTGTTTATATTACATAATTTTTTGTTTACATATTCCCAAAAATCTTTAGTCGACCTTTCGAGTTCTCATATCCAATTTTAATGGAATTTGAAGCGTACATGTTACCAAGAAAAAATACAAATAATAAAAATAGTATAATAATAATAATAATAGCAACGATAATAATAATAATAATAATAATAATAATAATAATAATACAACTAAAAAAAGATAAGAAAAACAATTACGCGATAATCAATTACAATGCATGAATATTATAAATAATTCATGACTTCTCGGCATCTGCAAAAAATAATAAAACCCGTTAATATCAGGTGACAAATTAGTTTTTTTATATTTTTATTCTTTTTTTTGTAAAATATTTTCATAACACAAATACCGATAAACATTTTTTTTTGTTTTTTAAAGAGAGAGAGAGCGCGCGTAACCAACAGAGTATAAAACAAAAATTGTGCTCTTATGTCAACACGTGTACTGTTAGCGCCTTATGCTATTTCTAAATATTATTTTGTATTTACAGTGGTGTATTAACGTATTACGTTCTAGGCACTTTCACCATTGGATTACAATTGTTGCTTTGTTTCTATTTTCGTTGACATTGTTTAATACTCCACATTCGAATTCTCGTAAGCCACATTTTCACCCGATGTGTTGAATCAATTGTGATCTCTCTTAATGTTTTTCTCCTCCTTGCCCTCAAGTTTAACACCTATATTCAGAATAATTCACTTTCTCTATAAAACCTATCGCATTTTCTTTTGCAAACCTTTGCAATGCAGTTGAACTACTTTAGAATCCGATCAATATTGTGCGATCGTGCCTGCGTGCGTGCTTGACAATTACTTGATACGATTGAGGACCAGATCGCTGACGACCACCAAACTCTTCTGATACGGACTTTCTGCCAAAGTTTGCGACAGCCTCACAGCCTCGGCGCAGTGTTTTTTCGCCAAGAATCTCGTCTGCTCCAAACCTTGGGATTTGTGAACCAGTTCAAAGGCCTTTTCAACGTCTCCTGGCTCTTGAAAGCGGCGCATTATCATAGGATTGAGCTCGGGAAACTGCAATAATCGTTTAAATATTAGTGCATTGCTTTACGGGCGTAGAACAAATTCTTGTACGGAAAATACTCTCAAATTATAAGTCTTGACTTTTTTATTGCACTGATTTTTTTCCCTCTTCGAGTCTTTACGCTTGGTGAAGATAAATTAAAAATTCAAATTTCGTACCATAACATAAGAGACGTAAGCACGAGTAATAAACTTATAGCTAATAATAGATATTAATTAACGATGAGCCACAAGATGCTTATCCTTCGTTACGTAATAATGAACATAATCACAGATTCACATTTATTTTAATATCCGAATGCAAACAACTAAACACAATGTAGAGAAATCACTTGATTATTCATGGATTAAAAAAAGAAACTTGAAACTTAAAATAAAATGATGGATTGTCATGTAAGGGAGAAGAGCGTAAATAAATAGTTATTTGTGGCGCAAAATTTGAATTTTGAATTTGACTTTCAGAGATCCTTAAGTTTTCAGTGTAAACATATTGAGGTATATGACGTTTCGGTATAGCAAAAATTCAATTTAGCTAAATATTGAGTTGTTCGACTCGGGCATATGAAGACAAGAACTAGCGAGATTAGGAGAGTACTTGCCAGAAGGGCGTTAGCGGGGAGCTCTAGGCGGAAACTTACTCTTTCGCAAGCGAAAAGAACGGGGGCCGTGGCGAGGCCCAATTTCAGATCGGCAGCCGTTGGCTTGCCCATCGCATCGGAGGAGGAGACAAAGTCCAGCAAATCGTCGACCAGTTGAAAAGCCAATCCTATGTTTCTTCCGTATTGGAAAGCGACTTCCGACAGACGCTCGTCCGCGCCGGCCAGCATTGCGACCTAAAATGAGCAGAGAAATGTATATTAAAAATGCCTTATTTGCGCGGCTCATTGAAATGCGACGGCTCTAGCCGAGCGTATTAAATAATGCTTATACAACTCTAGTATAATCGAAGCATCCGACGATTTTTTTCTCTCCCCTTGCGCAATGGAATATGCATAACTACGCTGGCGCGCTTTTTTCTCCTTGCGATATACAGCTCTGCACGCGATGTATTCCAGATTGAAAATACAATTTTAACGCATGCTTTTTTCTCCCGCTCGACCGTTGCGAGACTCGCCGCATAATGAGGCGAGGACGATGAGGGGGGGAAAACAAGCTATAGTACATAAGGAAACGCGTTTAGCTATCCCAAAGCAATCGGTTCGTTCGAAAGAAATATAAAATTAAAAAGCTTGCAAGATTATTAGCATGTTTTCATGTGCATTATAGGAGAAAGGCGCGATTGAGACATCGGGAACTGAGCTTATATCGTGGATGAGAATGACGAAGATCACTAAGTATGTATGAAGATTTGACGTGCAGGTCTTACCGCCTTGGCCGAGTTGGCGATGAGACTGGCCGTCTTCCTGTAGGTCTTGGTGAGATAGTGGGCGAAGCGCTCGTTCTCCGTCTCCTTGGAGCCGAGCTGCATGAACTCGCCCTGGACCAGGTCCGTGACGACCTGCGGAGCGATAATCAACGCCGGCATTAATGCACTGCACGTACATTTGCATGTAGTTATTTGCCGAGAGCAGCGAGAGAGCGGCCGCAGCAAGATGGAAAGAAAGAGAAAAAGCGCGCGCGCGCGCGCGCGCGAGAGAGCCATAGAGCGGCTTGATATAATTTCTACGAGTCTCGCGCGGCTGCACGCAGTGTTGCGGCTTTCGCTCGTATATCTCATCGGCGCTCTCTCATTTATCGCTCGGTTTAGTCCCAGCGCTTCGCTTCTATCGCGCGCATGTGCTGCACATACCGCAGGTATATATATATACGCATAAGGACGCGCCCGCGCTTTCGTTATATATCGCCGCTTGTTTTTCCCGCTCGACACAACCCGACCAATTACACCGAGTCAAGTCACAAAATAATCCGAACTAGCCTAGCAATGGAAATTCGAACGCGCTTACTGCACCATGCCTACTATTTTATGTATACAATTCATTCGAATTATTCTGGTTTCCATTAAAAATACTTGGCTGCAGAATTTCGCTGCAGTTCACGGTAGCGATCTTACTTCTTGCTTCAGGCACAGTGAAATTATCACTGTCTAATTAGCGATTCAATGCATTTTCAAATGAATACTACTGCTTCCAGCTACTTTGTGCATCGTGTACACTCTGTAACGCTGTAGTAACATTCACTGTTTATCGAGTGCGTGAGAGATAATTAGTACTACATTACACGCGTTCGTACTCGGCTCACTGACAGTATTTTCAAAATCACTACCCTCCCGCAGCTATAGCCTGTCTACTTTAATGAATGCTCGTTACGTCAAAAAGAAATACCGAGCGTATAGTGATGACAGGTTTGCTTCATTCACAAAGCCGTCGAGCAATTCACATAAGATCTGTCAACTTTTTCTCTGCGGGTGAAACATTTTTCTGTTTGAGCTTTTACTCGCAGCGCCCGAAGCACAGACAAGTGCATACGACTCGGTACTCGGGATGGCGAAAACGTACGGTCGCCGAAATATAAAAACGGGATTCTCGCGTGAAATTAGCATTGTCCACTTTTATAGAAAGTGAAAGGATATTCGGGTACATTCCTAAAAAGAGAAAGCCATCTGTCGAAGGCACACGTATTTTTTTCTTTCTCTCTGTCTTTCTCTCTCTCTCTCTCTCTCTCTCTCTCTCTCTCTCTCTCTCTCTCTCTCTCTCTCTCTTTCTCGATTTTTAGCGCAGAGAACAATGAAAAAAAGTGATGCACCGCCTCCGAACACTCGCGCCGATTTTCATTTCGAGAATTGCAATCGAACGCGCGAGTTCCCGTACACAGAGCTCTTTATTAATTCGAGTAAAAAGATGTGTGCTCGCGTATACTTAGACACGCGAAGCGAATTTCACCGTCTCCGCGCGCGCATAAGTGTGCGATTTATAATTTCAAACTTTCTGCAGAGCGGGCACACTCAGCGTCTAGCGCCCTCTGCTGGTAGACACCGGATTTTCTTTTTCTTTTTTTTCTTCGACACAATATATCGTGTGTACTTTTCAAATTTCACGGAATTCGCGCCTTTTTTTATTCCGACTTGGCGAGTTGTTAATTCCACGAATTTCTTGCGTAAAAATGAATGATTTATAGGTATAATATGAAATGAGAGCAAAATTGATGTACAGGAATTTTTTGAAAAAAGACGACAGGGATGATATTGGAAAACAGAAAAAATTAGTATGAGGAATTTTTTTCGAAATATTATTACGATACTTGTAAGAAAACTTGTGTGAAGTTGTGCTTTTAACCGAAAAAATGGTAGAGTAATAAATTTCCGTGAAACATTTTCATAAAAAGCCAAGATATAAAATGAAAGAATATTTGATATCTTATAGGTATAGGAGAAAGAGAGAAGGCTGAAGTTGAAGGGGAAAAAGCGCGAATCTACAAGTGTAAACTAATTGAGATAATTAGCCGCCAATGCGAATATAGAGCGCGGCAGGGAGGTGGACGGTGTCTTCTCTGGAAACGGAGAAAAAACGGGGTGGGGGAGAGGGAACGAGAGAAAGAGAAAAATCGGCGCGTGAAACGCGTCCCAGTATTGTAATAAGGCGAAATCGATATCGCCGATGCGGTTTTCCGACTAAAAGTGGCCCAACGAAAGTAAGCAGCCAGCGAGAAATCATTACAATTGTCGATCTATAATATGCAGTACACTATTTAAATGCACTTTTCTTGCGCAACGCGGCGCCGAGTCGGAAAAACGTCGCATTGGATAATCGGGATAATGAGGGGGGGACGAGTGTCTTTTTCGGAAACGGAATCGGGATCACGCTGCAATTTAGCGGATAATCCAGAATGACAGACCTGGCTGAGCGTTAAGGTGACATCGTCGTTCTGGAGCCGTGCGATCATCATCGAAGCCACGGCGAGAATGAAGTCCCCGGCCATGGTCACCTGGAAAAGAAAAATGCTTCGCTTCAGCACACTGCACAGCATGCGCATGTATATGCGTTTATAGGTGTACAGTGTATACATAGTAGTCCGCGGAGAGGCGCAGAGTATGGGTTTGCGCGCGTAAACTCTCCTTTTATCCCGCGCTGGACTTTCTAAGACTAAGGTGTATATGCAGACGCAGCTGCGCGGAGAACGACTATGGAGGTTCGCTATCGCCTTAACCTACATTTAATGAATGAAACCTGTGGCGCGCATGAATGAGAGGTGTAAGTATAGAGTCCACATACTGACACGCCGCGCGCCGAGATAGCTAGTCGTTTGCGATAACGTTCGAGCGATCGTGCACTGGCATTATTCAAATTCATCAAGCCGCCGCCGCCGCCGCCGCCGCCGCCGCCGCGCCGTCAGGGCTTTTCGCGTTGTGAAATCTTCGGAGCTCGCAGCGAGAGAGCGACTTTTATACGCGCGCAACCCGAGCCGCTGCAATAGTAAAATATCGCGCGCGCGCGCGCGCGCTCGGTTATTAGCCTCTACATTTCATTAGTGAACCCGCGGTTATTAGTGCTAGTTAATTATAGAAAAAGAAAGCCACGATCTTGCTACCCTATATACACTATGTACAGAGCGCGCAGTGCGAGCTTTACTCTTCGCGCGCCGCCGCCACCGCCGCCGCGACCTCGAGCGAGTGCGTGCCACTGCCGCCGTGTCAAACAGGCGCTCGAGATCCTCGCCTTGCGAGAATAAGAATGAGCCGTTTCGAGCAGCCTTCGCGAGCTCTCATCGCCACTCGTACGCTCTTCAATTTTTGCGCCATCGCCTACTTCAAAATCCGCAGATTTCAAATTTCGAATTTCAAGTCGCGCAGTCCGCAAGCGCAGAGCGAAGCATTGCGACTTTGTAATTGGCCGTAAAGCCTCGCGGCATCGCAGCTTAAAAAGGAAATGCGATTGTCGCGCGCACTCGCGCTTCTGTCTGGAAGCACGTTCGCGTCGCTCGAGCGACACGCGCCTGCCGCTCTGTGCGTGTGAGTCCGTCCCGTCGAAAGTAAAAGTCGTCGTCGTCGTCGTCGTTTTTCTTTATTCTTGCATTGCGTCGTCTTTCGAACATACGAAATCGCGGTGCCGTTTATTGTGCAGCCGTCGATCCGCCGAAATACTCGCGCCGGCAGCTGTACACGCCGCGCAGCGCAGCGCAGCGCAGCACCGCGAGAGCGACAGTATAAAGCTCGAGATGGTTATCGGAATCGCGTTATACGACGCGTTACAGGCGATGAGCTCGCGCCATATCCAATTGTACGCAGCTTACGAAACCCACCCGTAATGGCATAATATTGTGCAATGCGCTGCCTCTGCTACGGGCTCAAATTCAAATTTCTAATTCTTACGCAGCTGCTCGTCGTGCCGGGCAAATAATATCATGCTATTGACATAACGATTTTCTTCGTTATTTAATCTCACAATACCGAGCGATTATGAAAAAAAAGAAGAATTATGAAAAGAAGAAGAAAAATATCCGAGTGCAACGGACATTCAAGGTTCGCGCGCGACTATTTGCCAATGAATATTCAAGCGCGCCCGCGACGACGAGCGAGCTTTCGCGCTAAGATCCAAACTGCGCGCGAGCTGCGAGCTGTTTGCACTTGAAACGCGTTGACTGTGTATATGTGACCGCAAAGAGCTCTGTACCAATATGCACGCGAGTATATACACAGAGTCGGCGGCGAGACAGCCAGAGATTTAGAGAGAGAGAGAGAGAGAGAGAGAGAGAAAAGTTTCGCTTTCATCGAGGCATTGCTCTCAATCACGCAAAGTGACAGCTTTACCGATGTGTTAATCGCGCTGTAGCATGTGTGCGGCGGCCGTTACACAATCGATTAGCGAGTTCTCCTTTCTTCGCCCGTATCATATGTTTGCCTCGCTGATCTATGTGCCTCATATATTTTTATTTTGCAGTCTCCGGGTACGTTGTACACCGCGCGTATAAGCACACACTCGCTGCCTTGATTTATTCGAGTAGCGAGGATTTCGCTGTCGTCGAGCCTCCTGATGCATGTCGATTGGAAATTCAAATTTTCGCGCCACGAGTTCGTTCGTCTGACATTGCCATTAAAGCGCAGAGCTGCGCGAGGACTTTTCGTTTGAATCGCCGCATAGCAGACCATTATAAGCGTCGTCGGATAACCGCCACGTGCTACAGCAATAAAGAAGTTTTAGAAAAACTGTTCTAATGCTAGACGAATATTTGTGAGGTCGTGGCTATATGCTTGGAGAGCCTTTTTTCAAGTTGACCGCATCTTTTTATCCAGCTGTTCTAATGGCTAAATTCATAAAAACGCGATAAGAAATATAGTTTTGAGTGCTTTTTTTCGGCTGTTATGGCGCGGCGCGAAATTTGAATTTTTATACGCAAAGTAATGGAATCATCGATTGAATAATTAATGAAATAGCTTTCCCTATATATCCGCGAAATTTTTTGCGAATACGCGTATAAGAATGATATATCATGCCTATATAATTATCGTCTAATGAAAGCTGCAGTCGACACTACGGCAGCTGCGCGCGTAAGCGCATTGGTTTTCCACTTTTCGAAATCCAGAGTAGCGGCGCGCGTCGTAATGATCGCCGACGCGCTGCACGTATGTATAGGATAGGCGCATTCGCTTTCAACTCGCGCGTGAGGAAGGAAAACGAGCAGCTAATATACGATGGCGCAGTAGTGCAACTAGACTCGCGCATGGGAGCAATCGCCTCGTAATAGAAAACGTATAGAAAACGGAAGCTGCGCGTAAAAAGGCGGCGGCGCGAAGCTGTTTACGCGCGATCTGCACGCGCGCATCATCGGCTTGAGTTCGCGAAATCGAATCGCGGAAAGCTTATTAGAGCCAAGCATTTTACGTAAGCTCGCGCGATCGAGTTGCGGAGCGCGTGGCTTTAATACAAATATGTGCAGTAAGAGTAGTTTAATGCCGGATTAGTCAGAGCGATTTAAATTCCGGGATATGTACGCGTCTACATCGTATACTGCAGACGATAAATGGGCGCACAAAAGCGCGTTACGCTAAAGTATCGAGGATGTCGAAATCGAGGGATAAGCTGCATTATAGTCCGCGCGTTTACGTATATAAATTTTCGTTGCCGCAGCCTCGCGCGGGGAATTGTATGCGGGAACATGCGGCACGTATATAGAGATCGCGGTGCACTGCGCACTGCGAGATCGCATTTAATTAATCGAATGTTGGATTCGATTGCGCTGCACAGAGCTTATGGAAATAATTGCCTCGAGAAATCGCCGCGTACACATAACGATAAGTATCTCTCTCGGCGGCGCGCAGCCGGATCGATCCGTAGGATACACTGCATCACACATCGATTCCGCAGCAGCAGCAGCCGCCACTTGGTAAACAGGTGTACAAGCGCAAGTATATAGCCGTGGATGCAGACTTCCGGAAGAAAGTCAAATAGCCGCGCGCGGCGCAAGTCGCAGCTCGCAGGTGTAGACCCGGCTGAATCGCATTAACCTCCTTGGCTGCTTCCTTACCGCCTCGCTATATAAGCATACTGCACAAACTGGCAACTTGCCAAATTCGTCGATCGCGCGCAAATCGAGTACTGCATTGTGATACTTATAGCGGGCAGGAGAGGAAGTGCGCGGCGCGTACGCGCGAGGAAAAGCTCGCGGATATGCAGGGCGAAACTGGCCGCGCGGCGGCGACACTGCGTATAAGTTATACCGGTTACATTGTAATCAGCGAATTACCGCGCATTATAAGCGTATGTATATATATATATATAGATAGATAGAGAGAGAGAGAGAGAGAGAGAGAGAGAGAGCGTGTTTCACCTTCTTTTGGCTCCAGAGCGCGTTGATGGATGGCTTTCCTCGGCGAAAGTCCGACTGGTCGACGACGTCGTCGTGCACCAGCGAGGCGTTGTGGATCATCTCGGATATCATCGCAACCTGCCGCTGCGAGGCCAAGAGACCGCTGGATCCGCAAACAGAACACATGCATTCGTTTTAGCAATTTCTTTTTTCTCATTTCTAATCTTATATATATGCTTCCTGATTTATCGCAGAAAAAATTATAGCTGAGAAAATTTGTGAAAATTCATTTTATACTCCAGATATAATCCAAATAGCTTGTACATATTTTCAATTGTTTATCAAAACAGCGCAAGTTTTTCCGTTTGTTCAAAGTCACTCAAATTTCCAGATTTCCCCATCCATAATTTGCTTTGATAATAAATGTCATAATAATGGTTATTAGAAATTCATGATGATATCCCATTTCATAAAAAGCTTTGTATAACGATACTATATTAAAGATTAAAGATAATGAAACGTAAATACTTTCGTAAAAAAGCAATAGTATTTATTCCAAGAAATATTATAGATATATACGGGAGAATGTATTTCACTACCGTTTATTTTGTATCCCAGGCAGTTTTTTGTATCGTAGTTATTACTATGACAATCATCAAATCTCTAGATCATAGTGTTTTGAAACTTTTGTTGGCTATACCTTCAAAGACTATTTTTCTCACGTAGTCAACTGTACATTTTTATCTGTCTAGATGCTAAACTATGAATAAGGTGTTCATTGACACAGAAGATCAAGATAATATTATATATACGAAATGTAGTCTGGACATACGTATTGCAATGAATGTCATGTATCCGAATATGCAAAATTAATAATGTTCTAATATTTCAATTAATGTGACCAATGACATTTTTATTTTTATTAATAGATCAAGTTTTATACCTGCCTATTTGATTTTGTTAAAAAATAGAGTCAAACATGATAGTAGTGAGTTTCACTCAAATAATAAATTTCAATAAAATTCTAAAAATACTTCATTTCTTACATTTAGGTAGATACAACGTACAATGTTAACTTATGGATAGTAAGACCTATTGGGAAACCGCACGATTAAAAGAACAAAAATTTTAAAACATTTACTACAACTAATAAACGTTCTTAAAAAAAGTTAGATGAGAAATAAATTTTAATTATATGATATCGTGTCAATAATAATATCCGTTCAAGATGCGGTTAGGGATAACAATCATAGAGAGCGACTGTCCTCAACGAATATCTCTATTATATTGACAATCGAGGGGGAGACAGGTGTATTTCTGAATGATGTCTGAAAGCCAACTTACACATCACAAATTTATTGCATAATAAATCAACTTAAAATACTCTTTCATAGGCGAAGAATAGTAGAAAGTATTTTATGACGAAATATAATAAGTACAGTATAAAAGAGTTCATCTGTTCGTGTTAAAAACATTTTTAGTTTATTTTCAATAAAATTTTACTCGTAGTCGTCACATCGGAAATTAAAAATACAAAAAACACGTACAGATAGTCATACGAAGGCTAAAATCGAGATCTTTCACAGCCGACCAAGAAAGTATTATCGCAACCAAAGAAATTATTACACAGCAGAAAAAAAAACTATGTCAATTTAACTCGTGACTTTCTCCGTACATTTTCTTTCAAGCGCCATTTGACGAAATAAATTATTTATTTGGCATATACTTAGTCTATCGAAATTTTTTCCCCAATAGCTTATACATGGAGCAACTTTACCAGAGGAAATTTATAAAACATGCCTGATTTCCAAAGCGTCTTCCTCTCCATACGTCAATCTCTAAGTGCAGAAAATTTTACTTACTTTTGTTCCTTGTCATAGTTGATGGCTCTCGCCATGAGTATCGCCACCATAGGTCTGAGGGCTTTGCCCTGACCCCCGAAGTAGTAAGTCGCTATCGTCCTCAACTCCTCGTGGTTCGTGTTGGCGATCAATTCCTGCAAAGGATCGTTTACCATAGAAGACCGTTTCCGGTATGGATCGAATGGAAATGCACGAGAATCTGATTATTTATCAGATGAGGGCGTAACGCGGAGAGAAGTAAAAGCGAGAAGTGCGCGCGCAACGCTCTCGAAATTTTCAACAGTCGAAGCCTCATGCTAATTTTCTCGATTAGCCTACATCGGAATCTTTCAACAACAAGGAATGAGGAAAATTTAACGGCCCGTAAAAAAAGCAGTCGAATTAAATTGTTTATAGCTTTGGAACGCGACTTAAATGTTTGACAAAATTTTTAAGATCACTGCACCGTTAGCTCGAATGGATAGTCAGTTTTGGAGGCAGAGTCGCGTGCTCGGATGTGCTGCAGTTGATTGAAAAGTTCAATCAGCTGCAATTTGTAATTTTAAAATACCATCGGCTAGAACATCTTGAAAAATTCGACCTGTTGATTAGTTTTCGCTCTTTTATAAAGGCGATTATGAAACTTAAATTAATAATACATTGCACGAGAAGTTAATTAACCTTTGCACAAGTGAGTCATATAATTATCTTTGATTTTACAAAAATAAAGTTTAAACAGGTGATTTCGAACCTATCATTTCAAGTTTTAATTAAATACATGATATATGTTTAGTTGTAATTTGATTTCTCTTGTTAATTGCGAGTAAATTTGGTGGCTTTGCTTCTTCCACATTGTAGCGCGAAATCGACATTTTTAATTGACTTTCAACCCCTCTTAAATCATTCGAAAGTATGAATTAGAAGCATTTCGAAAGTGCTTGCGATGAGGCGAAGCGCAACTATTACATCCTAAAATATATACGCGTGGGAAAAAGGCTTGTTCCTTGCGTGTAAAAAGACATTTCACACAACAGTTCAAATTCGGCAGACAAGCACTGCTTCCTCGGAGTGAAGATTCATCCTTTTGTGTATAGTCAGTTGTTATTTCGAACACGCGCGATTCTTTTCTCAGCCAGTTTATTGCTGCTCTTTTGTAAGGAGCGAATACACAGTCCGGCAAATGAATCATTCTCACTCTTTTGAAGAAACGATTTAAGAAACGAACGCGTACAAAGTTTTGAAATGGTGAAACTGTCGGAAAGTGGTAATTATCGCTATTTCAAATTTAATAGAGTATAATACACAGCCCCGGGGGAGTGACTAAATAATTTGGTGTTGTCTCTTTGAAATCGACGCAGTTACATGCATCAAAAAACATTCGACATAAGTACGTTGATTTTTACAAGTCTTAACACGTCACGCTATACTATATTGCATAAAAATATTTTTAGTTGAGAAAACGGTTGCATTTATATTTAACACGTTAAGCAACCAAAATGAAACTGCTTGTCAAGCACTTGAAATTTAATATTTTAATTATTCAATAGACTGTTCTAAATGTCTCTGGGGCCTCTATAAAAAATGTATTAATATCTATAGAATCAAAGTGTCTAGAGAAGGAATTGAATGCAGACTGAGCTGCGAGTATATGGGCGAGTACTGGCCAATCAGTGCACTATATAATCTGTATAGTATACTTGCTCAATGCTGAATCTGTAGAAAAATGACAATACCGACTGCGCTCAGTATTTTGTTAGCCAAGTATGTATCTAGATTAACGGATTTGAAACGGAAGGATTTCATAAATTTATTAAAGTGAAAATTCAATAAAATTAATTAGCTATATACTTGAATTTTTATTATATAGATCGAGACACATTGACTTTGCTGCAATGTAAATTTCTTTCACAATTCTTTCAAAGTCTAAGCATTGTTATGTATAAAAGTCAAAATTTTTTAGAATATCATCACGGATCATGCTTAATTTTCGAGCTTGTTTTCGACGCAGTCGTTAGATAAAGTGTCGGTTAATTGGTCGTCTATTTGTATGTGTCATTAAATTCTCGTTAGATACGCACCAAGATAATGAAATTCAAAGTTAACGCGACCACATTCGTGGCGAGGAATTCCTCAAATTTGAAAGTGAATGGCTGCGAAAGGTAGTTGTTAGCATCAAATAATTGCTTATAATTGTCAAACGCGTACCCCGTATCGCTGTATCACTGTTCCGATAGTTAAATCTTACTAATACAGAAGGTCAATTGCAATTTTCCTGGATACTATATGGGACAAAAACGCTGCAGAGCAAATTCTTTCCCGTCGTTATGAACGTCCAAGCAACTAATGAGGCTAATTTGAACGATCGACAACAGGTATGCGTCTTTTCCAGACAAAAATTTGAATAGGCTCAAATCCGACATACTTTTATTATAGCATATATATGCGAGTATAAATACAGCAATTCTCCATTACCGAGCATGTCTAGCTCTCAACGCACCTATCCATACATTATTGTCAACAAGAATTGAGCACGTAGATATAAAAATTATTTTATTTTTTTTTAATTTTCCATAGTATTTTCGACTTTCGGTGTGTTTTGAGCTTTCGCCATTCTAAACCTTCTTGCTGGCATTGACAACGTCGCGCCGTTTGCTTATATGTATAACACTACGTATAGGAATAAAAATAAAATTGTTTTATATGCGATATTATCATTTCCGTACAGACTCAACCTTGGGCAAGTATTGACATTCACTGCTGGATTTCAGTGCTTACAGCGCAGTAGGACACTCTCACGCGGGCTGCAGCAAAAGTATAATAACCGCAGTAATTTGGCGGGTAAACTTGAATTTGTTAACTGCAGCGTTGAATTGCGAATCATTCGAAAGGTATAAGTGTATGACGATTTGGAAGCGAGTTACGAAATCAGATGCGAGGTTTTTGCTTTCGGCGCTTTATCCGTCGGCAGAAATGCTCATTATCTGCGCGCGTGTCCTGTGAATGTAGCATCGGACTCTAAAGAGACTATTCTCCGCGTAGACTGCGCAAGGAGCATAAAGAAAGGAAGCCGCCGCGGTTTTTCATGCGCGGCGCGCGATGGAAAATTCAACTGGACGATCTCGCGCCGTGAGCGCTTTACCAATAAGTATAGTGTAACGTATGCGCGCGCGGCGGTTTATACGGCGTATACGACTATACGTATAAGAGACATCGCATCGGCCTCTCGCATCTTTCTTTCTCTGCAGTTATTAGCATAGAGAGCTCGTATAGCGCAGCGGCGCGTCGGAGAGGATCTGCACCTACCCTTCTGATGTCCTCGTAGACGTTCTTGAGATCATCCTCGAGCAGCTGGTAAGGGTCGATTCGATAGTCCGGCAGTGAGCCTGGCTGTTGCGTCTGCATCGAGCTAATCGCTCGGCTAATGCTCGTCGTGTGCAGGCAGCTCTGCGCCGCCCCGTACCTCGCCGAGCTCTGTCAACAGACCAACAACAAATGGTTAATGCATCCTGCAGTGTACGCGCATAAAAAGGGGCTGGGGAAAAGCGCGGCGATCCCCCCACACACATTCTCGCATTCTTCCACGCCTGCATCACTCGCATAGCTCTCGCGCGTCTTTATTTATTTATTTATTTATCGTACGCTCGCGCGGAGCCCATAACGGCTAAATAATATATCGATATGCGCGCGAATGTATTGTACGCGTTGTATATACGGAATGAAAGTCGCGTAGAGATTGATTGGCTTTATCGCTTTATGTATTCGCGCAATAAAACTCTGCCGATTCTATACGCAGACACGCGACGATGCGCCTTAAAGGCCTTACACTGTTGTCGCGAGTCCCGAGCCACGTCTGTCGAAATCACTATTTTTCCCGAAAGGCAAAAAGTCCTCTCGGAATCCCACGTGCATCTCTACCTTTACGTCTATACACACATTTACGCGACGAATGTATACTATAGAATCTTAAATATTCCAAGTACTGCTCTTAAGTGACGCTCGGCGCATTTTCGTCTTTTTCTTCTCCTCGCGAGATAACTTTTTCCTGTCATACGAATTACTCATACGTCTTAATTTATTTATAAGAGCCGAGCACATCTGGCAATTTCGACCGTTTCTAATCAAACATTTGGTCTAGAAACGTGCGTCAGGCATATTTTTCATTTCCTCAAAAAACTTTATAAATAACCATTCTTTCCGGCGCATATCGACGTGCATAATAACTATAAATTCTTTTTATCCATCTTATTAAGCAGCCAAAAAATTACTAAAATTTTAGATGAGATACGGACGTCAGTGTATTAATTTTCACCGAATCAATATTAAATATTATCACTGAGAGAAATTCGAAGAAAAAAGAAGGCTTTGAGTGCGCACAATTGGACTTTTTATGAATCACCAAGATTCTTTTTTCCTCGAAGTCAGCTTTTTCTTCAAATTTCTCTTAGTGACAGGTATAAATATCTTTATAATGTAAGTATGCCTCACCATCGATTCCATACTCCATTAATTTGTGTTAAAGTCAGAATAACAACTTTTCTTTGCTCATTTTCTTCAGCACACGTACACAAAGAAAAATAAGTTGTTTTCATTGCGACCATTATGAAATTCACGAGAAAATTAATATTAGCGTAATTATACAGTTAAAATTATTTTATCTATTTTTATAATAAATATTACAAAAAGATGTCATTTCTCATTGTGTACTTGATCAATTAATTCTGTATACATATGCGCAGTTAGTAAATATATGCCCTCAAAATAAATAAACAGCTATAAGTAGAGCATAAGTGCAGTAAATTGCGATAATAATGACTATATTTCATTAATTTATTTCATTATTAAAAGCATAAGTCATTTATTACTAGAATTACAATAATTTTTTTCAAATCCACAACTCATTTCCCTCGATCTAGAGCTGGAGCGTGAAAATATACATCGTTCTCGTATAGCTAAGGAGAAAACTCATCGGAAAATTGTGACTGACGCAATGCGGCAATCACCTGGAACTGGAGATATAATGTGCCTCCACCTGCATGACAGACGAAAGGAAAAGTCAAAGGTGTATGGGATCGATATAAGCGCATCGTATACAGGAAGCTTCAAGGCCGCAGAGCTGCGTTTCTCTCCTCAAAAGAATGCACAGAATCTCCATGCATGATGAGACGTAAAAATCGGCGTATAAATCGCGCGCGAGCGCGTGAATGGAAAAGCAAATGTGTTCTCGCGCTCTCGCGGCCGGACGCCTTCTTTATATTTTTTCGTTCCGCCCCCTTTTTTTCACCGCAACGCAGTGTTACGAAATCGTGATTCAACCCGAGTCATTAATCTCTGCTCGCTGTATAATAAAGCCGTGCAGTCGCGACGTATGTCGATGTTATTACTGCGCGCGCCGAAAAATAAGACGAGTTTATTATTATGCGAAAGCCGCGCGGGGGGACGGGCGAGAGGAGAGATATATACGTATATAATATATAATGACGCTAATGTAAAAAGGCGGCCGACGAAGAAACGATGCTCGGAACTTTTACCCGAGATGACCGAGCGAAATTAAGCTTGGCATATACATCGCATTACGTCGCAGCTTTCGCAAGGGTCCCAAGGCTCTCCCGCAACGACGTGGCGATAAAAAATCGATCTCTCGCGCGCAAAGAAAATAAAAATATAAGCGCAAAGCTCAGCTCCTGCGGGGCTGCAGAGACGAAAGGAAAGGAGTCTCGAAGGCAGGCGGAGGTATTGCTAGCGAGTGAGCGAGACAGAGAGATGCAGGGTATGCAAACAAGTGGCCGGGCGCGTCTCTAGCGTATACGCGCGCGTATGTGTGCAGTATACACACACCGCACGTACACCATGTGCGTATATAAAGCGCTTGAGAAAGTGCGCGTAAAGAAACGAGGATAAGGAAAGAGGTGGAGATGAGCAAACTTTTCTTTCAGGTGAAGCCACCTCGTCATTCTCGGGATAATCCACAATTCGAGAGAGAGAGAGAGAGAGAGAGAGAGAGAGAGATGTAAAAAAAATTTACGGCGTCACACGGCTGAGGCAACGGTCAAACTCATTACTGTCGCTTTTCGCTTAGCGGCTATGCGTATAGTGTGTCTGCGCTAAGTGGCTAGCGCGAGAAAGAGCGCGAGAGAGCGGCCGAGAGGGAGAGAGATAGGGACTCGCGCGTATACTTTTTTTCTTTTTCACCGCCGAATAAATTACGCGTACAATGCGGCACACAGCGCGCCGGGACGTATATAATGCGCGCATGTAAATACAGGAGAGCGCGAGATTATTTTGCATGCGCGATGCGGCCGCGCTCCAACTATATAAACTCGGATTATTATAACAACGCCCGTCCTCGCCGATTGTCAAGTGCGCAGCGGCTGTAGCTCGCATTGCGCTGCGTACGTGCGCTCGAGGACCGCCGACCTTTTTCACTGCGCGGGGCGAGATGCAAGCGGCAGCAGCGGCAGCAGCGGCGCAGGAATAATCTCGAGAGGATACGCGCGTATTATAGCGATTATCTTTGCGGCCTTCATCCTAAAGCCGCGCCGCGATTTACCGAGCACACTGTATTATGCAGCGTGTAAAGTATACAAGAGTTATTATAAGAGCCGCGCGGACCAACGATTTCGTTCTCGTCGTTGCGAAGACAGCTGCGCTCGCACTCAAGTCCATACACGCGTCCTGCGCGTCATGGCTATGTGCGAAGTGTTTGCAGTCGACAATTGTATACCACGTGCGTATGCGTGCGACTGTGGGAGGTGAGCTCGCGTTTCGAGCAAGCCGAATAAAATAGAAGCGAGTGCTTTATGAATGGAGTTCGAAAGGCAGGTCTCTGCATTGCAGTGTAACGTGGAAGAGAGAGAGAGAGAGAGACTGCCGAGCGCAGAGAGCAGGTAGGTATACGGCTTATGTAAATTTAACGGGGCACCCGTAAATTCGCCATTCCGCAGGCAGGTTGGAACTAAAACGCGAGTATACTTAATAAAAGCGTGGACTGCAAGTGGCGTACTTGAAAACAAACATTTTGCCTGAGATCTTTAAAAAAATGAGTGCACAAGGTATTAAAAGTTCCAAGCTACTCTGCGGCACTCGCACAAATGCAGCTCCAGTACTTTATACTCTTGTACTATACGCAGACAAAGTATACACTAGAGTAGTATAAAAAGCTGTACTGATGCGGCTCGAAAATTTCCGACTCGCTGCGAGAATACTTTTTTTCCCGCCGCAAGTCCTGCCGCGTAAATTGTCGTGCATGCGGCGACCTTGGCAGCTTTATCGCGCGCCGCTATAAGCTCCAATATAAAAGGCATAAACCTTTTCTCAACCGTGTCATTCTTGGCCAGAGGGAGAGATGCGCGTAAAATGATGCGCGAGAGGAATTATGATGATGTGCATAAACGATGCGGCGCGAAGAGAGGCGAGGGTGTGTCACAAGGACGCCGTATAAATAATGTATATGTAATATAATCGACGCGGCGCGAGTTCTCATCTCCACCGCGAGTGAGAGAGAGAGAGAGAGAAAGATATTAAAAAGTTTAATGGCATATCGGTGAAGAAACATCGCTTGATAATATCATGGCTCGTTTGCAGAGCGGCGGCGGATAGTAGCTGTATATATCTAGTGACTACGTAGAGAGGCTCGAGTTGGAGAAAAAATGCAGAAAAACGCGGCGCGATGCGGATTATAGATGAAAAGGCTTGGAGAGCGCTCGCTCGTTAGTCATGACTCTTGAAACGCGGACAAAATTGCAAGCGCAAGGAGAGCAAAAGTAAAAGTCCGCGCGCACTTCTCTCTCACTCTCCTCTCTCTCTCTCTCTCTCTCTCTCTATATGTGTGTACACGTATGCATAGTGTGTGCGCGTGTGTGTCGGCGTTTGTTGTGTTGCTGTTCCTTTCGCATTTTTGCCCACCTGCATCCTGTTATTGATCTATTTCTTTTCTATCTCTCTCTCTCAATTTGTCGATAATTAGCTATTGCAAAGGAATCGGGCGCGGGCGTTTACGACGGCGGCGAGCATTAATCGCCCGAACGTGTAATGATAATGAATTGCCGGCGAGGAGAGAGAGAGAGAGAGAGAGAGAAAGACAAAGCGAGAGAGACGGAGAGCGAAGAAGGCTGTCTGCACTGCTGCGGCAGTTGAAAATTACACGGGACACGCATGGATGGGCATCGAATGCGGTCGTTGCTCAATCCCAAAGCCACAGGCTCTGCGAACGCACACCAACTCGTGTGTGTGTGTGTGTGTGTACGCCTCTACGTGTAATGTACGGATAAAATGTAACGTGTAAATACAGGTAGGCCTGCCCGCGCACTGAGAAATTATTTGATTGAAAGGCATTGAGCGTTTCCAGGAAATGTTGTGACGGGCACTTGCGGAACGCGATTGAAAATTCAAATTTCCCGCCGCCGCCACTGCAGCGCGTGCGCGAGTCTTATGGCCGATGAAAAATCCGCAAGCGATTTGCCGCTATATTACATTTGTGGGATCAGAGCAGAACGTAAATCACGTTTTACGGTAATTTACGATGTACACAGCCACCCTTCAATCCACGTCATTATCTGTCATTTTGCAGAGTATTAATCTCGTACTGGATTATACTTATATAGATATATTGCAATGACATAATGTAAATTAATAGGTAACAGTGTAGAGTTATTTTTTTTTTTGTTCGTCTCTTACATTGTGGGCCGTGCATTAGTTAGGCGTTCGTCGCATTAAAAATACGCTCGTAAGAAACATAATTATTGGTAATTCAACGTTTGAGTGAAAGAAACTATATTTATCACAGTAGTATAGCGCAGTAGCAAGGACATATTATATGGGCGGCATACCAGATCTGCATGCATATGAGAAATGCGCCGGCGGTCAACATACTGACTTTGACTTTAGAAACTGTAACGTAAAGACTTGTTGCAAATGTCGCGCGGCTCGCATTTCGAGCGTAAACGACTGCTCTATGTATTTTGTCACGATTTTCTCGACATTGTAACTTGCGATTTGGCGCAGTACCCTGCAGAACCGAAATTGAAAACCATATTGAATTCGAGCGATATAGTTGATGAAAAAAGTGACTAGCTTATTTCAAAAACGCAAAAAGATGCAAAAACGAGTATATCTGAAATGCGCGCGGGGAAATGTAATTTGAATGTATTATGCGGCGCTGCAGAGAGGACGCATCATAATGCGCGTATAAGACGCGCGCGCAAACAGGAGATTGTTGTAACATGGTCCCGCGCAGAGAAAATGAGAAAAGATAATCTGCTTTACGGATTGAACAGCTGTCTTAGAGAAAGAATGAGAGACTGGTCTATCGAGAAATCGTGGAAGACGGAGGCGGCGGAGGACTCGATCGATCGGACACCGTTATAAGGCAATTTGAAGTATAGCCGCGCCGCGAATCGAAGGAATAAGGCGTAGTTCCGAGAAGGAGAATCGACTGCAGCAAGCGCAGAGGGAAAGACAGGCGCAGACGGAGAAAGAATGTAGGCGCTGCAGAGAAATTGGGCGCGAGAGAGAAGATGCCGAGGAAGAATGTGAAAGTGGTCTAGCCCGCGGCATAGCCGCGTCCGGCATTTCGTCAGCCGCGACATCGAAAGCCGAGGAACCGGAGCGCGCGCGGCCGTCCGACGCACGCACGCGCGCCAGCTGTAGTCTACGCTTTGCTGCAGATAGGCATGCGCGTGTCGGACATACGGATGCGCTGTGCCGCCCGCGGGATCATCCCCGAATCGGAGCGGCGCTGCAAGTCACAAGAATCGCACAAGAACTGCATCAGAGAGCAGCTCTTGCGAACAAAATGAAACGAGCGTCCTTGAGGCAGAGGTGCATGCTCGGAGATTATACCGAGGAGAGCTAGTCTAGTCAGCAGCAGCGAAGGAAGAGTCTCGAGCCCAAACGAGTTACTTACGCTGACTCTTCGGCTTTCGCAAGCGGTTTGCAGCGCGTCTAGTGCGCGCACGCATGTACTGTCGCAACGCGCTGCAGCAGCAGCCCCGCGGGAGAGGCGTTTCGTTGCGCCCAGTTACTTCCTTTCGGGGAAAAAATAAACAAGCGCTATATGTACAGAATCGGAATTGGCGCGCGCGGATTCGGTGCAGCGGCGGCAGCAGTCTCTCCGCCGCGCTGGGCGACAGGTTGCAAGCGTTAGTACCGCGGTGTATAAGGAAAAGAAAGTGCTACAAGAGAGGGAGAGCAGTACGTGTATGTGTGTGTCGCGAAGATCTCGCGTGAGAGCGACCTTGATTCGCGCGCGCCCGAGGATCCTGCAGCATCCGCTTGTAGGTTGCTATAGTCTCTCTCTCTCTCTCTCTCTCTCTCTCTCTCTCGCGAATCGGAAATGTGGGTCGCGCGCGCGCGCGCGCTGTATGGCTCGAAAGGAGAAAGTGTATTTTCCCTCTCATTGTCAGTCAGCAGCGCCGCCGGCGCACACTTGCTCAATATAGATATATATACATATAGATATATATATATACACGCGCAGCTGTATATAGGAGAAGCCGCCGCCGAGTGCACCGCGCCCAATTTCTATATACTTACACCTTGGATTCCGCGTCGAGCGTATTCTCACGGGAGCTTGGACTTTATCGCGCTTCTCTCCTTCGAGCGCCTGCATGCGGCTGCACCGCCGACAACGCCTCTCTTCTGCAGTGCGCTGCCTTTTCTGGTCGTCGCATCGATTTGCCGAGAGGAGAATTTTCCAATTTCGATATTATAAGTCTTTCGCTGTCTGTGATGTGCATGCGCTTATGGATTAAATCCCCATTCTCGCGCACGGTCGTCGTGTGCAGTGAAGCGTTTATTCGCGCATGCACGTACGCAGAAGAACGGCTCTTCGCTCATCACATCAGCTGTTCTAGCCTATAACATTTACTGTGAGACTGCTGCAAGTGCGTACAAGAGAGATCTTTCGGCTATTCACTGCACGTATGGTTAACCTTCGCGATCGAAGTGGGCTTCGAGACGACGGGGAAAAAAGAGCGACGACTCATCGAGGCGCGCGCCGCGCGAGTGCGAGTCTTTTGCGCAATTAGTGTGTATAATAGCGCAATAAGGCGAGCGCGAGCCGAGTGCGATGTACACTCGATGGTTATAATTTAAAGAGAAAAAAGAATATAATGATAGTGCGTGTAGGTATATACGCGGAGGCGCGAAAGCGAATGTAGAAGGAATGCGCGGCGCGCATCAGCTGAAGAAGCTTGCGCGCAGAGCGCGTGTCTGACTGATGGCCGATTGTAGCTACTGAATATAGCGCTCCGACGCTCCCGCGCCTCTGGAACGCGATACGCGAGCGAGAGAGCGAGAAAGCCAAAGTACCTACACATACTTACGCGAGTGCATCGGTCGGAGGAAAAGTTTGGCTCGCGCTGGCCTTGGCACTCGATAGCATCTCTCTCTCTCTCTCTCTCTCTCTCTCTTTCTCCTGCAAACAGTGTGTGCATAGCTATATTTCCGAGAGACGCGTCGAGCGCGTCGAAATGACGGTTCCGTGGAAACGGAATTCCACGCGTGCGCTTGTCGTTAGGAAAGAAAAATTTTTCAAAGATTTCGGGAATGCCGATTAAGAAACGCATTAGCGCGATGCGCGCGTATTGCCGGAGAATCGAGGTGCTTTCCAAAGACACGTCCTCGGAAAAAGCGCACAAGTGCGACAAACGGAATATTTTGAGGCGTGCGTGCAGTACATAGGTATACGCTTCTGAAGATAGGCCAAGCATCCGTGACGATGAACAGCGCATAGGGAACGGAGTTAATGAAAACGCTGGCCCAGATGCAAGCTCGTAAACGCGCGCGTCGCTTATATACGTCATTACAAAGCCATAAGTATAACAATGGCCAGTATACACAAAACACAAGAGCATGACGCGCTCATCTCTTATTTGTATTCGACAAAGTCGTGCGGAAGACGAGACTGACATGGTCGCCTGTACCGCCTGGCGGTGGTCAGCTCTCAAGGCCGTCGCATACTCTCCGCACGAATGCCCCTGTCTTATACACGTCTATCTGCTGCTTCTGCGTCGCCTGTTGCCGAGAATGGTCAATGACTCGCGCGACTGCGCTTCAAACGTCCCCCTATCTCACCGATGAGCCTATAATCTGAGACGGTGGTGCGACAACGCATTGCAGTCGAGAGTTTCTCCGAGAAAGAGAGAGAGAGAGCGCCGATCAATTTGCCGAGTTAACGTGCGAGACGACGACGACGACGGCGGCGGCGGCGGCGGCTAGGATTCAAGATCGCGAGAGAGGCGCGATAATTGCGCGATTGAGCAAGAGACGCGCGCGGAGAAGGAGATTCACACTCGCGCGAGCACATAGCGTTTGTAGAGCCGAGCACATCGTCAAAGAGCGACGAAGGCCGTTCCTTTACACATCGGCGAGTCCTCGCTTTGTTTAAACAATAATTGCCGACGAGCTGGAACTTGGCCTCGTCCGCGCGCGCGCGCGCGCGCAAATTATCATGCCTATGGGGATTCGAGTCTCTTGCCGCCTACTTTTTTCACGTCTATGTAAGTACGGGTACCGCAGCCGGCCGCCTTCCTATATGTACATTGTACACACGCGGCCGCGCAGCCCAAACTCTACCGATGTATCTTTCTCGTCTCCCGTTTGCACAGCTTTTATCGGCGCTGTTGACGAGTTGACGAGTTTCGCACCACGCCCACGTGCAACATACGCGCGCCTACTGCTTTCTGCGTACACGGCAGCTCGAACAAGCTGTCCCTCTCAAAATTACACTTTTCACATTTACAATTACAATTTACCCCTCTCCCGCGAAATTTCACATTTCTTAGTTTACCCGATCCGACGCCGCGAGCTAGGCACTTGGTTAATTAGCCTTTTATTGCGACTTACAGCATATTATACCTGCGCGGCTGCTATTATATTCTAATTGGCTCTGATTTATCCTTTATTTTCAATCGTAAAACAGCTAATTTATGCATCAGATTCGAAATTCAGTTTGTGAGAATTCTGTTTACATAACGGCGGCGGTTGGCGTCCGTTAACCATATAACATTGCAATATCCCGGAGGTCCACGGAGGTTCAATTCCCGCCGCAAGTCAGAAATAAAAAGCTGCGATTGGCTGATACATCAATTAATTAAAAATTCTTCCACATATTTCAATTTCAGCGGCGCGACAACAATTCAGCGACGTCGCGCTCTTTCTGTCGCACTCGCTGCACGTGTACAGGCATAAATAGCAATTTTCGCTAGGACAGTTTTCTCAAATAGCCAACGACGATGATTTCTCGTCGTAATTTCACATACGCGAGTGCAGTCTTGTACGATGAACTTGTGCTGCGCTACGGAGGTTTAAGGTTGCATGCCTATTACGTATGCGGAATAATAATCTTTTGATCCGGCGTGAGAGCTCTCTAGAGAGAGAGAGAGAGAGAGAGAGAGAGAGAGAGAGAGAGAGAGAAAGAGAGAAGTGAAAATTTACACTTGGGCAATAATGAGGAGCGCGCGAGAATGGTTGAAAAACAACTTTTTCTCAATTACCGATTCAAGGATTTTTCGACTTTACTTTTCACTGCTTTCAGCAAAAATAATTTCACCCGAGTACATCGCTGCGACGTTACGAAAGAAATGCATAAATATAGCCAGTCCGTTTGAAGTTTTAGCAAAGCACCAGGCAAGAAAGAAAAGCATACGCCTGCAGACAAATTGCGACAAATGTACAGTGTATCTTCGCTTCATTTTTTTTGTCTATGTATATATATAATATATATGTATAACGAGAAAGCAGGTATTCTCGCACGTAAGTGCGGTGTGACTATAGCATCGAAGGAATCAAGCAAAGTGTAACTCACGCTTGAAATTTCACAGCATCAGCTTTTCCACTGCTAAAAGATATGATTCACAGTGCAGTATAACGCAATGAATGATAAAAACTAAGACGCTGCTCCGACTGATTTTTACTTTTTTTTTGTTTTTATCATACTTTTTTTATAGCACGTACGCGACAAATTGGGACCTATAAGAAAATGAGTTTGCCGTCGCATATTTAACGTTAAAAGTAGCAAACAACTCGTTTCAACGACCGTTCAAACATCGCGACAAAGTGTTTTTTTTTTTTTTTTTAATGTACATTGTACATTGGAATTTAAGTGAAAATTAGGAAATTCCAAGTGAAAACGAAACGACTCGCGTTATAGGTGAGAATTCGATCGCGCAATAAGGCGCAAGATCGCGCAAGATGAATTTTATTTTCGCCCTGCTCGCACGTACGTAGACTGCGGGCAGAGGCGTAAAGAGGAGCAGGAGCAGGAGCAGGAGCAGGAGCAGGAGCAGGAGCAGCGAGCGCACGCAGGTACGGAGGCAGGTGCGCATAGAAGCCGATATATACGAATCCAATATAGAAATCGGCTGGAAGCGCGCGCGTGGATCATTGCGAAAGTGCGCGCGCCGCAAGAGAGCATCGCTCGGTATTTTGAAATCTCGCTTTAAGGAAGTGCTATAGACGCGAGCGCGCGCCTCGCCCACTTGGCACTTGTCGCCGAGAAAAAGTGAGAAGAAACTCGCTCGCACAAGTGCGTTTTTATAGATGCGCGAGCGGCTGTCCGCGCGAGAGATTCGTCAAGAATTACGGGCGCGAGTCTCGGTGCGCGTCAAGTTTTCCAATTTTCGAATTTCGCGCCGAAACCGCCTCGATCGTGGTACAGAACAGAGAGCAGTACAAGCGTATGAAGTATATAGGTATATAGGTATAGAGAGAGAGAGAGAGAGAGAGAGAGAATCGCGACTGGCGTCGTCTGCTGCGGCGGGCGTCAGCTGATCGGTGCTGCGCGCGCTCGACGCTCGACGGCTAAAATGTAAGCGGGCTGGCGATGCATATAACTCGTAAGTAGCCTGCACATGCTCTCGGTGGCCCGATTTCCCCGCTGCTGGGCTCTCGCACTCGCTGCTTTAATGTGGCTTTCCCCGCGTGTGCGTAGAGATACGCAGAGATACGCGTTAGCCGCAGCTCCGAGCCATGCTCACGAGCCATGGAATGGACTTTCGATTTCCAACTGTCAATTTTCCCCGGCCGCTGCAGGCATCGCCCGTACGGCCAGTGCAACTTGGAGAGCCGTCGCCGAGTAGCTTTGGGCATCTCGCCCGCGCATTACATAATGCGCTCGAGGGGGGTGCGCGAGGTTAGGTTCGCTACTTGGAACTTGGCTGTGCTCGCGCGAGTCGCGACTGTCCGAACGCACGGGAGACATGTGAGAAAAGGTGCAGGACAGCGCCTCGCGGGCGAGCCCTCCTGCTCGCGGCGTTGCCCCCCCCGGGGGGATTCCGTGAAAATGGCTGGATTCGTAAGTACCTGGGAGCGCTGGAGCAGTCTGCTGCCGGTGGTGCTGACGATGCTGCCGCCGATAATGGGGCCGCTGCTCTGCTGTTGCACTGTTGTCTGCTGCTGCTGCTGCTGCTGATTCTGTTGGTGGTGACGGCGGTCGAGGTGCAGCTCGCGACGAAAGTTGGCCGAGGAGGCGGCGATGTTACGCCGGAACTGGCACAATTTCTCCGCGCGGGCCGCGCAGAGCCGACTCGAGCCTAAACACGCCATGGCGAAAACTGCAGTGAGCCGTGCGCCTGACTGACTGACTGACTGACTGACTGACTGACTGGCTCGCGACGGAACGCCCGCAAGCCGCAACGCAAGAGACTTTCGAGAGCGAGCTCCTCTCTTCCCCACCGCGCGGGCCGCCGCCGCTACTTATACTTACTTACACGCTGCACGTTTCCCTTCTCGCGCGCGCTCTGCAATCAATCGCGATTCGCGCGCGAGACTCGAGAGCGGCCAAGCTTGCCGACGGCGATGCTCTTCCCCTCCACTCTCGCAGCTCCAACTCGATCCGAGCGAGATTCGATTCTCCTCGTTAAACGTTAACGCGCTCGTCGGCCGTCGCCTATGACACTTCCTCTCATTATTCTACGCCCTACAATTATACTCGGCGGCGGCCGGCTCTGCACCTACCCCTCGCAGATTCGCGAGTCGCGTCCTACAACTACTTACAAGTCGACCTGGCAAAATCTATGGACTCGCACTTGCGCAATACTTGCATTATCCTCACTCTTCCGCGCTCTCTTCCCTATACTTTTATTTGCGCGGATTTTCACTGAAACTTATCGAGAGGCACTGCAATTCTCCTTGGCTTTTCTTATTTTTCAGAGCAATTACTTTTTACATGCGCCAACGTCGCTGGAATTTGAATTATAATAGATATGCAATTGTTACCGACATCACGCTATATAGATCCCCTATCCAGCTAATATAGTAATATAGTATGGATGTTTTATTGCCGACAGTCGATAAAATCGTTTATACACGTTATACCTGCATGGCTACGTCATATACTGTTTCAAACATGTTGCAAATAGGTTAGCGGTTATAGCTTCGTTGGTTATAGCCAGTTGCCGTTGCCAGAGGCCAGCTCTGCTTCTGCAGCAACCAACCGCAACTTATTTACGTGTTTGAACAATAATGGCGAGTAAGATAATAGCAAATTTAGTTGCAACTTTCTCAAAATTCGAAGATGCACTGATTAATGTCATACTCAGAAAGGTACAACCAGGTAAATCAGAGTTTTTTTACTACACAATATCATAACCTCTCATCGCTGTCTCATTTGTTTGAATAATAAATGTTGCTCGTACCTACTTCAAATTTGATTAACAATAGTCATTCATGGCCTGCAGGTTTCTGTCTAAACATTGCAAATCCCGATAGACAAACGACGAGTTTGTCCATTAAAGACATTTGGAGCGATGGATTCTTATGGGCAGCACCAAAACACAGGCGATCACTAGAAAAACGCTTGAATCGAAAATTCGGGTATCCCGAGTATAACTGGAAACCACTTGTGCCCAAAACCAATCTGTTGACGTGCAGAGCTTGTGGTCACTTTCATGAAGCATACACTATTTGCAGTAAGTTCATCTACTTGTCTATATTGCATGCTACTTACAATATTTTGTAAAGTTATCGCTTTTCTTACAAGTTTTTCGTATAAAAATGTACAAAGCCAAGTCTCGGTATACACCAACTGAATAATTTATAGAGTTGAATGCATAATTAATTTAATTAACTTTAATTGAAGAGTAACAATTTATGTTTATTTTCTTAAAGGAGTTCTGCAGTTTTCTAAAAGCAACTCCTTATATATTCTCATTACATAAAATAAAAAACAGCTTTTTTGACAGAATTCCATGACCAAAATTTTTATTTCTGGGAAAGCTTTATTTTCATCTTTTTGAGGACAAGAAATATTAAAAAGTTATAAAAAGAGGCAAAAATGTAGACTAGAAGTTGTTTTTAGGGTATAATACACCCTTAAAAATTCACAATTAATCACAATAACTACTTATTTGCTTAGATCACTGTTATGAAAAAGTAAAAGCAGAAACTGAAGAGATTCAAAAAGCTATGATTAAAGAGTACAAACTTGATCCTGTTAAAGAGGATATTGTTGTTTTGTATGAAGGTGAAGTTAATGAAGCAGCTGAATTTTGGAAGGTTAGTTTAATTAAAAATATTTCATATTTTTATTAAGCATTCAGTTTCATGTTGTACTTTAAGTACATTCTATTATTTGAATTTCAGAAACAACGTATAGTCGAGATGCCAAAGAAAAGGCCATCATGGTTCCAACCAAATCTACTTGAATCAACAACACAGCAATTGTCAGATAGCAAAGAAATAAAACCCAAGGAATTAGCATAAAATATACAAGTCCATTTTAATTTTTACTGTTGTTATACAATATTAAAAAATAAATAGTTGTTTTAAAGTCATACTTAATAGACAGATTCTCATAGATTTGCAAATATTTCCAGCAAGGATAAAAGCTTAAAATATTTCATTATTCTATCATTTCGAAGCCATCAGAAATTTCTTTGGTAAAATGATTAACAACGTGTTCATGAAATAAATCGAATGAAATTGACATATTATAAACAATTCCACAAAGTGGACAAATATTTTCTTCTTCAGACGTTTGTAGTTTTTCAGGTAAAGCACTTGAACTAGGAAGGCTAGTTTGTGTCCCACTATTGTCTCTTAAACTAGAATTAGAATCAGACTGAGTTCCAGTTTGACACATTAACTTTTCTATGCTATTTTTACAGTTATTGCAAGTTTCATCTAAAAAACATTTAAAACGTTAATACCATTTTTTGAAATTTATAAAAAACATATTGCTCGATACATACTTTTTTTTTTCTTCAAGTTATTTAAGATCAGTTTCAATTTGTTTTGCTGGCATAAAAGTGCTTCTTTTATTTGGGTAAGTCTTGCATCATGATATTTTAATTGTTCTAATGAATCTGCACTAATATCTTCAGGATATGTAAATCCAATATTTGTTAAATTCATTTCAGCATTGGCTTGAAGAGCTGTCATCTACATTGTAAATATAATTAATTAATTAATTAATTACAGCTAATAATTTATTATTAATTTAAATTAATTATAGCCCAAGGATCATTTAAGATTTACTTTACAAACAAGAAAGTTTGAAAGACATATGAGAGATTCATATTTACTTATGTTAAAGTTATTGTTTTTAAAGAATAACAAAGACTTAAATGATCTGTACTTTTCTAATTTAATAAATATTAATACATTATGAATTCCTTACTTCTGCATATTGTTGTTCTAACTCTGATTTTTCAATAATAATACTATTAATTAGTCTTAATGATACTTCTTCTAAGCTGTGCTGTTTATCTAAAGAAAATTTTCTATAAATAATTTTCTGTAAAAATTTTCTATTAATCATTAATTGAAGAGATTTTTGAGTATACAAACCTTCATTATCATCAGTAGACAAAATAAGTTTATCATTTTTTACAGACTTAAATCCTGGGATTTCCTTAAAACTATAAGTTAAGGCAGCAGGTATTTCTGTTGTCGGATGTTGTTTTAATGTATCCGAAATCTTTGTTAATTGATTACCTAGCGATTTATTGGCTTGAGTTAATCGAGTTAATCTTTTCCACAACTTTCGATTTTCAGATGCAACCATAAAAATGTGATGAGCTAAATGAGACTTTTGCTTTTTTAGTTCTTCAATATTTTCCTGTAAGTATATAACAGCTATTAAATGAATGGAATGCGTTAAGAAAACAATAAAAAAATTGTATTATTAAAGTCTCGCTAAGATTAAACACTTTTAGTGCGGTACAGGTCAAATCAGAATTGTAAAATACAATAAAAAATTTAATTTTTTCTCCCTGACCAAAGCAAAGTCAAATAAATGATTTTGTGGAGTAAGTATTTGTATTGCTTTTGCTTTTAATACAATTTTATATACGAACAACAAATTTTTTAAATCTCCTGTGCATATTTAGTTTGTAGAAATACAAATAAATCTTTTAACTGCACCGAAAGTGTTAAATTACCTAATAGCATATTTGTGTTTTCTAACCTGTTGTCTTTGAATAACATGTGCTTCGTTTATTCCATTCATCTTAAGTGGTTCGATCACTTTATTTTTTTCATAATAAAGTCGTAAGCAAGTATTTTCTTCTTCTACAATGGATAATCTTTCTTGCAACTGCTGACATCGTTCCTTCATAGTTTGAAATGCCACTTGCAAGGCATAATGAGATGCTCCTGTATCTGATTCCATAGTGCTTATTTGTTAGGATAACAATTTTATTATCGTTGGTATTATTTTTTCAAACATCTCTGCAATGAATACATATAAACTAACAATAATTCTTGCAAATTGATGTGCTTACACATTATAGTTTAATTTTTTACAGTTCACACATATTCCTTATGGAATTTAGTTAAAAAAATGCTTATACGCGCATAGTATAACTTTCTATCAAAAGAAGGACAGTCACTTTTTCTTTAAAAAATATGAATTATTGAAAGTAGATAAGAACTAATTTTTAATCAAGAAAAACAATGATGAACAATGTTGCTATCAAACAACAAATCTAGAATTTTGACACTTGTTCCCATATAAGTAGTTGAGCGTTGTAAGATATTATAAGCCACGTTATAGATAAAAACTATTTGATTCGCACCTATGGCACCTACTGGGTCTACTAACAATTTTGTGTAATTCTGATGTCGAAAAACATTGGTCTCCCAAACTTTGTAACAGAGGTATAAGACTATCAGGAATTCAATTTCACCTTGTAATGCTTGCGTACAGTTGTATGGCGATGGCCGATGTACGACTATTAGGTCGATAATGGGATAGATATATATGTATATTGTATTATTGTATAAGATCAGAGATGATAAGATCCATGAAGGTGAAAACTCAGTAGGTACACCGGTAAGGTAGAAATTTTAACAAATTTGAAGCAACTATAACTTACGCTGCAGCGGCAAAATCAAAACTATCAGTTGCACGGTGATTTACGATATTTATATTATTATATTTCCTGTTTTTCTTATCACACACGCGTAATCGCAACACATATGGCCACTGTGTCGGCGTTCTCCATCCCTGAATTTTCCCTCCTCACTTCGTTGCCTAAAACCATAATATCGCATATCTTGCAGTGCAGTATATAATAGGTTTCGCCATCAAGCTGTAAGCAGTACGTTATAACCTGTATTACCTGTATTATGTTTATAGTCGCGTCGTCTCGTCGTACAGACAAGTACTGTACGCAAAACTGCGAGTGCGCTGTATCTCTCTCTCTCTCTCTCTCTCTCTCTCTCTCTTTCGCGCGCAGTCCGCAATCCGCATACCTATTATAGCTGGGTAGTGTAGCTGATTACTAGCTCGCGCGCAGAGTAAGAGTACATGCATGCATGGATTCGTGTCCGAACTCGGAAACCTAACCTCCTCCGAGCTCCGAGTCCAAGTTTATCGTTTATCAAGTTGACGCTGTGAACTGAATTGTTCAGTGATTATTATAGGCACTTATCCAGCGCGTTTCCAAGTATTGCCGAAAACGCAAATCACACGTAGAGTTATATAGCTATATAAGCGTAACCAAGACACAGAGTTGTATCGAGTCTGCAGTGCAGATTCGGCATTCGGCCGTCGGCGAGCGAATGAGTGATTGAATGAAACGCAGAGTGCTTGTAGCTGCGGAAATTCGAGCTTCGCGCACGCAGCACCGCCAGAGCTTATTCCTGAGAAACAGAGATGCCATTGGAAAAGAGCCTCCGACTGCACGAGCCAAGGTGAGAAGAGCAGCTGCGCGGCGAGAGCGAGAAGCAGCCCTGCAAAACGAGCGTTACTTGCAAGCACCTTTGTACAAGTCCGCGAGCGGAAAGCAGAATAAGAGACATCCTTGGGGGCTTGCCGCCGAAGTAGCTGGTACTGCTGGTAGCGATAGAAAGGTGAGCTTTCGCACTCGGCTGCGCGCGCGGTCTCTATACTTACCCCTTACCCCCCTCCTAAGTAAGTAAGTGTAAGCGAGTACTCAAGTAGGTACCTATGACTGCCACATTTTGCTTTTCGTTTTTGCTGCAGAGCCGCATCGCGAGCTGCTCAGCTCAGCTCAGCTCGGCTCAGCTGCCGAGCCGATGATCAAAGACATGGCGGACGACGAGGCTACCCAGGCCACCAACGACGACGCCAGCGAGTGCAAGCGCAGCGCCGTCCAGCTCGGCTACTGGACCGACAGCTTCATCGGGCTCTTCGTCAAGCAGCCGAATCGCAAGGCGCCCGAAATCAACCGCGGCTACTACGCCCGCGTCAAAGGCATCGAGGTCTTTCTCGACAAGTTTATCAAGGTGCGTCAAGCCTGCGACTGCCTCACGAGACTCTCGTTCTCATATGCCAGCTCCTTCGCTCCGATTTCCACTCCCTAACTACTTACCAACACTTCCTTAATCAATTCAAAGAAGCGACCATACTCTTCAGTAGCTGTACTACTTATTACCAGTTCAATGCACACTTTCAATGTGAAAAACAAATTGCTCGTCACAATTGACATTCTCTCTCCCAGACTCTTTTACCCCCAGCCGTTTCGAGATATAGGCCGCATAGGTATTTTCTCATCATTCCATAAATTCCAATGAAACAAGTTCAACGGCTTATTTACTTTAAGCGAAGATTTCAGAAATTTTCAAGTAAAATAAAAGACGCAATATTAAAAAGTAAAATGTAAAATTACGGAAAGAATGATAGCAAATAAAAGTAAAGAATCGACAAGGCAATGCAAGGAAATTGTTTCACAACAACAGTGCATGTACATTGTACATGCGTATACATTGTACATTATACGCATACAACATGAGAGCTTCATATTACACGCGATAGATGCAGCTGTTCAAATTGGAACATTCCGAGTGTCTTTCTTGGCATAGCTGGGCACAGCTAGTATGCAATCGATGAATACTCAACTTTTGACATATTCCAGCTGCTGTAAGTGATGCGCGCACGTGTAAAAACGGCGAAAAATATAAGAAAAGTAAATAAAAGCTTGATAAGAATCACCTTGACCTGGCCTTGTCCCAATTTAGCTTTGGAAGCAGAGGCGGGTCGCTGGCGGTATATAGCTATAGCGGCAACCTTGCCGCTACGCGATATCCGCACCGCGAACTTGGACGAATAACGTATATGGGTCAGTAGGAACGGCTGAAATCCAAAGCCATTGCGAACTGCAGCTGTAGCGGGGGATTGGCAGTTTAAAGATTCTTTTAAAAATAAACCATAATTTAAAATGCCGTTTAAAACTTTCCTTGTTTGCGCCAGACCAAAATTACATTGTAATTTACTATAAATTCAGGCTAGAAGTAGCTATATCCGATATATGAAGATTATGCGCAGGATAAATTCACTAAGTATTATTTGCGAATTATACGTTGTGAAAAAAAGTTGCAGGTTGGAGAGAGATAGCCGGTGCGGCAGCCACCCATAAGTACTTATATGTTGCCCATATTATTCTTTTAATTTATTTATGCATATTATATAGGTCTACACGAGTAAAAATTTTATTTTAAGACCCGAGCATAGGTAAGTACTCCTTCTCGAAATGCGAGATCTAGAAAGTAGGTATGACTTTATGAAAAATAAATTTAAAAATATAGGCTTTTTGTCCTCGCCGTCAGATAGTGGACTTCTCAGTAAGTAAGGTTTTGACGGCTCACATATAAGTACTTTCTTTATCATCAACTTTCCTTTCATTCAATATTATCTGTTAACCATATTAAATACAGAGTAAAAAGTTACTAGTAGTTTTACCACTTTGGTTATTTCACTTCTAATTTTCTATTCAATACTACACTAACGCGCGCGATAAGATTACAATTTCAATTAAATAACATCTGCATGCCAATGCAATGAAAATTTTTTATGCGTAAATATAATCATCAACTTTTTATTTATAAAATAGGAAGTGTAATTCCTTTTGACAATTAAAGTTAAAGTGATAATTCAATTAAAAGCAAAACTTATAAGTATATAACTTTGTATAGTAAGCGCAGTACGCGTGTATAGTGGTCGATTGCTAAAACGCAATTTTATAAGAAAAATTTTATAGCAGTCGGCCTAATATGTTGGCTAGGATTCCGCTCGAAATACGAAACAACGATTTCCACTACCTTATAGCAAAAGCTAAAAATTAAATAGAATAATTCTAAATTACTTTAATCTTTATTTATTCAAGATTAAAAAATAAAGTTGTAGACTATTAGCGTACAGTTAACAGCGATTGTACTGTTTTTAACCAAAATATTGTCACTAACGCAAGAAAGGCTGCGACAAATTGCTTAAATTATCAGTAAAAAATTGATCGTAAAAATCGATTGATTGAGTACTTACGTATAATTTATGGAAATTACGATGCTACGATCAATAAGTATTTATTTTACCAAACCGTCGATGTATAATACGTAAAATTTAATAATAATTTTTACTATAGTGCAAGAAACAATTATACGCGGTAGTTCTTTATAAAGAAAATTTATGCGCAAACTTCGATGAAACAGCTGTTATGCAGTACTTATTTTTAATTTTTTTTACATGCGATCGTTTTATAATAATTCGAAATTTGTTCAATAAATTTGAAATTTTCATTCTGTTAAATTATACCAGAATATTTAATACGCATTAAACGCATTGCAAATGTTTTAATTTCAGATATCCGGAGGAAAGGGTCAGATCATCAATTTAGGAGCTGGATTTGACACTCTTTATTGGAAACTCAAAGATGCCGGAAACACTCCGGTAAATTTCATTGAATTGGATTTTCCCAGCATTACTGCTAAAAAGTGTTACCACATTAAGAAGCACAAACAACTTATTGATAGATTAAACACTGAGGGTATGAGCAATTATCAAAAATAATATAAGGCTAAAATGTTACTTAGAATAACATTTTAATGCAAACATTTTTTTTATTTTAGATGGAGAAATTAGGTTTTCTACGACAGATCTTCATGCGGCTAACTATCATTTGGTCGGCGCCGATTTAAGACACGTGTCGGATCTTGCAAATAAATTAAAGCAAGCTGAGGTCAACTTTAGTTTGCCAACATTATTTCTTGCGGAATGTGTTTTAGTTTATGTTGACTCTAGTGCCACTTCTCAGTTGCTTAAGTACTTCTCCGAAAATTTTTCTAACAGTATTTTTATCAACTATGAACAAGTTAATATGCGAGATAAATTTGGACAAGTAATGCTTTCCAATT
Organism: Philotrypesis tridentata; assembly: GCA_018906965.1. Lineage (NCBI taxonomy): Eukaryota > Metazoa > Arthropoda > Insecta > Hymenoptera > Pteromalidae > Philotrypesis > Philotrypesis tridentata. Next base: position 85,601 of record JACCIB010000308.1, read on the forward strand.
TACGTAGTAGGGGTTGCTTGTTGTCGGGAGTCGAAGATTGCGAATCATTAGAATCACAGCAGAGACGGTAAATATCCCAACTATAATATGGTTATTTATTCAGAGTATTTTATAAAAATATTAAGATCTCAGATGACTATTTCAAGGCTTTAACGCAATTTTCGCATTTTTTAAAATTTGTAGCGCCCATAGATGCAAAGCTTCAAAAGTCATAGATAAATTTCTCTAATTTTAAGAATTGAACTAAAAATGTAATATAGTTTCGCTTATTTTCACGTTTTTTATAAAACTAGTTCTGTGAAGAATTTTGTGTACAAATAATAAATAAGCAAAACTATTTTTTTAACTCGCCTTACATTTTTAATGTATCTGCAGATTTTGCAGCACAGGACATCGATGGTTGAGGTGAAGAACTCGACAATTCAGAAAATAGTTATAAAACCGTCCATTTCAGCAAAGTTTGCAAAAATCATCCAACTCAGAAATGCGTTGTAAAACCATGCATCTCAAAATATTTTTGGAAAACCAACCTTGATTTTCGTGAAGCAAGAAGTGGGCATTTGATCCAGAACTTTGAAGAAGCCACGTTAACCATAGTTTTCGAAAACCAGCCATCTCACCAACTACCCATGGATGCATGGGGCATGGTGGTCTAAGGGTTTTCTATGGGGTTTTTATGATGTTACTCGTGAATTTCATGTACGGAGTTAAGTAATATAGCAAGGTGTCCGACTCTTCAAAGTTCTGGATCAAATGTCCACTTCTTGCTTCACGAAAATCGAGGATGGTTTTTCAAAAATGTTTTGAGATGGATGGTTTTACAACACATTTCTGAGTTAACTGGTTTTTGGAAACTTTTCTGAAATGGACGGTTTTACAACTATTTTCTGAACTGTCGAGTTCTTTCCCTCAACTGTCAATATATATTCGAAATATTGATTTCACCGATCAAAAGTTCAGACAATTCTGTGTAAAAAATTTTTTTTTGTTCTGTTTCAAAATTTCTGAAAAACTATCGATCTGTAGCTTGTTATTTTACTAAAATACAATTAATCAATTAATAATGTTTAGTGTTATTATATAATTTAAATGAATTGTACTCTTTTAGTTTCGTAATCAACGGTTGGGAAGGCTCTAACGCTTGGACAATGGTCGAAGTATACGATTCTCTACCCGAGGCGGACAGGTTACGTATTGAACGTATTGAGATGCTCGACGAACGGGAACTTCTAATTCAACTTTTACAGCACTATTGTATCTCTATCGCATGGACTGGATGTACATTTAAAAATCTTTCCATAGCGCAGGGTTAGACTTGCCGGTATTCAAGCACCCTAATGCTCTTCTATTCATCGTAATGCAAGAAATGATCAAGTGTTTTCCGAATTTTTTTAGTTATATGAGGAATGTATCATTCAATACAGACTGATCTTCATTAGATTTTAAAAGATGATATAAGTAAAACTTATGTAAGATTGTGTTTTTATGCTTTCAATTTCTCATTGCAAGAAAGATTAACAAAAAAAGAATCAACAATGTAAGAATTGTATGTAAAAAGCTCTCGTTATGGCAGATTGTAACTAAATGAAGGGCGATAGAACGAACGTCATAATAACAAGTACTTATAATATATACGAGTGTAATGGACTCTAAAAAATTGAAAGCTTTGTACAAACCTATTTTTCTTAAAATATATTTCTTAAAATATAGTTGTTTATCTAATAAATCGTATATCTCTATAATTCATATATTTTTAATTCTGTAAAAAATGTATCATAAATTATTATCGCCTGTTAATGCTGCATAGAAATGTTTAAATTAAAATAGATATTTTTATCTACGTAAATAGCATTCTTAAGTGATAAATCCTAGCACAAGATATTATTAATATTATGCAATTTATATAATTATCAACTTGTATAGAGTGTTCATAACCATCTTTTATATATCCTACTAGATTCTAAAAATCTATGTTTAATATATTTTGAAAATTACAAAACAAAAATAAATATGAGGTATTTTGTTTATTACAGTGACCGTTGTTAATAAAACACATGTTCAGCAAATTAAAATTATAATTTCGAAATTTTCAAATTAAGTATTGTTTAAACAGAAATACGTTTAATAAATTTGATAATTCTGTCAATAATCAATAAGGGTCAATTTTAAACTTCAAATTAATTTGATTACCGCAGACAAATGTCAGTAATGCAAACTGGTAAAATTAAGTACTTGCACGTCATTCGCCAATTTATTGCTGACAAAGATGATCAAAATTTTAAATTAATTAAATTAATAGTTATTGACTGCCAAAATGTAACAAACTTACTATATAATAGCATCATGAATATAAGTAATCATTCCATAAGAAAATTTATTTTTTAGCAGGTAAAATACATGCATTATTATTTATAAAGTTTTTTCTCAGTTACTTGTATTTCAAACCACTAGTTCAAGCTGCATATAATGTCAATATAAAATAACATCAATTTTTTTATTTTGAAACCTTTTTTGCTTTAATTTCTAATATATAAGTGAAATCAAAATGATTTATGTATATATACATATTTTTAATATTTGCACATTATCCACGTTTAGTGCTAAAAATAATTTTATAAGATAAGATACATGTGTATACAAATCAAGCTTTATTTTGTGAATTCTCAACATATAATAATAATGATTTAGAAGAAAAAATATAAATATTTATTTATTTATTGATAGAAACAATTACTTTTATATCAACCTCTAATCTAGTACATACATATACTACATACATACCTAATAGAAATTTTAATTGCAATTCATTTTTTAACAAATAAAAGTGACATTTTTATTTCTTTTGTTCTGTTATTGCCCTCAAAAGATTATTTTTTTATTTGTTTTTCTTCTTAGAAATCTACTTCATTATAATATAAAAAAAGCAAAAATCGTACTTGTAAAAATAAATTTATATTTAAATATCCTATCATCATTTTTTTGCGATACAAAACTTAAATTGAAATTGAAAAATAATCCAACGAGTTACCATTGAAAGAAAATTAATTTTCCTAAATAACACAGGTTTTATTTTAAAACAATTATTCATTCCCTGTAAAAAATTTATTATAAAATGTTATACATTATAAGATTTAATATTCATTTGTGTATAAATTGCATTGTATTATTGTTGCACTCTTAATTCTAGTAATTTTTACATTTTATAACAAAGTTAACATTTTTGTACAGATTTAAAAAATTTCAATAACAATTTGCACAATTACAGTATTTTTGAATTTTTCTAATAGAAATGGTTATAAGTCTATTATAAATCTACTGTAAAAATATTACAAAAATATTATATATAAAATATCTTTTTCTTCGTCTTATTATAAATTTTTAGTACATGTAATTAAAGCAATCATATAATTGTATCAAAAATAGTTGACAATAATCAAGAACAATACTGTAACATAATTATGTCATTTTTCACAATTGCTCGCTTATAATTTTTATCTAAACAAAATATATTAAACATTTCAATTTATCTTCATTTAAAACCCAAGAGGATTTTTATGAGCGATTCCCCCAGCATCACAGATGTTTCGAGAAATTTTACCCATTTTTGAGAAGATATCTAAACTTTTACTAGCACCAACTACTTTCAAGTTATAAGCAACACGACTAGAAGCCTGCAATAAAATTTATTAAATAATATAAAGTATAATAACATTATTTAACATTTAGAAGCTTAAAATTTGATTGATTTTATTTTTACCTCTGAACACCACACTTGTGCCATTAAAAGTTCGTGTTGAGCACTGGGGAGATTTGCAGTAGCAGATGCACTTGCTCGACTTAAAACGACAGACATTGTGTAAGTATCAATGGCAGCTTGTGCAAGTCGATTAAGTATAAATTGCTCATCAACAATTCCTTTGCCATATTTTACAAGAACATTTTCAATCGTCGATCCAAAGGATTCAATGCTCTGTAAAACAATATTTATTTTATAATATTCCTTTTTTATGTATTATGACTGAATTTAAAAACTACAAAAATCTTTTTTTACCTTGGAACATAGAGCAGCAGAATCTGCTAGACTTGAATGTACAAATGGAGCTAAATTCAACGAATTCAATCCTATAACTCGTGTAGCTCTTTTCGATACCTCTTCAGCTATTAAACCTAAATTGGCAGTAGGGTTCTTGAACGCTTTTTGCAGTTCTTTTAGATGGCTACCTGCATACTGGATACCAGTCAAAGCAACAAACAGTCGAAGTATATCATTAGTTCCTTCAAAAATTCTAAATATCCTAAGATCACGCAATACTTTTTCAAGACCTGTAGCTTTCATAAATCCCATTCCTCCCAGAATTTGAATGGATTCATCACAAACCCACCAAGCAGATTCTGATGCGAAAACCTGTTTTAATGGAAATTAAATATAAGTAATAAGTATATTATAAATAAATATATATTATATATATATATGATTTATTATACTAAGGTATGAATATTACTTTAGAGTAATGCATGTTACCTTTGATATTGCTGCTTCCAAATGATAGTCTTGACTTCCTTTATCCATATTACCAGAGACCATGTAAGCCATAGATTGTGTAATATACTGGAGCATTGCCATTCTCGCTAATTTTTCTTGGATGGTTCCATAACTGTCTATAGTGCGACCAAATTGAACTCGCTGTACTGCATGTTCTGTAGCTTTTTTCATACAATATTGCATCGTTCCAGAAAGAGCAGCTCCCATACCAAATCTTCCATTGTTTAATATTTGCATAGCAACCTGTACATAATGTAAGTTTAGCGGAATATATGTTCAGCTTTATCCTTGTTTACTTTTAAAAGAGTAAAGCATCTTACTTTAAATCCTTGCCCTTCACCTCCAAGTAAATTTTCTGCTGGAATTTTTACATCCTCATAATAAACCTCTGTTGTATTACTACATTTTATTCCCATTTTATTTTCTGGTGGGCCATTTGTAACTCCACCGAATGCTCTCTCAACTATAAATGCAGTCACTTTGTCTTTGGTTTCACCCGTAACAGGATCTTTCATTGGCACTTGAGCAAAAACTGTCATTATCTCAGCTAATCCTCCATTAGATATCCATATTTTACTTCCATTTAGAATATAATGCGATCCATCTGCTGATTTCACAGCTTTAGAACGTACTGCACCAGCATCAGAGCCACAACTAGGCTCTGTAAGACAAAATGCTGCCATATCACCACTGCACACTCTGGGAAGATATTTTGCTTTTTGTTCAGGAGTTCCAAATAAAAGTATTCCCTATTAAATAGCAAATATTTTGTTTAACAATCATTATTTTATACCTAATCATGCAAATTTAATACCCAACCTTGAAACCAATACTTTGATGTGCTCCCAATGTAATACCAACTCCCAAGTCATTGTAGCCAACAACTTCTACCAGTCGAGCATATTGAGTATTATTAAGACCAAGACCTCCAAGTTCTTGAGGTACTTGAATACCAAAAGCTCCAAGATCCCAGAGAGCTTTCATAGTATCTTTGTCAATTGATGAAGTTTCATCATTCTTGAATGGGTCATTTACTTCCTATAAAGGTTAATTTTTTTATCCACAAAATCATTGGACTTAATTTATGAAATTAAACATAGCATCATATCTGACCTCAAAAAACTTTTCAAGAGGGTCAACCAACATTTTTAGAGTTTCTTCCTGTTCTTCATTTAGGGCATGAGGATATGGAAAGACCTGGCTTGTTTGCAATTGACCACGAAATATATTCATTGTAAACGACTGAGATTCTTTAGCAGCACCTTTTCCATCGCTCACTTTTTCGGCTTTAGCAGCTTTTGCAGCTGCTTGGGTTGCAAGACATCTGCAAAATATTTATTTTATATTTTTAATTTTCATCCTTCAACAAATAATAATAGAAGTTGAGATGTATAAGTATAATATCATATTTTTAGGGTTTACATTGATAGTAATTTAAATATACAGTTATGTATAGATCATCTATAGTTTATTTATAACAACGTCGGTTTAGTGGACGAATTTTCAAAGATTAGAGAATTAAGAGAAACGAAAGAAAAACTGCATACTCTTAACATTCTGGTGTTGCAATGTATCACGTATTTGTTATGTCTAACTATACTTGTATTGCGAGAAATTAGATGAAGAGATTAGAAACTGCAAAACTGGCAATGCATCCACAAACATGCAAGTCATTCAGAAACCAAAGGACTGACAATTAAGTGGCTGTTTGCGTAACAAATATCGTTTATAAATAATATGAAACATAAGCTTCTAAATGACCACTGATTCGATTACATGTACAAATTCATAACAAATGAATGCTATAAGAAAACACCTCGATTTTGCAAAGTTTTAAAAAATACTTACCTCAAATTGTAGTCGCCTACTAATTTGCTAACATTTTTTAAGGGCGAAGAAAGAATTTTTGGAATGCGTATCATCATGATGATCTCAGTATTAATTTTACTGGTTCTAAATTAATTTCGTTCGTATACCTCTATAAGTATACTGCGGTCGTGGCCGTGCAAGCTCGTATAGCAGTCGTAGCGAACAAATGGCTCACAATATCTGTTTTTATATACTTCAGCTATATATATATGTAATGCGTTATGCGCACACGGGCACACGGCACACGTCATAATAGGCAATTGCTGATGGCTGATGCCGATGAGACTCGTGCTGCCATCATCTGATGACTTATTATTTAATTACTTTTGCGTGTTAGTTTTTACCGTTGGCGGGTTTTTCAAGTTTTTGATTTATTTGGTTTTTGTGAGAGTACTTTTACTACATTTTTTTCCATCTGCGCTTTAAGCATGCAATGCAAATACATGTTAAATAAAAAAAAACTAAATAATGCAATAATAAAAATAGATTGCATGGCTAGAAATATTATTTATTGTTTTACTAGCAAATATTAAGTTTAGAGATTATATAATATAAATGTCCTGTTTCTCTTATAATTTAGTGCAAATAATTCCTTGATTTTTCTTTATTAATCATTAAAAGGAAAATGGTAAAAGTTTCTCTCGTACATTTTAACACATTAGGCCTGAACATTGTAAAGCATATATTTTTTATATTAAAGTTTTGATTGACCAAAGGACTTTTATTCGTGTTAAAGACGAACTATTGTTAGCAATTATTTAAATTCAAATTCGATATTGTTTTCAAAATTTTCTACTGCCTTTGAACAATAATCACATAAATTCTGTGTAAAGTTAAAAAAAATACGATTTACTTATAATAATTATTTAATCTTTTTACAGTTTTAAAAGAAATTTAATCAAAGTAAAAGATCTTTAGGGGATTTCATTTAATTTGTTAGATAATAATTTTTTATTTTAGTTACATTGTATTTACATGCGAGACTGATATTTAAATTTGGAAAAATTTATTTTGAAAATTTCAAACAAATAAACGAAAATCACTTATCAGACAATTTTTCATTAATAATATTTACACATGTATATGTTGCATATTTTGCGATCATTTTATAATTTTTAATGTAGATATTTCGATAGTAATCAGTCTTTCATTAATTTAAATAATTTTTATCTAATTTACATGATTATTTGTGGTTCTGTCACAGATGCAGCAATGCTTTTGTGCGGTAACACCTGCCCTCCATTTATGTACAACTCATCTTTTACTATGACATCCTCTCCAAGTACAGTTGTATTCTCCATTCTAACCCAACGTCCTACAACACTTTTCCAGCCAATAATACACCTGCAAAGTAATAAGTTTATATTTCAATATTATAAATTAAGCTAAATCATGGATTTTTAATTTGATTTACTTGTCAAGCCAAGAGTGTTCTTTAATAATGGCATCTTTCAGTATAGTTGTTCTTTTAATACAACATCCATCGGATAATGCAACTCCAGGACCAATTGTTACATTAGGTCCAATTCTACAGTCTTTTCCTATTACTGCTGTGGGATCAATCAAAACATTTCCAACTACACCTGGTCCATTGTACAATTTTTCAGGTGCCTTTTGCCTTAAAGAATCCAAATACATGCCCATACCTATTTTAAAAAGAAGCATCAATATAATACAAGAGACCAATTAATTTTTACTGTTATATATTGTCTTTAACATTGGGTAAAGTATTCACCTGTAAGAAAATCTTTTGGTTGTCCCACATCCATCCAGTAACCCATTAATTCCATGGCATACAATTGACTTTGTTTTGCCATTGCTGGAAAAACCTCCTTTTCAATACTCATTGGACGCAGTTCTATCCTTTTCAATACACTTGGATTAAGAATATACATTCCTAAAAGATATTAACTGATTTTTTCATAATATTCCTTTCAATTAGCAATCAATTTCTATTTCAGGTAAAACAAAGTTTTTACCTGCATTAATTTTATTGGATACAAATTCAACAGGCTTTTCAATAAAGCTATTAATTTTCCCATCATCATCACAGACAACAACCCCGTACTTGGAAGGCTCTTCAACTTTAGTAACTACGATAGTGCCTTCTTTACCATGATTTTTATGAAACTGCAAAAGTTGCTTGAAGGGAAAATCACAAATTATATCAGAATTTAGGACAAAAAATGGGCTATCATCCGAAGACAAAATTTCCCTTGCTAAAGCAAGAGGTCCAGCTGTTCCCAGAGGCTGCGATTCGTGAGAAAAAATTAGAGTAACACCCAGCTTTTCAGCTTTTTCACAAAGTTCCTTTTCCATTTCTTCAGCCCTATAAGATACTGCTAAAATTACTTCGGTTACATTAATTTGCACCTGGATTGAAAGCACAAGCATTAACTTAATGTAAGAAAAAGGTAAAGCGTACATAACATTGTTCAATAATACAATTTACCAATGCTTCGATTTGATGAAATAACATGGGTTTATTTGCAAATTCAACAAGTGGCTTAGGTCGACTAAGTGTCAAAGGCCGCAGCCTTGTGCCATACCCTCCAACAAGAATAAGTGCACGCATTGTATTTGGTTTTTTTCTCTTTTCATACATAGTGTCATACACCTAAAAAATTTAAGAAAAAATTTAATACTTGTTGGAAGCCTGGTAATCAGTAAAATCTAAATAATAATAAATTATAAACAAGAAATAAACTCACGGAACACTTGCGCACTTTTGGCAGTATGTAGCTTTTAATTTGTTTAGAAATTGCCACGTCGTCGCAAACCAATTTGTGCGCTTACTCTGTTTAGAACCTTTTTTTGAGGTTAAATTGACAACTACTTGTGTACATTATGTTATAGCCGACTCCGCGGTCAGCTGCTGCTTTTCTGATCTAAGATCTTCGCTGATCTATACACTGATCTACTCATACGCCTAATTGACTCGGAGCCAACTTGTCGATAACTCTCCAACTCCATTAAGGATTAAGGAAGAAAAAAACAGAACGTAAGATAGGTACTTATAAGTTATACCACGAGTTATACTAACTTTGCTCAAATGTACAATGTAACTACAAAAGAATATATTAGAATTCTTGAAACTCTAATACCTTATATATAGCAATAGCCAATAGGCGTCAAAACAATGTAAGATTAATGCATCTAACCCTGACTTAACTCAATACTAATTAAATTGTTAAATATAAAAGTATATAAAAATTATTGGAATGGATAGTCAAGTTTGCGGTGACGGACGTCTTCTTGATTTAATTGATGAAGAATGGAGAAAAGATAAACTTCCAGTTGATGAAATTCTTGTACCTGTGAATGAACTTCCAGATCCTGAGAGTGACAATGGGGATTCTCATATGACATTGAAAGAATTGGAACAAAAGTGGAATAACTTGGCTCTTGGAACTCTCAGTGAGAATCATTTGCATTCTCCTACACCTTCGCATAACTAATTAATAGAAATATTGCAACAAAACAATGGAATTTCCCAATACAGGCATTCGATGCTCTGTAGACGATTGTAAGCAATTAGATTTTTTGCCATTCGATTGTAAATTCTGCAAGAATATTTTTTGTAAACATCATTTTAATGCAGTAATGCATAAATGTTCAAAAATTGTTGATAATGTAGTAGAAAATGCAGAAAAAACATCTGTTTTCCATTGTTCTCAAATACAATGTACAGAGAAGTCAGCAGTGGAGATGCCATGCGTAAAATGTAAGAAACATTTTTGTTTGAATCATCGCTTTCATGAGTGTTTTCAGCAAAGCCAAGAAGAAAAACAAAGTGAACAAGAACGATGGAATAAGCCAAAACAAGAATTTTTAGCAACTAAAGAGGCTATTGATTTAGAAGTTAGAAGCAAACTTAAAAAATCTAAGAATTCAGCTATGGCGAATAAGGTAGTTAGTAATTTCTTACATACCAGATATCAGTTTGTCAACATTTAAGTTAAACAAGAATTATTTATTACAGGTACAGTTAATGAAATTGAAAGGCAAATCAGTTGGGCCTAATAATGTTCCTGCTATTGATCGACGATATTTTCTAGTTCACCCCCCAATGAATAATGAAATTAAAATTTTTGATGGTCCCAAAGGTGCTTTTGTATGTGTTGATTGGAGTATTGGTAAGGTCATAGATTCTTTATCAGACTCATTGAATATTCCAAATTTCAACAATCAAGCAAATGGTAAAAAACTCAGACTATTCCAATATCAGAATGGAAACATTGTGACAGAGCAAATGGATACTATTTTATCTGATTTGATAAAAAATGAAAACATAATAGATGGTCAAGACATTATTTTGGAATACTCAACAGATGAAAAAGTTGATTGTTCTTTGTACAAATAATAGAAAATTCATGTATTTTGTATTAAGAAGATTTTATTAAAACAATATTCGAAAAGGTCAATACTAATTTATTTATTTATTTTATGGTATAAACACATTAATGTTATATATAGTTGTTTGTAGTATGTATACATTTTTATAAATTCAATCCATGAATAATACAAAATATTCATTGAAAAGAATGAAAAGAAAAAAATTAGCATTTTTTATTTGTTATCTTAAAAATTATTGTCTGATTACTTAAATGAAAAAGTGAATTTTTTTGGGCGTTTTGGCACTAAATATCCAGCAATGAATATTTTGTGTTTTAAAATTGAGTTGAGTATACGAGTAATAGAATTTATACACATAATTCATTGAAAACAATTTCGTCATAATTATAAAATACGAGATCATAACTAAATGCAAGTCTTTTTTTACAATGTGCGTACTCTTATTGTTGTGCATAAAAATAGGCAAGTACTTCCATTAAATACATAAAGACAACCAAACCTTTTCTCAAACAAAAGACAAATTCCAGCTACTTTCTCTGAACATTTCAAAGATATTTTTCTTTTTCTTTTTGTTGAATAATGTTTACAATAAATATGGCAATATCAATTCATTATCATTTTCATTATCTTAGTATTGAAAAAGTATGCTAATTCTAATAAATTATAAAATTACAATTTTCACTAAAAAGATGAGATTCAGATTGATGAAATGGTAAAAATGTATTGAGAATACATTTTCAAAATGATCTTCGCTATTAAAGCTTATTGTAAAAGTTTGGCAGTACGAAATTTCATAGAAATGAAGTGAAATTGCACTGATCTCATTCAAAATTATTGCGATTTTTGTACATGAAATTAAAAATATTCGAACGCATGAATGAAACACATGACATTACAAATTTTCAAGATATTATAATTTATAATTATCAGATGTTTTTAAAGAAATATTCAGAAAAAAATCAAATCAATAACATTATATTTTTCTATATAATTTTAAATTATATAACTTTTTTCTAAAGAAAGTTGTATTTTTAAATGCAGCAGTACCTACAATTAAACTTTCTGTGTTTTCTATCAGGAAGTTATCCTTAATAAAAATAGTTATTTGAACAAAAATGTAAGTAACAATCAAATTTAAAAAATATTTGATGCATCTGTAAGTATAAAATATTTCGACAGTTTTCCCTGATAATACTTCTAATAATCAAAATTTAATTTTATTTAAATTTTTGATTGAATGAGATCAGTGATTCTTAATTCTTGATTAAGACTATTTAACCTTTTGTGAGATACAGATGAAAATAGTTTTTGAAGTAGAGAGCAAGCCTGATTAATGATAAGATGCAAAGAATGTATAAAGAAATTGCGAAGAGGACAAGCAAGGCCATTCGTGCATTTACACTAGCTTCGACCTCCTGGCCTCGTCCATTTCGAGAGCCTGCCACCTGCCAGCTTGTAGATGAAGAGATTTGATAGCGGTAGGTGGCCTGAGGTCAAGCTCAGGAATGCCAGCGCGACTTTTGCAACTCGATTTGCCCTTCTAAAGTCTTTGCAAGGTAAATTACAAATAGTTGACTTAAGGCAATGCCTAAAGCGATGCCAGCAATCGTGTAAAGATTGCGCTCTGCCCAGGCCCTGACAATTTCGATACAACCGCTTGTCCATACTTTTTTGCTAGCTTCTGATACTGGCGTTTTTTGCACTCCATTGCCGCACATATTATTAACTAATCCACTCTGTCAAAACAGGCAAAGATTGTTATTTTTAGAGTTTCATGTAATTAATGAAAGATGAAATTAATTACTTACAGCAATATTTGTATCATTTATGCAACAAGAAAAAGGAACACCGCAGCCTTCACTACTGGGACTAGAGCAATTAAAGTATTCATTTTTACCCCAATCCAGATAACCTATTTGACTCAAGCCACAGCATTTAAACTGAAAAATTTAATATTCTCTGTAGAAGATATTAAAAAAAAACACATAAAAATTTGCACAGATTCATTATGTTTTACCTCTTTTTGTCCAAAGTCAATAAAATTTTGTAGATCTGGGTCTTCACGGTATGTTTGAATTATTTTATCTGTAAATGACTCTTCCAATAGTGATTGTAAGGTATGTGGAAACACAAAACCAACTATTGCTACACCCATTTCTAATAGAAAGAAAATCAGTAGGCATAGAGAATACTGAAATAATAAAATTGTTTTTAAAAATTTTGTTAGCCTTTAATGTATGAAAAGAAATAAACAAAAAAGTTATACGTATATTGTACTATGTTACTAAAGAAAAAGAACTAATCAGTTCAGAGCATAAATAAATTTTTTCTTCAAGCAGAAGTTGAATAAAATATCACTCTGAGCTGGCCGAATAGAATTTCTATGTTATATAGTATATTATCTTATTAGAGCAATGAACCAAAAAAATGTATTTAGGATACTTGAATAAAGAATGTTGAACTTATATAGTCCAGTACAGTATATTATAGTCCAGTACCATAAAACTTTGCGTAGAATGTAAATTCTTTAAAAAAAATTAAAAGTTACACAATTGAGATGAAAAATACTTGGATTTTTTCATTTAACATTAAGATTGTTTTTAATGGTACGTCAAAATTAGAACAATTTGTTTCTTTCACTCAAATTTTCTTAAATTTTAAAGTATAATTTTATTGTTATTTAGATAATTTCAAGACTAACTGTAATACTATATTTTTTAATTAGTATTAACTTCTTTTCATTTGTTAACAAAGCAGATGTTTGTTTCCTAACAATAAAAAATTTTTGTGTAAAGGGACTAATGGTCTATATATTTTTCAATAAATAAAAATTGAATAAATAAGTAAATAAATTATTACTTACAAACTTGAGCAAACAAGTGTTTTCTCTTAATGCTCCAACGCATCCAGCAAAACTAACAATAAAAACTACTGCTCCTGCAATGATCATTACCAGAGAAATATTCAGTACTATATCATAAACATTTTCTACTCGAACAGATCCAGTCATTTGCCATTTATCTACAAAAGCATATAATCCAACTCCTATAAGTAAGCCTCCAAACAGCTAGAATAGCAAGTCAAAAATGTAATTTTCAATAAACTCTGTTGAACATTAATAGACATATTAATATTCAAATATTTGACTCACCCAAAAAATAAAGTTAAGCATAAAAATCATGTACTTGACACAAGAACTAACATAAGTAAAATTATTTGTTCGCCTACGATTATTCATTTTGAAATGTTTGCATATAATACAACAACGACCAAACAAAGATCAATAGTAAAACTATTGGGGTTTCTTATGGTTATAATTAATTACGGTGTCATGTACTTATCAAACAAGAGCACTCACTAACTCAACAAAAGAATTTAAAATTTGTCAGCATAGTTCTGAGTTGATGTGCTGTTCACGTATTTCAGTACTCATATGTAAGCAAAGAACAGAAGAGTAAATTTCGTAAAACTTTCAGTGATAGTAGTCATGGACAAGATGGAAAATTTATGAACATTTCTCGATATTTTTGACAAGCACATTACATTCAGCCATTATGTTATTTTCAGAGATTTTATATATACAGGAGTCAAATGTCAATCACAGGATAAGAGAGAAAGCCATAGATAAAGGAAAACGAACAGGCTGGCAGACGGCAGGCACAGGGAATATTCACTATAAATATTGCTTTGTATTGCTATAAGCTATATATATATAGCTATTGCTCGCTGTAATAATTGTTGTAGGCAGCATTACCCGCATGGTGGCGCTACACGTCATAAAGTATGCAGGGACTCGGCCGGGGACTTTGAAAAAAAAAAAAGAAAAGGATCGAGTTCACGAATTTTCTAGCATAATTAAAAAATAAAATATTTAATTTTGCAAGGAGTAAAGTCAGACTTCTGTATTATAAATACAATCCTTTTTTACTTCAAAACATTTTTAAAGCAAAAAGTCTTGCTTAAAACGCAACATTTTTTTCTTATTTTATAAAGTTCCTACGTTAACCTCCCATTGGCTCTAAATCAAAATCTCACCCGCGTTTTACGGGGTGGTGTTAATACAAAAAATACAATGGGAATTTCCATGGTTATTGATAATAATCAAGATATAAACAGAAAAAGGACACATGATGACTTTTTTTATGATAACACTCGGATTTCCAAGAAAGGTACTTCACAAATTTCAAATAAAGAGGTAAAGCGGACTTCCTCAAGACAAAAAAAACATAAAATTTGCCCGACTATTTTAAAGAAAATAATCATGGTCCGTATGCTATTTGGATAAGAAAAATTAATTCAGACAATATTGACCTTAATGCATATAAAGTAGGTAGCATTATTTTCAAATCATGCAAAGCGAAGTAATATTGATATTAAAAAACGAGGGAAATTCAAAGTTGAAGTTTTATTTAAAAAGCGAGAAGAAGCTAATAAATTCTTAAATGACAAAAATCTTCGTCGTAACCACAACATGGAAGCTTTCATACCTGGATTTAGAAAAATAAGAAAAGGTATAGTTAAGGGTATTCCTATTGAACTTTCCTATGAAGATATTTTAAAACCTTGTCAATCAGAATTAGAAGTAGAAATATAACCTCCGATAATGATAACAAATGAATCCCTAGTCTATCAGTTCTAATTACTTTTGCTGGCCAAACCCTTCCAACAGAAGTATCTATATACCATGTCAAAAGTCGAATAGAACCTTATTATATCTGTGGCTTGCAGGAAGAACCACTTAAGTGACATTTTGCGAAAAATTTTTTTATGTCGAATTCGAGGTGCTCTTAGTACCCTTTTTCATTGTACAATAGTAGGATTTCCGAAATGCACAAATATTTTAAATGCCAGCCGATTGCATAATCACTTAACTGCGTCTCTCGTAAAAATGTTACCGCAGAACCACTAAGTGCACTCGTTTTTTTTATTTTTCTGCGAGATACACCGTGTGGAGTACATTAAAGCGGTATAATATATATCTAATTATCTATACCGATGTATTCGTCGGTATTTTAAATTTAAAAAAAATTTTTTAACGTTTTTAAATTTTTCATAAATTGTCAATTTGCAAAAACAAAAAAATTACTGGAATCGCTCTGATAAAATTCATACGTATTCCTTAGCTGATTCTAAGAACTTATTACTCTTGAAAATTTTTTCCAAAAGTTTGTGGTTTCTGAATAAAAAATTCGTAAAAGTCTTCGTAAAAAATGTTCAATTATAATATGCGCCAGTTTGACCACACCGAGGTTCAAAATCAATCCCCAAATCACGTATCTTTTAGGTTTGGACATTTATCCCATTTATTAGAGGGATTCCAGATACATTGCAAATGAAAACGTTCTTGAAATCTCGAATTAAAACAAAAAATTGTGGAAAAACCATGTTTTTTTCCTTTAAACCGTTTTTTCTCATAGTTAATAACAATTTTCGAAAATTTTAATTATACCATTGGAAAGGGCATGAGTTAAACTTTAAAAATATACCCCGCCCGAATTTTTTTAATCGCAAATTACATTAGTTACGAGCCCTCAAAGAAAGTGACCGCATAATCACTTATCTGCAAAGTTCCCGCAGAACCACTTAACTCGAGTAATTTGTTTAGCTTGGGCGTCGAGAAAGAAACTATTTACAAATGTAATACTACGGTTGTATCCGTATCAGATACCTAATCAAATGAGCCAATACTTAGATCTTTTCTCTGACATTTCGATCTTACGTATTACTCCAAACATTGAAATCGTTTTTTCTCGAAAACACGAAAATGTCACTTAAGTGGTTCTTCCTGTAAGCCACAGATATGTAGCTAAACCTATGCAATATTACAACTGTTTTCATTACGGTCGCACAAGTAAATCCTGCAAAAATAAACCATTATGTATAATGTATGGTGAAGCAAAAATAGAAGAACATCAATGTTTAACTTCAACTCCAAGATGCGTAGTCAATTGTAAAGAATCCCATAAAAGCATTAATTCGATTTGTCCTGTGCACAAAAACTATTCTAGAATAAATCTGTGGCTTGCAGGAAGAACCACTTAAGTGACATTTTGCGAAAAATTTTTTTACGTCGAATTCGAGGTGCTCTTAGTATCCTTTTTCATTGTACAATAGTAGGATTTCCGAAATGCACAAATATTTTAAATGCCAGCCGATTGCATAATCACTTAACTGTAAAATGTCTCTCGTAAAAATGTTACCGCAGAACCACTTAAGTGCACTCGTTTTTTTTATTTTTCTGCGAGATACACCGTGTGGAGTACATTAAAGCGGTATAATATATATCTAATTACCTATACCGATGTATTCGTCGGTATTTTAAATTTAAAAAAAATTTTTTAACGTTTTTAAATTTTTCAAAAATTGTCAATTTGCAAAAACAAAAAAATTACTGGAATCGCTCTGATAAAATTCATACGTATTCCTTAGCTGATTCTAAGAACTTATTACTCTTGAAAATTTTTTCCAAAAGTTTGTGGTTTCTGAATAAAAAATTCGTAAAAGTCTTCGTAAAAAATTTTCAATTATAATATGCGCCAGTTTGACCACACCGAGGTTCAAAATCAATCCCCAAATCACGTATCTTTTAGGTTTGGACATTTATCCCATTGGTTAGAGGGGTTCCAGATACATTGCAAATGAAAACGTTCTTGAAATCTCGAATTAAAACAAAAAATTGTGGAAAAACCATGCTTTTTTCCTTTAAACCGTTTTTTCTCATAGTTAATAACAATTTTCGAAAATTTTAATTATACCATTGGAAAGGGTATGAGTTAAACTTTAAAAATATGCCCCGCCCGAATTTTTTTAATCGCAAATTACATTAGTTACGAGCCCTCAAAGAAAGTGACCGCATAACACCACTTATCTACAAAGTTCCCGCAGAACCACTTAACTCGAGTAATTTGTTTAGCTTGGGCGTCGACAAAGAAACTATTTACAAATGTAATTTGACATTTCGATCTTACGTATTACTCCAAACATTGAAATCGCTTTTTCTCGAAAACACGAAAATGTACGAAAATGCCACAGAAATATACTCATGGCATATGATAACATTTCTTTTAATCAAGCTAAACAACTCATTATGGGATCGTCCAAACCCCCCATGAGATCAAAAGAAAATTTTCCGATTTTAAATCAACCAAAAATCACTAAATTTATGAATTTATTTAAACCAAAAACACGTACAAACAACGAAGATGCAAGGTTTCACAATCTCTCGAAGAATATAAATAAAAAAACAATGGATTTTTCTCAATATGAATTTCCTATTAGTAGTCAATTAAATTTAGAACCTCTTCAACATCAATCCCAAACATCTCTTACATCTCAATACCAATCCCAAGACCAATCTCAAGACCATATAATCTCATATTATACAATTCTCTCAAACTTTTATCGAAGATCAAGATAAAAATATCATTCAAGTAAAAGTAAGAATATGGACAAAAAATTATCAGGAATTTAAGAAAAACATAAGGATCAAGTCATCGATTTCCAGACAACTTCAAGCTCACCAAAAATTGAAAGTAATCGACTATTAACTAATATCACAAATAAACTCTCAGAAAGAGTACAAAATGGTGTATAATAAATTGTACAAATAAGAATAAGAAAAAATAGGTATCAATTATATAATATTTATTTTAAAAAATTAATATTATATATAATTATCTTTTTATCCTTCTGTAATTATTATTATATTTCATTCATTATATTTCATTATTATTATTATTGTATATGGGTGGTTCTCTGACAAATCGAGCGGTCAATTTTTTGACCCTAACCAAAAATATTTTTAAAATGTTCCTAATAAGAGACATGTGAGTGTCCCAGAATTTTTTCAGATTTTTTCCATCAAATATCTTCGAGTTACGGAGGGTCAAAGTTGATGAAAATAGGTTTTTTTGCTTTTTCTGACTACTTTCATTAATTTGTAAAGTCTCGGGGAAGCATTTTTCACTATAAAGACAATAACATTTTTTTCTGGAAACTTTCTAAATTTTTCAAAAAAAATATTTTTGAAGTCATATGTATATGTTTTAAGAAACTTATAAATTATTTAAGCTTTAAAATCAAGTTTTAGGAAAGTTCGATCATCCGGATCAAAAACAAAAAATTCATGAAGATACCTTATTTCAATATAAAAAAGTCTGCGAAAAACCCATAATGTCAGAGGCCTTGGTTTCTCTGTAAAAAATAATTATAACAATTCATATTTGAAAAAAATTTAGTTTTATTGCTGTATCGAAGCATTTCACTAACTTTATTAGTTTTTTTATGATTGAAATTATTATAAACGAACTTATTTAATTGATAAGATTGGTTAAATGCTTCGATAGAGCAATATAACTAAATTTTTTTCAAATATGAATTGTTATAATTATTTTTTACAGAGAAACCAAGGCCTCTGACATTATGGGTTTTTCGCAGACTTTTTTATATTGAAATAAGGTATCTTCATGAATTTTTTGGTTTTCATCCGGATGATCGAACTTTCCTAAAACTAGATTTTAAGGCTTAAATGACTTATAAGTTTCTTAAAACATATATATATGACTTCAAAAATATTTTTTTTGAAAAATTTAGAAAGTTTCCAGAAAAAAATGTTATATGTCTTTATAGTGAAAAATGCTTCCCCGAGACTTTACAAATTAATGAAAGTAGTCAGAAAAAGCAAAAAAACCTAATTTCATCAACTTTGACCCTCTGTAACTCAAAGATATTTGCTGAAAAAAATCTGAAAAAATTCAGGGATACTCAAAAGTCTCTTAGGAACATTTTAAAAATATTTTTGGTTAGGGTCAAAAAATTGACCGCTCGATTTGTCAGAGAACCACCTATATATTTAAATTTTAAAATTAAAATATAATATATATTATATATTCACTTAATTTAAATCATAAATAAAATGAATAATAAACAATTAATGATATTACAATGGAATCGCAGAAGTTTAAATAACAAACTAGATTTACATAATTATGCAAATGAGTATGATATTATTATTATTTTTGAAATTTGCTTAAACCCAGAAAATCGTTATTTATTAAAGGATTTTAATACTGTTAGATTTGATAGATTAACAAACAAAGGCGGTGGAATTATATTTTTCATTAAGAAAAATATTATCTTTGATAAAATTGATATGAATCTAAATTTAGAAACTTTAGAAAATCTGGTTCGATCTCAATTAATACAATATGTTATTCGGTGATATTATCTTCGTAGCATGTAATAGCTGATGTTCAACTTTAAATAAAAACATTACGGTAAACGAATGGACCAAAGTTACTGATGAAGTTAAAAAACACGATACATTTGTATTGTTAGGTGATTTTAACGCTCATCACGTCCTTTGGGGCAGTGAAAAAAATTGTTCTAACGGAACAGTTATAGCTGATAATACTGATTTTGAAAAATTTTTCCTTGTTAACAATGGTACTCCTACGCATGTAATTATTTCGAATTCGTCTCATTCCTTATCTAATATATTGATCTTACATCTTTTACTTCCATGCAATTAGCTCTAGTTTCAGATTGGTTTGTTAAAGATGATATATGGGGAAGTGATCACTATCCCATAGAATTCAACATTAATGTGACTCCATCAATAATAGAAAGAGTAGATTACAGATATAATCTATACTAGCAAAATGAACTTTTGCTAGTATAGAATTTTGTAATTCAGACGTTATAAGTAGATACGATATTTTTATGAAATATATACACGATTGTATTATAGCTGCAAGTAACGGTGATAAAAATGCCAAATTAGTTAAAAATAACAAAAATTATAATAATAAGAAATCTAAAAAACAAAATTGTGTTTGGTGGAATGACACATGTGACAAAGCAGTGAGAATACGAAAAGCTACTCTTAAGTCTCTTAAATATAGATGTAATTTAGAATGATTTGTTAATTACAAAAAAATAGTAGCTCAAACCAAAATAACTTTGAAAGAGGAAAGAAAGAGTTCATTCAAGAATTATTGTGAAACCATTAATCATAATACTCCTATTGGTGATGTTTTTAGAAAAATTATATTATTTCAAAATAGTTTCAATAGGCCCATATCTAAAAATGGTAATAAAAAATCTCTTTGCAATGCTCAGGAATGTTTAGATAATCTTTGTAAATCATAAGACCCAATTATTGGTTCTAATAATTCTAATATTGAAAATGAAAATATTAGTTTAGGTAGCACTGATTCAGAACATTTTATGGATGTTCCTTTTTCATCTTATGAAGAGCTTCTTTATGCTTTAAATATACCTCTAACATCAATTCAGCGCCAGGTATAGATAAAATAAATTATGAAATTCTTATTTTCCTACCAGAATTTCTTAAAAGAACTTTACTTGACCTATACAATGATTTTTATGTTAGTGGTATATTCCCTGAAGAATGAATGACTTATCTTATAGCCTTCATTCCAAAAAGTAATAGTGAGAAAGTTAGACCTATTTCCATGGGATCTTGTTTATTAAAAACTATGGAAAGAATGATCAATTTTAGATTAATTTATTGGCATGAAACAAACAACTTAATTCCTAAATCACAATTTGGATTTCCTAAAGGAAAATCTTGTGCAAGTAACATTACAATTCTTATTTCACACATACATCAAAGTTTTTTTAAAAAAGGAAGTCTTATAGCTCTATTCCTAGATATTAAAGGTGCATTTGATAATGTTATCCCAGAAGTATTATTAAAAGATTTAAAATCATTGAATTTACCGAATAAATTTATAGCATTTATTAAGAATCTAACATTCAAACGTACATTAATTCCTACTAGTAATTGTATGAGGGATGACACATATATCGTAACGAAGGGTTTACCTCATAGGGTAGCGTACTTTTTGATATGGGGGGTGTGTGTAAAATCTATTCACTATGATCTTCGGTGCAATATATGCGGTTACGAGTTATCGTTACGTGTGTTTTGGTGTGATTACATTTTTTTCGTTTTTAACACCGCCGTCATATACGAATCGTTACAAAAAAATGTGATCACACCAAAGATTGGCTATATTTTTTTATTGATTGAATAGATTTTGTATAATTTTTTAAAACAAAATTGAAATTATACTATAAATATATTATATAGAACAGATAAGAATATAAGATATACGTTTATGTATTGAAATCCTTATTTCTACTCCCTAGCTCTTCATGTCAAAAGAATAAGTAATTAAAATTTTTATTTCTACCCCTCCCCCATAACTAAACGTTTTAACAATTTATAAAAACAATATGAGTTCACATGATAATTACATATGGGCGAAAATATCATATGAAGGTTTAGAGCTCATATATGAGTATAGTTTTATGTAATCACTTTTAGATAATATAATATTGTATAATATAAGTACATGTTTATATTTTTACTATAAGGACGAGGAAATTTATAGTTATATTGTAACTTTGTTAAAAAATCAAATGTAAAGTTACAATAATTTAGATTTTTAAGAACTGTTCATATACACTGTAAAAAGTGTGAAAATAAAATTCAACTTCGTGATAGCAATATTACTGCCATGACAACAATATTACTACCCGTGACAACAATTTTACTATTCTGAGAGCAGTAAAATAGCCCCTTTAATACTGTGCATAGCGTTATAGGGGCTATTTTGCTTTTTTCATTTATTTTATGTTATTTGCAATATTTAATACTTTTATTTAGCATAAACTATTAAGACTGGTATTATTACTAATATTACAACCGTTTTCAGTGGTATTCTATCGCCTGTAAATCTGAAATTAAATTATTTAGTATACTGTACGGGCGAAACTTCACGGAATATTTATCATTATAATTTAAGTAGAAAACAAATTTTTGTTGTAGTAACTTTTCTTTTCTTAATTTTTAAGTAATTATCCTACATTCACTTTTTATTTTTAAGCACTTTTTTTCATCTAACATTATACGTTCAAACGTTCGCGCGGATTTGGGGGCTACTTTTGAGACCACTGCTGACGCTATATTTTTCGTTGTATTTACATGCGCATGCGGCATGCGGAGGAAAAATTTGCAACCGAGTTGGTGACCATAGACAGCTTATGTATGGTATGGTATGGCTTATGTCTATCAGTCTATGGACATTGGACTTGGACTATGGCGAATAGCGACACTATGGAAATGGAATTGGCGACAGCTCTGACTCTGAGGCCCAATTACAGCTAATTGACGAGTCCCTTCATTCGGTGCAAATAAAAACACTATTTCAACGATAAATTAATACAGGATTAATATAATGAAATAAAATACTGAGGATTTGAAGTAAATCCAATTAACTTCGGTAGTTTCAGTGAAGTAAATAATGGCAACAGTGCAGGAAAGTAAGTATCTTGTTGATTGTTGATATTGAAGTAGTATCAACAAGCGGATTTTTTTTTACATCTGCATCAACAACTATTTTTTCAGGATTGAAGTTAAAAAGGGCACCAACTGATATATGGAATACAAGAGAACAACTATGTCTAGCCTCAAGCGTTTTAAAGTCAGGAGATCAAAATTGGATGAGTGTTTCTCGTTCATTAAAACCAATTGCAGATAAAGATTCAAAAAGACCCCCAGATTGGTTTTCGCAAAAGTCTTGTGCACAGCAATATGCTTATCTTCTGGAAAATGCTGATATACCAAAAAGAAAGAAAAGAGAGAGTGGTGAAACAACAAGTGAATCTATTGTCAGGCGATTGACTCAAGATCGTATCAATGAGATTTCTAATACTTTGAACAATCAACGTGAAGAATATTTGCAATTGAAAAGTGAACTAAGCCTTTTAAAAAATGGCACAATATCAGATGAGAAACTTAAAAAAATATGGCTTACCATCGAACAAGATGAAAAAGAACAAGAACAAAAGTCAAAAACTCAGGGGGAGTGGTCAACTAAATTTCAACAAAGTAAAGAGCAGCAACCACTCCAAACTGTCAATGTTCAAAACATCCAAAAGAAAAACAGTAGCAACGTGACTCAAACTCAGGAAGTACCAGAGATAAAGACTGAGGACGAAGATAAAAAGAATAAGAATGGAAGATCATCTCTTTTAACTAGTTTATTGAAATCTCCTAGTCCAACAACTCAAGCTCAAACACCAACTCAAGCAGCAGGGTCTCCAACTATTGCAAGTCTGTTATGTTCTAGTCCAAAAGTTCCTGGACCAGTAGTTATTCAGAGTGGTTCTCCACAATTGAACCAATTAGTATCAAATGTTATTCCTAATGCAGGCCAAGAACGTCCTTCAGTTGCTGCACCCACATTATCAATGTTATTAGAGCAGCCGTCAGCTACTGCGCAACGCAATTTACAATTGCAAAATGCATCCACTTCGATAAGTCCTAAAAATTTACAAAATTCAACTCAAGTGGTTAATAGTATGCAAACAAGATCAAATAGATCAATCAATCAAGGAAATGTTGGGCAAATAACACAGGTACAATCAGCTATCACAAATTCAAATCTTTCAAGTACTGAAATACCTCAGATGATATCTAATCCTATTGATGAAGTTATGCCAAAAGTTATTGCATTGGATAAGGATGAAATGAATGAAATGATGGGAGATATTGAAGAAATAATTAAAGAAGAAATAACAAGTAGTCCTCAAATGCTTGATGTATCTTCAACGAAAATGGAAGTTGCAGATAGTTCAAATGCACAAATGACAACATCAATTGTTACAGAAAGACAAGAACCTAGAAATGTTGATGAAGCAGTTTCTTTATCTAACTCACCAACAAGTGAAATTTCTATTGAAGAAATTGATTCGAGTACATCTAATATTGCAGAAATTATAGGTACATCAATTAGAACTGTGGAGTTGAAAGCTAATGCTGCTGATTTACAACAAGAAATAAAAGTAGAAAATATTGATTCAAAATTATCAGAGGAGAATAAAGATACTATTGAACACCAAGTTTCACAAGATATACAAGAAAGTACAAGTAAAATAGTAAATGAAATCGATCCATTACCTAAAAACACTGATGTGTTAATAGAAAATCAGCCTCCCATTGCACAAGAAAATATTCATGAAAATGACAATAATACAAATAAAGTTTTTAGTACCAATACAACGAATTGTGATGAAACAAAAGCACAATCAGATCTTTGCGAAAAGTCTATTTTAACCAAAGACAGCATCATAGAAACTGAAAAAAATATTTCGAAAATTGACAATATTTCAAAAGAAATGAAAGAATTAGATGAGTTGAGTTTACATTCAGAAAATGAAAACATTGTAGATAACTCAAATATTACGGTAAGGAATATTATTTTTATATCTTCTCATACCAGTACTTATTATTTAACTTTAAAAACTTGTGTCATACACATATTTATTAAAATAAAATCAACATTTACAGGAAAATAAGTCATTAGAGAGGAATGTAACGATTTCCAAAAGTAGTGAACCCGAAAAAGATTTTGAACAAAAAGCAGAATCATCAAAAAGTGTTTCTGAAATTGTTACCAATATTGTTAAAGATGTTGAAATACTAGCAGAATGTAAATCTAAAGGGCAAAAATCAGAAAATGTAAATAATATGGATGTAAAAAATTCCAAAGAAGTAATTGAAGAAGTAACAACAAAATCAGAAGAAGAAAATAACGAAGTAATTGAAAATATATCAACAGAACCAAGTGAGGCAGTAAATAATGTAAAAAGTAATAATAGCACACAAGATAATTCAATTATTCCCAATATTGAAATGGTAATCAAAAAAGAAATAATAGATGAAGTAGCAGATAATGCAGATATAAAAGAAACCGAGTATTTCAAAGATGATACAATAAAAATAAAAATTGAACCCAAAAAAGAAGATTGTGAAGACAATGAAGATGACTGTAAGAAAGAAAAAGTGGATGTAATAAAAAAGGAAAGCAACATTGACACTTTAAAGAAGGGAAACTTAGAATTTGTTGCAAGTGTAGATGATCTCGATGAAGAAGAATCAAGTTTAAGTAAATTAAGTGGGGGAAGAGCTATGAAAACCTATTCAAAAAAGCAAAATACAGCAGTAGATAGTGAACCAGAGAATGAGACAAGTGGAGAAACTGCTGATTATAGAGCTTGGAAAAAATCTATAATGCTTGTTTACAATAGATTATCAACAAATAGATATGCTTCTATTTTCTTAAGGCCTATTACCGAAGATCAAGCACCAGGCTATCATTCTATTATATTTAGACCCATGGATTTACATACTATTAAGAAAAATATTGATAATGGAACTATTAGATCAACTACACATTTTCAGCGAGATGTCATGCTTATGCTGCAAAATGCTATTATGTTTAACAAACACAATACACGTATTCATAAAATGACGTTAGAAATGCAAGAAGAAAGCCTTCAACATATGCAGGTAAATAATTTATTTTAATTTGAAAACTAAGATTCAATGAAAATACTTTATTTACAGAATACATTAAATATTGATTAAATAATATTAAACAACATGCAATTTATTTACTTTTGATAAAATAAAAATATAAAATACTTACAGGTATTGGTACAAGCTACAGGAGAAGGGTCATTTCGAAGGGAAACGCGAACAGCTGCTAGTAATAGCAATGAAATGGCAGACAGTAGTTTAAAAAGAAAATGGGCTCATTTAACATCCAGTCCACATGAGTTGGAAAGTCCAAGAATAAAAAAGCGAAGAAAATCAGAGAATGACTAAAATTATAAATAAAAATTTCTTCTATTATTAGAAATCAATTCAGATTATACTTAATGTTTAAAAATGTTAACATTAAGTAAGCGATCGGTAAAATGGCATCAAAATAACATAAAATTGTTGTTATGATTTCTTTTCCTAACATCTAATGGTTTTGATTGAAGTATTTGTCAACAGGTTTTAATGATGATGCTATTGTAAATATAATATATTATTTACTTAACTTTGTAACAATAATAAATCCTTTTTGTAATAAAATTCATAGCCTCAAGTATTACCTACTTTTGATATCCTTAAAAAAATATATTTTACCAAATATTCTTTAAACAAACGTTTTGATCCATACTCTGTTCTATTGTATTTTAATCAAACAGAAAACATGTGCTTTATTCAATGTAATTCCAAGTCCATTTCTGGGACGAAAAGCTGAGATCACTACTAAATAAATAAATATATCCATATTCAATGTAATTGTGCAAAAGATACATTTGGTCAAGCAGAAGTTTTTTACACTATTTTAATTTTGATTTCTAAGTACCAAAATTTTAAATATAGTTTTTATGAAATATTGATATTTTTATACACATTATATGTACTTAAAGTCATTTTTTATTGACATACAGTTCTTAAATGACAATACTTTATATAACAATGATAGTAAAGTTTACTAAATAACATATTTTTAATACTTCGTTAACACATCTTTAATACTTTAATAATTCTTGACTTTTTATGTTACAGATTATATGAGTAGAAAATTAAATGATGTTTGACTTTTCTATTGTTTTCCCATACTATATAATTAAAAGAAGCAAATTCAAGTTGATATGATTATCATAATTTCTCCTCTCCAACATGGTAAAATTTTTTCCAATGTTTAAATTAAAATTTTTTCCTAAAGTACAATTGAAAACCTTTGGGGGTTTCCTCCCACAATTGTCCTTTTTCTTTACATCTTAATTCAAATTCTTCAACAATTTAAATTAAGACATCATCTTTTATCCACGGAATAATTTTCCATATATTCAAGGGTTGCCTCCCACGATTGTCCTTTTGGAAAAAATTTTATCAAGTTGATGTGTTCATAAAGCATGACACTTGCATAAAAACACTTGTATTTTTATTAATATTATAATTTTCGGTCTTACGTTTCAAAGTACGTACATATTAACTTATTCCATAATTTATAGCTTATTATTATAATCAAACAGATACATATTGTACTAACAAAAAAAATTGTATTTATTTGAACCCTAATAATTTCAAATTTAAATCAAGTAAAATGCACTCGCAATCAATTTTTTAAATGACACTTCAATTGAATAAAGATAATTGATTAGGCATTGTTGTTTTTCTGGAAATTTTGCTTTTAAACAAAATAACGAAATCTTTAGCAGTATTTATAAAAACACTGTTACTATTATTTATGTGAAGATGAGATAACTAGTATGTTTTACAAGACATTTTTCCTTTCTTTAATTAATTCTTTTCAATTAAGTTACATTTGTATAGTAATATTGTACTTCTTGAATTAAAAAAATCATTTTGTTACATTTACAGTTGACTTTCAAAATTAACAGTAACATTTATTTACACTCTTATTCACGTTTTTACTCTTGAGCTGAAATTGTAATTGTTTTACCTTTAGGATCATCAAACCGATCCATTGTGCGTATGTCCATGATCATTGTTAAGCCCCAAATCATAATAAGAGCTAGAATAGCTGTAACAAAAATTCCAGTCCATATGGGAATACTCATGAAGCCAACACAGTCATAAGCATCTCCAAATACTGTTGCATTTGTTTGCACTTGCAAATTTGATATAATTACAGAAATACTCTCTGATTTAGTTTTGTAATTGAAAACAGAATCTGAACCACAATGGTAGGAAAACTTATTTGGAAAGTAAATTTCTTGTTTAGATTTTAATACGTAAGGTTCTTTTCCATCGACCATGTAACCAAGTTGCTTGAAACTTGTGTATCCCTTGTTTGTTGTGAAATATGCTGTTAAAGTGATTTTGTTAATATTTGTGTTGTCGACAACCTTGAAAGTCATAGCCAATTCTTGATGAGTTTTATTGACAACTGCATGCACATATGTTGGAGCCGTTAGTTGATACACAGTGGCTGGACTTATCTAAAAAAATAAAATTACATTATTGACTGAAAAAAATATAAACAATTATTACAGACACCGGGATATGTTTAAATGATATTTCAATACCTTTACTTTGGGATATCCAGTAGAGTAAAATAGAACACCGTTGTCTTGGACGCGTAATCCTGCAGACTGAGCTGGATCACCAGCAGCTCTTCTGACTCTTTCTGAAGAAGAGTAAGCACAAGATTTTCCAGTTAAAGCAACTACTAAGTTTGGACTAGATTCCCGAATCATATTGTATATTTCAGGGATAGCGTTGAGATCACTAGTTTGCACAATAGCCAGCTGCCCCTCAGCAATGGAGTCTATATTGTCCTCAAGAGTAACGTTGTAAGAGGCCAAATTTTCAAACACAGACAGCGCTGACTCTACTGACGTGAGATAAGTGAGTGTGCCAGCATCGTTCAACTGTTGCAAACTCTAGATAGAAGGTATAAAAAAAAGAAGATAAATTACGTTAAAATAAGCTGAATTTAAGTTACTTTATAATTCACATGTTTAATGACCTCCTTGTGATGCTTGATGTCTTCGACACAGAAATTGTCTTTGACGAAGACAACCATTGGCGGTTGGTTCTTGCCTAATCGCTCAGTGAGGAGAACATCGAATTCAGGTCTCGACGTCTTGTGCAGAGGATTAATGAGGCTGGGGCTGGAGGATTCACTGAACCAGAGCATCACAGGTACAACGTTGGCCGCCAAGACCGTAATGTCCAGTTGGGCGAACAAGGCGCAAAAGATAAGTGCACGAATCCCCATATTTTCTTGCTTATCGAACTCGAGGGTTCGACGGCTCTAATTTAAAACGGGAAAACTTATGCGAATTGGAATAATGAGGCTAAATATACTCTTAATACTAAAACCGATCGAAGCTCAACTAAACTGAAGAGCTCGAGCCTTAGGGAGGCACCTGATCGGCTTTGACTGTCATATGACGTGCTCACGTGATTATCTTGTGTACAGCTGTTCTCGATGTCCAGCCATCGGTACCGTCAGAACCTACCTAACCCCCTGCCCATCAAAAATTAATTGTCTTACTGCAATGCCAAGGCAATGCGGCGATACAAATACAAATATAAAATCTTACAAACCACTAGCTGTTATAGATAAATTAGCTATATTTTATTCACTTTGTCTATAACATATTATACTTATAAGTAATACAATTTCGTCATTAAATAAAATTGTAATAAACAATTAGCTGATTTAACAGAAACATATACGAGTTATAAGTAGCGCCGCCGGCCGCAGTTATATCACTTACGCGCACATTACCCACATATGCTAAGGTAATTATTAAAAAAGTATTGAGTTTCATTTTTTTCTCGATGTCTGCTTGGGAAAAATTTATTATTATTGGCTATAAGAACAATAACAACAAAGAAAATTTTAATTTTTTTGTTTGGCATTTTTAGAGTAACAGTAACGAGCTTGACATATCCATGTATTTTACATTCATCAGGTCTTGCGATAAAAAAAGTTAAACTAAAAATAGGCTTTTTTCTAGACGCCCTGCTTTTCTTAATTCATAGAGAGCGACGATATGAAAGCTAAACAAACTTCATAAAAATCCATATTTTTAATATTGTTAGTGGAAGAGTCTATCGATCTCTCCGGGGCAAAAGTGTGTAGGAGAAAGGTGAAAATAATTTCCTACACATATTCATGCATACATCCGTATTTTTAGCTTAGAACTTTTGAAGAAAAAGGTGTCAGAAATAATCACAACTACACATCCTAATAAAATAATTGCATTTTTATTGTGTTTAAAGTGTTTTTTTTTACGCCAAAACCATTCATTTCTAGAAACAGTAAAAATTTTAAAATACTTTTTTGTAAAGCGCCGCAGTTTTTCGCTAATACACGATATTTAATGTAGTACCCTTCATGTTCTTCTCATCATATAAATAATTTCAGATTTTTATTTCGTACGCTATCAAAATACATAATTGTTCATATAAATTCCGACGAAATTTCGTAATAAATACAAAACAGTAAAAACACATTTATGCATTAACAAAAATGGCCTTAGTTTAATAATTTGTTACAGCCAGTAAATGCGCAGCATGAACTTTTATATATCATATTAAAACATACTATTTAAGTTTTTCTTTTCAGTTGAGAACAGTTTGTACGAATATATAATATCAATTATTTTTTTCGCGTCTTTTAACTAAAAATTAATAATAACCTGAACAAAGGCTTAAATTTATAAGAATATCTACCCTGGTAGAATCGTTAGCGATATACTTGATGATAGAAAATATTTTTTTAGTGTTCAAAAAGTTACAATGATTTTGCATTAAATAATTTATTATAAGATCGTAATTATAGATACTTTGAATGAGCTTTGAATGTTGCTTTTGTCTAAAACGCTTTTGTGTAATTAACATATTAATCGTTAAAATTGAATCATTTTCTACCAGAATATTTTTGACTTATTAAACTTTAGGGTTAAATTTATTACTTATTAAAATTTTTTAAAGTTCGTGTACGTAAAAATTACGATTGATTAATTAATTATTGATAGTGATAATAAAAATTTCAATATTTTATTATAATTATTAATACTATTACCGTTATTATACTGTACTACTGATCTGGAGGCATTTATAGTTATAATTAATTATAATTATATGATAATATGATTATCATTTATAAATGATACTTTTTAATAAATCATCCAAAAATATCTACTTATTTCTACGTTAAAAGTTTTCTCCATTCTACAATTGTTTCTCAAGTTCATGTTTACATATCCCACAACTTATGGTATATTACATATTTGTTTGGAAATTCCTTACTTGTATTTCAAATGCATGATGAATATTTGGAAAAACGTATTCAATGTTACTGGTTATTTTCTACCAGCTAAGCTACAGGTTTCATGTTTCTAAAAGAAAAGTTTATTTTTGACATTTTATTAGTAGCGCTGCAAAATTGCTTAACTATTTATACAAATAATCGTTTTAAATAGTTTTTCGATAGCTCTATAAAGGATTAATTTCAGATTTTTGTAGATCCATGTTTTAGTAACTTAAAGATGAATGAGAATTTTAAAAGCTTATACAACAGTAAGTTTTATATTAGCTGTGATGTTTTCTTACATTATTTTTATAATTTTAATTGATTTATCAAGTATACACTGTAAAAAAAACTAAAGAGCATATCTCAAAATCCGAAGAGTTACCAAGGCAGTGTTTCTAATTAGATGAATTTAATGACTTAAAGAAATTAGTTTTGCAAGTTTATTTGTATCATTCTCTCTCACATACACTCGATCTTTTAATCCAATCTTACTTATCATTTGTGGTCACTACATAACGTTTACTGTTAACGTTGCAAAAAATACTATTATAACTAGCGTAAGTATTCATTACATATTTATATTAATAAAGGCCACAAGTGTTTCATTAAAATATAAAATAGCTTATGTGAATATTAGAGCAATCACGAAAGTATTATCGCAACTTTACGTTTCTTCTTTGATAACACAGAAGCATCCGATGTCTGTATTAATAACAATAGGGCCCATCAAATGATAATTTAAAATAATTTGTTCAAGAGACTTATCGTAATTTTTTAAAGACCTTTAACTGTAACATGATTTTTTATAGTTATATACTCACTGTAAAACTGTAAGCGTTTGTGGAATTGAACAAGATGCTAAAGACCTTATGTAACGAAAATAATCAAATTATTGTTAATTTGGATAATGCTGTGTTTTGGAAATAAATATACACTTTCATCTTATTTCAAGATCTTTTGATCTTTGAACTGCATTGTAATAAGGTTACTAATTACGCCTACCATAGTTATATGTTTAGTATAAATACTAAATATATACTGCTAAGCGAGCTTTCCATTTTCAAGCTCTGTAACAACTTTATATGAATTTATAAATTATTAGATGGCAATTGTTTCAAAAGTCCAATGATAAAGCAAGTTTAGAATAAAAAATGTTCAACAATGGCAACTTTGCATCTGTTTGCTTATTGTGCAACATCATCTGAATCCTAATGCTGAAGATATCTCAAAAGTATGTGCAAGCATTAACAACTTTTTTAGTAATAAAATACAATAAGTTTTCCAAGGTAGTCAAAACTTTTGAACATGAAATAAAACATTATTCCTGGGTCAATTTATACGTAAATACTTTCAGAAACTTGTCAAGTGCTTCTAAATTTGATCGTTATACTTGTAGCATGTATATTCATTCACAAGCTGGGGACTTTAAAAGAATATAATATTCAAGATCGATTGTTAATAGTGAAAAATAAACATAAGAAGCTAAACAGACGTCACGTCATTTTTCTTTTCTTCACCCCTTACATGTTCTCAAATTGGTCTACACGACGTTTAGTATTGCCCTTGCGAATTTCCCTTAAAGTTTTGTATTTGTCACGTCCTTGGCGAACGTTTTCTCTGTGAATTTTGTCCATTACAGTTTCTTTTGTTTCATCTCGTGACTGCGCCAAATCCTGTTTCAAAGCCTAAAACAAAAAAAAATTGTTATTTACGATTTCCAAAAATAAACAAAAATATTAACAATACTTTATTTTTGCAAATATACCATTAATACAGTCATATAGTTTTTACATCATAGTGCGACCTAAATCTGCATTTAACTTATCATATTCGTGAAATAAATAAGTAGTTACTTCACCGTGAATATCACACTCGTTTGTATTTAACAAGCATACTGTAGTTTAGCGATTTAAGGGGTTTCAACAGCCACTAGTGACCCATCTCTAACCGTACGATAGAAAAGTGCTTAAATCTCAATAAAATGAAATACGCAAATTGAAGAGATAGTTGCCCTGCGTCTCGGCATCATCTATCAATATGCAAAGTTTGAAATTAAAATATTCAGATATCGAAAAGAACGGTTGGAACGAAAATCAGTAGACGTAATCTGACTAACCAACGTCTACTAACGGGTTACTGATTTTCGTTCCAACCGTTCTTTTCGATATCTGAATATTTTAATTTCAAACTTTGCATATTGATAGATGATGCCGAGACGCAGGGCAACTATCTCTTCAATTTGCGTAATTCATTATATTTGTTGGATCTAAATACTTTTCTATTGCATGGTTAGTGGCGGCTCATTACTAGCTATCGGTTTCCCTTAACTGGCCCATTGAACGGCGTGAATATAATTTATTTTTAACGCCGTAATATAAAGGGCCACTTAAGTCTTATGTATCGTAATATAATATAATTTATCTGCTTTTAAAACTATCCCATAGTATAATAATAAGCAAAAAATTTGTATATCTTAATTAACACTTATTTTTAGTAATTTATTGTTTAAACAGTTTACCTTTAATTGGTCATGAAGACGTTCGTTTCTCTCGGCTAGCGTACGTCTTTCTTCAATAGGATCAATAATTGATTCATCAGTAACAAGTTCTTTAGTCACATCTCCATGAGGTATTTCATCTTCACCATCTTCACCATCTTCTTCATTTTCTTCAACATGATGATGATGGGGAGTTGTATTAGCTTGATACTGTCTATCTGCTTCTTCTTGTCTAAGCCTTTATCATTAACAAAATATTTTATTATTTAAATTTTATTACTGCAGAATCTTATGATTGATTAAAGAATTTATTTATTTATAACCTTGCAGCTTCAACTTCTTCTTGCAACCTTCTGGCTTCGGCATCCTTGGCTTCAACTTCTGATTGGATACGTTGCACTTCTTCCTGTTTGTTGCGAATTTCGGCTTCTAATTTTGCTCTTTCAGCAGCTTCCATTTCATGAGAACGCTCAAGTTTCTCCATCATTGCTGTTAACTCCTATAAACATAATATTTTATTTAGAAAAATGAGAACTTATTTGTACATTATCACATTTCATTTAATTATTTAAAAACCGGAAACAATGCCTTCTGGTATATTTTTTTGGAATTTGAATACATTATTTACGCAAATCTAACCTTTTGCCTGTCTTCAAGTTCTTCTTTAGCAGCTTGTAACTGTCTAAGTTGTTCTTCCAAGCGACGAATCATTTCTTGAGCTTCGTTTAATTCAGCCTGCCTCCTTTCCATTTCTTCAGCCATATTACGAAGTCGTTCTTCATATTCTTGCTGTTTCTTTTCTGCTCTCTCTCTTGCCGCGATTTCTAATTGCAATTTCTCACGTTGTTTTTCGCGGGCAAGTTTTTCTTCCTTTGCTTGAGCCTACAAAATTAAAACACACCATGACGTACCGTTATTGTAATAAAATTGCTAATGTTATAAAATTTGTTTCGTATCTGACCTTCATTTGCTGGACATCAATGGTATCGGGTTTACGTCTACGCATGTAAAGTTCATGATTACCCATGCAAAGAGCGAGAATTCGCTTATTGATTTTTACACGAGCAGCAAAGAAAACAAAATCTGGTGCCTTCTTGTCAATAGGCTTTATAATAAATTTCTTTTCATTGAAAGATATATTTCGAATTTCAGACCAGGGAAAACCAATTTTCGGTGTCAGTTTATCGTCCTTCTCATAAATGTTAAGTCCTAAAGCGTCCACTCCGAGCCACAGCTCAGTACCTTTTTTATTACGAATTTCAAAATAATTCACTCCGTACATTTCTAAATCCTAAAAAGTAAAGGAATATTTATCGTTACTAGTACAAATTCAAAATTATCGTTTAATTTTTGGCGCGAAGTACTTTGTAAAAAATAAAATTTTAGATCAAGTTCTTTAATAATTAAGTTTATAAAGATATTAATAATTAATTATGCAGGGAAAATATTAAAATTGGAATTATAAATTAAATCTTCAAGTTGTACAGATTCTGTGGGCAATGTTTATTTAGCTGACATAAACTTGAAAAAAATTGAAGATTCTAATGTTAAGTTTCTTCTCTAACAGGCAAAAATTTGTATACTTTTAAAAAATTTGACTATTTGACTACAGGAAAAATACTTTAGAAATTTTCAAAGTCTCAGTTTTAGAAATTGTTCACAAATGATTTGCAAGTGTCTATTGTAAGATTTATCTAATAGTTATAAGAATTATTAACCTGAGCAATTTTTAAGTATTCCATCATAGCGTCCTCTCGAGGCATTCCTCGATGCTCTTGCCACCAATTGGTAATGGAAGATTCCCATTCTTCCTTACTCATTTTGTGCTGATCCATTACTCGCTGAGGAAGTAAACGGTCGTTTGCTAAAAATCCTGTAGTATGGATGCTTTTTTGATAATCTCCATGTCGCGCTTGAACGGCATAAGACGCTAACAAGACGGATGTTTCAGGAGGACAATATATATCATCAGTCAAAATGGCACTTTTCACCTGTTAGTATAACATTTGTATTAGTTTTAAACATACCTTGTATCTACTTATGATACAGAAAAAGCCTAAGATAATATTACATTAATATTAAACTTCAATGAGCCAACTTAATTTATGATTTGTAATAAGTAAATTTAATTGCTACGTTTATTAATTTTAGTTGTACAGAAAATTTTGTAGAAATAATAACAAACGAAAAGAATCAAGTTAATATACTTTAAAACGGTTTTATACCTGCAGATAAAACAGCCGCAGAGTTATTTCTTGAATCAATTCTTCGGCTACATCTTCTGGATAAAATTTAGCTCTAAATTTGAACTGCAAAGGGTTTTCTTTTTTGACTTCCTGGCTCATAACCTAAAAATAAAGACGTATATAATTACATAAATTACAAAAAAAAAATTAATAAAATTTTTAATTTAAATATTTATTAAGTAATCTAAAAAATTCCATTATCATTAATAATTTCGACCACAAATTTTTTGAAATTTTTGAAGGTCCACTGTGTGTATACAAGTAAACTTAATCTTATCTAATTTGGGTTTAATTACATAGATGGATCACAAAAAATCGGTAAGGGGAATATGAGAACGTGTAACGGGAAGTATTAAGGACTCACCTTATTAAAATATAGTCAACAGATAGTACAATGGTGATGATATATTTGAAAAATTAAGAAAGCTTACATAAACATATTCCTATTTATATATTTGATTGATATTTCTATTAGTTTAATGTAACAAAATTTCTAATTTTTATTTTTAACATTATACCTTACGTCGTGCTGGACTTATAAAAATGAAGATGTTGAAATGACTCTATTGCTCAAAAGTAAGGTAATTGAAAAAAGACTATCGTTCTCATCGAGCTAAAAAATTTAATGTTTGATTATAGGCTTTACACTGCATATTCTCACGTTGTGAGATCTGTATGCAACGAGACCTTACAAAAATGTGTCGGCGTTTTGTCCGAGCTGCCAGAGTGATTATAAAAATGAATTTGGAAAGCAAAACCATGTAAAAGTAAATAGAAAAAATTAAAACTGTAATGACAATACTCTTTAATATATCTTTTTACGAATTAGTTGATTCGTCATAATCATTAGTAAATTGTATGTTTTGAGGGGAGATCACACTTTTACGGTGGTTTCAACGACTTTTAATAAAAACATACTAGTTCCTAAAACTTTCAGAATATGTAGTTGAAATCTGGAACTTTTGGTTGGTATAAAAAAAGTATGGTCTCGATCCGATCGAATTTTTGAGAAAAAAACACGAAAAAATATTAAAATTATACACGTGCTTTTATGAGACTCAATAATAAGTCCGATTTCATGCCATTATAAAAATATACACTTCAAAATAGAATGACGAAAATTATATCATTTTTAATGAAAATAACGTTAGGAATAAAAAAATATATGTTTCCGATAAAAAATAAAAGATATCAAGAAAAATGGTATCACAATGCACCTGCTCAAGAGCACCACGCAAATGAGTATAGGAAGCAACGTTTATTTTACCGATTAATTTTTTACAGATTAATTTTTTATAAATGACATTCGGAAGTAGTTTACGTTATAATTTAGTTTAGTTTTAATGATGCATCGAAACAAAAAGATAAAAAAAATTTAAAACCTCCCCTCTCCACGGTGTCTCAATTACCAACCGCTGAAGCCACCTTAAATGTAATGAATTTTAGTTTTGGTACAGAACGTTAATTAAAAAGAAATAGTAATAATATTCATTACTTCATAAAACTTAAAAAATATATACCTAAAAATCATAAATATAAACATCGTTTATCGATATTATGTTTATACTTTAAGGTGTATAATGTATATTGAAATATTGTTGCTCTGTACTAGTTCATAATACTTTTTCGATTTTTTTTTTAAACCTTTAAAAGCTTGGAAATTTTTTGGATAATATCGTGAAAAAGATGTAAGGTTACCAAAAAGATTATAAATTAATTTATTCATCTTCATTTAATACTGATTACCTTATATGGAAAAAGAATTTATAAAATTATTCGTAAAAAATTCCTCCAAATAACGAAATCGATCATTTTCATTTTAACGGATACCACAAATTTACTTTCAATCGTGGCATTGAAAAGTTTTTGTTACAAGGAATTCAGCACGCGATTTGGGTTACGTTTTGAGCTCAATGTATCGATCATGAACTATGAATCATAGTAACCATAATCATATTTATTTAGCAACCAATCAAAATCATACATCAAAGGTATCACAACAAAGGTCATTACTTTTTTTAAAGAGGAAATTAAATAAATTTTTTGGGGGGTCCGACAGCCAAGAGCTTAGATTCAATAAATATAATGAATTAAGCAAATTAAAGAGATAATTGCTCTGCGTCTCAGCATCATCTATCAATATGCAATGTTTGAAATCGAAATATTCAAGTATCGAAAAGAACGATTAGAACGAAAATCAGTAGACATAACCTGACTAACCAGCGTCTGCTGACGGGCTATTGATTTTCATTTCAATCGTTCTTTTCGATACCTGAATATTTCGATTTCAAACTTTGCATATTGATAGATGATGCCAAGACGCAGGGCAATTATCTCTTGAATTTGTGTACTTTATTATATTTATTGATTCTAAGCACTTTTCTATCGTATGGTTAGTGACGGGTCATTAGTGGCTATTGAACCCCCTTAAATATGAATAGTAATTTAAAAATAAATTTAATTCGGAAACGTTATCTATAATTAAAGGGTAGGTCAGAGCCATACAAAATGAATTAGGTATTACATAATCTTACAAATTGCATTTGTTTATAAATAATAAGTAGAAACTCTTGTTTACTGCACGAAAATACAATATTCCAAGGTAATTGTTATCATTACTTTTATAAGTATTAAGTCTTATAGATTTCTATAAATATACATAATTTTTGCAAAAAAAATCGGAACAGCGACTTGATTTAAATTATTATGCACAATAATTATCAATTTTATTTTTCGTTATACTTGGGAAGAATGTGCTATACGAAAAATGGGAATAGTCGGAGTCACAATTTTTCACATTGACTCTGATCTCCGGTAGAGGCGTATCTGTCTTCTTAAAAAATTATCAATTAAATTGCAAACTAACTAGCTTATTTACATTTTATTTTAATCAATTATAATTAGAGCAATAAATCGGAAACAGAAATTAAATATTGGCCACCTATAAACTTCATAAAAGAACCGATCAAACTTATTTCAGTATGAAATATCAAAATATACATTGAAGACACTTTAAAAGTATAGAAAATGTAGTGCCTTTGTAAAGTTACAAAATTTTATTATTGCTATTATTATTATTATTATTATTATTTTTTTTTATCATAAAAACGTTTGTGTTTCAAATTTAAAAATTTATTAAGATAAACGTATATATTAAGAAAAAATGAAAAATCGTAGAAAAAATAAGGACGATGATACACAGTCTCATTCAGAATACTAATATGTCATTATTATAATAAATATACTAAATATAATGAAATGAAAAAAAGTTATAGTGTCTAACAAATTATTAATACATTAAATAACTATACTTTATCTAAGAACAGTGTAAAAAATAATACTTTTATGGCAATAAACACTAAGTTTTACAAAAAATGAGGATAATAACACAAAATAAATTATATGTCTTACATCTATGTATGAAATTGCCACTAATATACATACTGGAAAAAAAAATTGTTTTCGATTAAACAATACTGTCAATAACATTATCTCTAGCTAAAATGCTTGGTTTCCTAATTAGTGTTTTTAAAACAGTTAAACGTTTTCTTCGTGCAAACGCTAAAATTAATATGTATACATAATACATATACATTATTTTATACATTAAAATAGGTGACACACAAAACAGCTATTCAGTGCAAACTTTGAAGAATACATAGAAAGGATGAAAATTGAAGCATGCAGTGTTGCAAAAATTAAAAAAAAATTTCATTCAGAGGTAGTCAACTAACGAACTGCAACGAACTACAAAGGATTCTTTCTTTCTTTTTAATCTTACCCTAGAAAAGAATGAAAGTCCGCTCTTCCAGTTTTTAGTATCACAGCAGGCAAGCATTGAAACATATAATATCAATGCATTAATTTATTATTTAAATTATCTCTCTACAAATGTTATTAATGTATTATAAGATTAATAGATTTTGAGATAATCTGTACTCTACTAAATGCTGAAACAGTATGGCGAATATTAGCGTTTTGTCTCAAGGTACATATATCCTGACAAACTCTTATAATCATTCGTAGGTTCCGGATAAATTTAAATATTTGAATTGTCACGTACGTCTGTAAGGCTGTAAATTAGTATATTAACGACAGTACACAAACAGAACATTTTCATACTAATGCAAGAATCAAAGTACGTTTTAGCGCATACTCGTAATGCATCGACATCAATATCGAGTTTCACACACGATAAGTGAAAAATAAATTTTCCTATTAATTAATGACAATATAATATTTCGCAACTCTCTACATTACGACATATAATTAATTATAATTGAAGATGTGAAGTACCATCATATTAAGTTTCTTTCCGACAATCCCTCAAATAGCATATAGTTGTTTTTATAAATAAATCACATTTTATGCTACGCTAAATAACGCAAAGCCATTACCGTTCACCTTAAAAAAGCACGCCATCATTTAAACATACAAACTGATCTAAATGTAGTCTAGATGCCAAATCAAAGTTTTCTAAACGTTATTTTAATTGTTAAATAATTTCAATTGATTGATTGAAAAATATATCCATAAAAATAGTTATAAGCAACTTTATTATTGATAACTCCTTATCTTTAAATATAAAAATCGAAGCAATTAGTGAAATTTGTTTTCTAAATATCTATAAATTATACAAGTTTTAGTCGAAAAATACATATGGAAAAGAGAGTATATAATAAAAAAATTTTTAGTATTAATTGCAATTGCAATTTGATAAAATGCATAAATTTTGAGATAATTCTTCATGCACAGTTAATTTGTTTATAACTATAATGTAATATTTTTTGTACATTTAAGAGGGTAGGCCTGAGTTAAACGTTGAAAATAACAGAGCTGAGTTTATTCATTTGCAAAAGTAGACTACTTAAGGGGACAAAACACCCTATTCCCTGAAAAACAAAATAATTTATAAAATTTAATTATTGTTATAAAATAATAGTTAATTTTTATGTTAAAATTAGATAATATTAACTTTTATTTGCTGTCTTGGAATTGAAATCTGGACCATTCCAACTGTAGCTAGATTCCGTT
The DNA here is from genome assembly GCA_018906965.1 of Philotrypesis tridentata. NCBI lineage: Eukaryota > Metazoa > Arthropoda > Insecta > Hymenoptera > Pteromalidae > Philotrypesis > Philotrypesis tridentata. The sequence continues at coordinate 126,815 of JACCIB010000308.1, forward strand.
GACTTCGACATGAATATTTTCAGTTACCACAAGATTTCAGATGATCAAATGGATTTTGAATTCAAAGCTTAGAACATTTTTTACGCAAAAAAACTGAATTTTTTAAATTATGCGGGTAATGTATGAAAAATTTTTATACATTTTATTCTCAAAATAATTTTCTAAGCCTTCCATTGAAAATTCTTACACTTACATGAGAATGACAGCTTATTAAAACACTTTCCAATTTACCCTATGTCCTTAAACCCATTCGTTGTTTTGAAATCTTACAGTAAATGAAAAGATTCATGTCAAAGTCAACAAAATTCAGCTACGGTTGGGATGGTCCAAATTTCAATTCCAAGACAGTAGATAAAAGGTAATATTATCTACTTTTAACATAAAAGTCAATTATTATCTTAAAACAATAATTATAATTTTATAAATTATTTTATTTTTGAGGGAAAAGGGGTGTTTTGTCCCCTTAACCTACGTAAATATGACTTTTTGTACTTGAAAATATGTCAGACTTTATTTTGGCACAATAAAATTGTCAATATAGTGCTTCTGGACCTCGATAAGGCCCATTGTCACTTGCCACGGGTTTCTTAGTCAACCAACCGTTCGTTTTTTATCAGACTAGGCTCAAAATTTTCCTTATGAATAGCGCTGTAGACATTATGGATTACTTTTTTAAAATAATCTTTATTTTTATTTATTTAGCAACTTATACGATATATGCAAATAATATAATCGTAACATATCTTGTATAAGTGTGTCAAATGAGTAAAAAAATAATTATTTTAAAAAAGTTGTCTGTAATGTCTGTAATGTCTATAGCGCTATTCATAAGGAAAATTTTAAGCCTAGTCTGATGAAAAACGATTGGTTGGTTGACTAAAAAACCCGTGGTAAGTGACTTAAAATGCAGAATTTTAAAGCTTAATACAATGGGCCTTATCGAAGCACTATATAGACAACTTTAGTGTGACAAAATTAACTACCTATATAACTAACTATATATATATATTCAAGTACAAAGTCGTTTAAGTAAGAAAAGTAATCTCATTTTGCGGATGAATAAATCATTTTCTGTTATTTTCAACGTCTAACTCAGGCCTACCCCCTTAAATAGTTTTAGTAGTAAATTAATGTATTTTGTAAATTTTCGAATATTTAGTATATGCATTTCGATAGATGTATGGAAGGTGGCTATTTAGCTCACGTGACGTTTTTTACACAGGCAAATCAGTACGCACCAGTATCGAACCGTACTTTAAGCCACATGATAGCTTAAAAATCATGTCAAAGTTGCAATTTTTAAGTTAGAATGTCATAAAAAATAGCTATGGCTGACATCTAGACTAATATAAAATCTTCTATTTTTTGTATTCAAATAAAGTTTGAATGACACAATAAAATCTTCTAGTAAAAGAAAAATCTTTCTATGGCCCTCACTTCATCAATTTGAAATCATAAACGCCTCAAACTATATGCCAAGGAACTATACCGCATAAATGACAAGGATAACTGACATTTCTGAACAAAAAATAAAAACACAAAAAAAAATGTTAAGGAAGAAATAAAAGAATGTTATATAAGAATGATAAAGAAACGAAAGCTCATTCGCACGCTGAACCCGCCGTTTGTTTCATAATTCATACTTGAGGTTTTAATGTAATGTTTAAATATTCTTGAAAATACAAATCTATTTTTAATACTTTAAAAAAACTTGTACATTGCTTACGTTTCTCAATCTAGCCTTGTGACCAAGTATATTTTTTGCATGTAAGTCAAACCATTTCTTTCAGTTTTTACATTTAAAATTTGGAATTGTTTAAAACAATAAAGAAAAATATAAGGCAATGAAAACATTTAATAGATCATCTATACGTACATGTAAATTTTGTCTGAATAAATTAATAGTAAAATAGGACCGACTTGAAACGTGATGTGAAGGAAGCTCTTACGTCGCACATATGGTAATTACATATCCGTGATATTTACGCTTAAACTACTTATTATTTCTTGCAAACGCTAGGAATCTGTAGAAAACGTAATGCAAGACAAACTCAGTGTCATTGCAATAGATTGTTTACTTGGAAATAGTAAAAGAAAAAATAAATTTTAAATAGTTTATGCGATTACGATTTGTTTCGGATATCACAATGAATTTTCTTGCATAATGTAAGCTCTAAAATTATTTGGATACAAGGCATTTAAAATGTTTTTCTACTTTTGAAATAATTCTTACATAGCTAATAACGTATAGTAAGGAATGATACAGCGATTCGGGTATTCGAGCTTCTCCATTAAACTTGTCTTACCAAATCGTCGTCAAACTCGTAGTCGTCCGTATCCGAATCGGAATAGCCTCTCAGCTTTCGAACTTTCTTTTTCACTTCCTTCTTCACTACCCTTGCCATCGCACTTTCCGGCTGAATTATATGTAGGGTAAAAAATAATTTGTATAACACTTTATTAGCACTTTTTTTTATAAGGGACTACAATCTTAATTTATACTTCAAACATGTAATTAAAGAATACTACTATACAGTTCTACAATTACATATTAAATGAATGTAATATGTACTTGACAGCGACTTCATAAGAAAACAAAGTTTATTTGTCCACGTTTTGGAAGCTAATTAAAATACATACAATTCAACGAATCTTGAACGGAGTTTGAAGTTGATAACGATAAAAGAACATATATTCAAGAGACGTTAATAGAAAAGTAGTCGCTTGAACGAATGTAACGTTCGGATCGTGGTCAAGGTTAAGGCATCACGAAGATATATTGTCGTATCAACTAGATTGGTGATTCTCATAAAACATTGAATCTATAATAACTATAACAACATCAGTTATGTTGATGTTTTGTGAAAAAAAACTGCTAATACTTGTACAAGAAAAGTTTCTACCTTACAAAAGTTCATTTACCAAGGAAGACTTTTCTGATTTAGGAGATACACAATATTTTTAATATCTTATCTATAGATCTAATTCATTAAGGGAGTGTCGGAACTAAATACAATTTCTATGTTACTTTATCTTATTCTATAAAACTTGTAGTGCAGGCATGTCCAATTGTGTATAGTGTATATTAACACAACTAACTGTATTTGTATAAATGATTATTACCTAATACGCTTTTTTTAGACGCATACGAACTTTCAATAGATTAATAATATGTATTAGTGTGTTTGAAAAAATTAAGTAGGAAATCTCATACAAGTTCTTGCATTAAGATGATAGCATTGTTGAACTGTTGTCTCATCGTGCTGCACGAGTACATGATAACGATACATAAAAACGCCACTATGGTTACAGCAGAGAAATATCCTTGACACGAACAAAACGAAGAGAACAAAAAATTAGATAAAAATACTTTCATTTAACTTTTAAATGAGTATTTCCATAGCGCAGATGTACCTATTCAATTAATTATTCAAAAACAGTCGTGAAGTAGCGCATAAAACGATGTAACCCAAGCGGGCCTGCAGTTAAACTTTTGAACACACCTTTTACAACTGCAATATGTTTCGTTAGTATTTTATGTTCTAAAAATCGTATCTAGTCGTCGATTAAATTGACGGTTAGTTAAACTATTCTTTCGCTAGCGTAAGCATTATCTAGTCAATGGTAAAATTCATTAGCAAATTCATTTTTGCTCGATATGACCGAAAAAATACCTTATTAAGAAATAAGAATTCAAAGTTTATTCAGGTTCAGTGAATGATAAGAGTAAAATAATTTTTAAAATCGGTCAAAGCACGAAGTGCATAATGCATATAACGTAAAACATTTCATGTAATGCATTCCCTGCAAGAATACAGTTTAGGTCGATAACTATAATGCCAATGTAAATTGTGGTTTGCAGTTAATTAGAATTAATTAGACTATAAATGGTCGGTCATATTTGGCCACAACAGATTTTGGAGGTAAAGAGCAAGAAAATAAAGTATGTTGGTGACCATATCACTTATAGCTTTTTGTTATTTTTCATAAACCCATTTTCCGGGACGGAGTTTCTTAAAAAAAAAGAACCATCCCTACCCCTCCCCCGCCCTCGGGGGTGATCCCGGAAACAGGTTACATTTATTTTTTTTCCAGGCAGTCCCGGAATCTTGCAAAAATCCCAGAAAAGTGTGTGTGTGTGTGTGTGTGTGTGTGTGAGTATATATATCCGTGGCTTACAGGAAGAACCACTTAAGTGGACATTTTGCGAGAAATTTTTTTATGTCGAATTCGTGCTCTTAGTACCCTTTTTCATTGTACAATAGTAGGATTTCCGAAATGCACAAATATTTTAAATGCCAGCCGATTGCATAATCACTTAACTGCGTCTCTCGTAAAAATGTTACCGCAGAACCACTTAAGTGCACGCGTTTTTTTTATTTTTCTGCGAAATACACCGTGTGGAGTACATTAAAGCGGTATAATATATATCTAATTACCTATACCGATGTATTCGTCGGTTTTTTTAAATTAAAAAAAAATTTGTTAACGTTTTTAAATTTTTCAAAAATTGTCAATTTGCAGAAACAAAAAAATTACTGGAATCGCTCTGATAAAATTCATACGTATTCCTTAGCTGATTCTAAGAACTTATTACTTTTGAAAATTTTTTCCAAAAGTTTGTGGTTTCTGAATAAAAAATTCGTAAAATTCTTCGTAAAAAATTTTCAATTATAATATGCGCCAGTTTGACCACACCGAGGTTCAAAATCAATCCCCAAATCACGTATCTTTTAGGTTTGGACATTTATCCCATTGGTTAGAGGGATTCCAGATACATTGCAAATGAAAACGTTCTTGAAATCTCGAATTAAAACAAAAAATTGTGGAAAAACCATGTTTTTTTCCTTTAAACCGTTTTTTCTCATAGTTAATAACAATTTTCGAAAATTTTAATTATACCATCGGAAAGGGCATGAGTTAAACTTTAAAAATATGCCCCGCCCGAATTTTTTAAATCGCAAATTACATTAGTTACGAGCCCTCAAAGAAAGTGAGCGCATAACCACTTATCTGCAAAGTTCCCGCAAAACCACTTAACTCGAGTAATTTGTTTAGCTTGGGCGTCGAGAAAGAAACTATTTACAAATGTAATACTACGGTTGTATCCGTATCAGATACCTAATCAAATGAGCCAATACTTAGATCTTTTCTCTGACATTTCGATCTTACGTATTACTCCAAACATTGAAATCGCTTTTTCTCGAAAACACGAAAATGTTACTTAAGTGGTTCTTCCTGTAAGCCACAAATATATAATATATATAATCGCATTAGGGCCGTAAATTCAACTTTTTATGTCCCTGAATTGGATTAATAATTTTTCTTTTTAAACTATGTTTAACAAATGCAATTATAATAACAATTATAATCTTGCATGCTTTCAATTTGTGAATATATCCATAAGTATAAGTATATAATACCTATATTTATATTATACACTGAATTATAGCAGACGTATAAATGTGAAAAGATAAGTATTATCATTGATTATTCTTGATTAATGACTCTGATTTCGATTCGTGTAGCAACTTGACAGAAGCAATAATAATTTAATTTTCTCCTACTGACCGCCATCTACGCAATAACATAAAACTTTTAATTGATGCGCACACACGCAAATATATGCAGAGTTTTGTTTTGAAAAACATACTTGTATGAAACAATACGTAGTGTGGTAGAAAATGAACCATTTCTTCGTCCAAATATATAAATCGAATAGAAGGATTTTCGACTAAAATCAATACTTATCTTTTGTATGCAAAGCATTTATAATTATCATTTCACATTGCATTATTCACAATAGAACACGCTATCGCATTAAAATATATTTGATTGTTATCTTTAACCATTTGATAACGCCAGTATGATGTTTTTAACTTGAGGATAAAACAACAATTAGTCAAAATGCCGATACCGTGTCTGCTGACAACTTAATTTTGTGCTCGTTGCGTCAAACAAATCAAAGATTCAAATTTCGTATGTCGAGTGCAAGGTATTAAAAAATGCAAGTCGTTACAATTGTGAGGAGATATAATAATATATTTGTAAAAGCATTTGAAATTGACTATTTCCTTGATCCTTTAGTGGAAAAAGTTATTGAAAAAGTCGCTTTAACTGAAGCCGATTCGCGGTCGAGAACATGTTACGATGAATCGCGTTGCATAATTTTTCTTTCCAAAAAGCGCTTTTGTTTGGAAAATCCGCAGTACGCAGACAGAACTTCGTTTTTCCTGTTTACTATTATACATCATAAGCGAGTGTATAAAAGGTGCTGCCTTTTCGAATCACGCGCTAAGCAAATAATTGACCGCTGAATCATAAAAAAAGGTCGAAGAAATAATGAGATAATTGTTATGTTTTACGAGTAATAAATCCTTAGAAATCTCTTTTTTAACGTATGACCAGTCACATCGTTTCTTTTTTTAACGACAATGCAGGGGCAAAAATAGCAGAAAGGTGGCGAAAGAAAATTGAGAGAAAAATTGACGCAGAGCGCATTTGTGTTAACTAAATTAATGTTAGTACTTTTCTCATTAACGCTAGTTTTTGTTATGTAACGTGGAGTAACTAAAACTAAGCAGCAGGAAATATTTAATATTGCTAAATGGGTATCTGGCTATGATTATTCCAAAGATAATAACGTAAGTATAATGTGCTTTAAAGTTTCAACACAATAATTAAGAGAGTAATAAGTGCAATGTATTGTATGTCAGTAGTGTGAGGTAAAGTAAGGCTACGTGATGGAAGTAAGCGACAACTCGCGCAATTGAAAAGCTTTACCTTTTTGTAGAGTTTGATCCAGGTTTGGTCGCCTTTGATGTCGGTGTACTGGAGTCCGAAGAACCAGACCTCCCTCAATCCAATTGTTTTGACGACCTGATCGAAGAGCTGTTTGCCGGTGGTAATTTGCTGGATAGCAAATTCCAGCTCGGCATCCATCGTCGTCACCCGCACGTTCATCTTCATTGTTCCCATGGAAAAGAACGCGATGAAAGTGAATAAAATGTTACCGGCGAAAGCGACCGCCCCCCCCCCCAGCCCAGCCCGATTACCGCGAGCGCGCACCGGTTTACTATATAAGTAAATGTATATACTTGTAAGTACGCGTAAAGCTGCACACGAGGACATTCGAATTCGAGCCGTTTATAACTTGAAACAGTCACTCGCACATCACGCGCTCTCACTCTCGCGCACGCACGCATACACGTTGAAAAATACAAGTCCCTCCGCGGCTGCAGATGAAATCGACGACGATTCGCGAGGAAAAAATATGGAGCCACTCGCCCGTCCGTCGGGCATCGACGAAGCCGCTATTTTTTCCGCGTAGCTATGTATAAGTATACCTAGACGAGTAAGTATAGTTGCGTTGTGTGCGAGAGGCAGATGATAAAAAGAGCGACGTCGAGAGAGAATGAGAGGAAACAGGTTGCTTACCATCTTGGAACTAGCGACCATGTTGCTGAGTGAGGAGCGCGTTTAACCAGCGAGAGCTGCGATGATGCCCGTTTGCTTTGCAGTTTGCAGAAGCGAACGGCGCCCCGGCAATGAATGTTCGCTCGATTCGTCGGATTAGAGATGCTGGGAAATGAGGTAGTTACCGAACAACGGTACGAGTACACCGCGACAGTTAAGTACGTACTACGGAGTACGGGGCAATTGCGAATCGGCAGCGGCGTCCCTCAAGCCTCTGCGAGACTGATTCTCAACATTTTGGGACCGCCCTTCCACTGACGCCTGCTTTCGGCCTCGCGGGAGACCACGTGACTGACACAGCCTCTGGTGCTGCCATTGCTACGAACTACCGCCGCGAGCTCGCCTCTGACTCTTGTCAGTCTTGTCACTCTGTGGCTCTGTGCTGTCTGGTACTCTGGTATATATATATATATATATGTGTGTGTGTGTGTGTGTCGGTGTGTGATACTTGCCGAGTTGCGCGTAGGTCCCGTTTCCCGACATAACCGACAAACCTAATGCACCCGAAGCCTCGGCCTCGGCTCTCTCGCTCGTTCACAAGTCCCCTCCGTGGAAGCAAGTGAAAATATTTCTATGCGGCTGTATACCTACTTATTACGCGGACAACTTGTTGCCGATCCCCGACTGTATGGCCCGATGCGACGGGAGTGGGACTCGTCATACTCGCGAGTCGCGGTTTATGACAATTTTCTTCCTTCTCGTTAACGATCATGCTTTACGCACTTTTAACATCCATTCAAAAATGAACATCTGTACTTACCAGTTTCGGCATCTTGATGGTCTGTTATGCTATCAATAAGTGACGTCAGAATGAAAATGGATCTGGAAAAAAAGACACTTGTTGATTTTAGATTATTGAGAAGAGAGAGAGAGAGAGAGTGAGTGAGGCGATAGATGAATGTGCTCCCAAAGTAGACGTATACCTATACCGCGCATATCGGCGGCGAGCCGATGTATAACTCATAAAGCGCCGTATGCTGTATAAACTGCGTAATGACAGAGAGAAGGGAAAGAGAGAAAGAGATGTCGACAGTCTCTACTTACACGTAGATGGATTCGAGATCGAGAAAGCTAAACCAATGCAGGATAGAAACCAGAGAAACGTAACCTATATCTTCGTCCTGTATTCTTTTCTCGCATTCGAAAGCACACAGCCGCAGACAAGTCGATACTTGCAAAATCATGAAGTCAGGAGAGCAATGCGAGGGGGCGAATCGACTCGTGATGTATTCGAAGAGAGAAAAAAAGAGAGAGAGAGAGAGAGAGAGAGAGAGAGAGAGAGAGAGAGAGAGAAAATGGAGAAAAATAAAGTGAAGAACGAGGAGAAAACAGAACGCATGAATAGTAGGAGTAAGCGTGAGAACTCAGGCGGGATTTGCTGTTGCTGTTAACTGCAGCTCGATACCGGCTACACGCACTTACTCGTTATTTGTCTTGGATGCTGAGTGACGAAAGACGGGTCGCGGCACAGCAATATTACAGCGGCTCGGCTCCCCCGGAGAATCTCGCTCGCAATCGACGATCCACACCCAAAACTCTCGTCACGTTGAACAAATACTGACACCTCATTCGAACAACATGGCGCCGGTCTAACCACCACAACCATAATCTACAGCCGTACAGGTGGCCCGATAGATAATCACCCACGACACTCCGGCAGGCTCGCCGCTCAAGTGCTGACATCCATCATGTGTTTTTCACAGTTAGCTTTTCAAATTTCTCTTAGCTGCGTCCTGCGTTTTCGTTTCATTCCAGTCGCGAGTTAGAATTTGTTTGGCCTTTGCGAATTCGAGATTATAAGTTGCTGCTACGAGTTTGTGTTCTTCCTGTACTTCGATATAAGTTTCTATATGTAAATGCGTATGTGATCTTAAAAGCTTCAATGTGTATGTATACAAGTAAGTATACAAAGAAAATAAGTGATGTGACTTAGTGACTGTGTACTCGGATACAACGCTATAACGTATGTAAAAATAGTCATGGTATGATGATTAAATAAATCAAGATTCATTACTAATTAGTTCCACTTTCGTCAGACGCAATTCAGTGTGAGTACAAATTAATATAATTGTTTTATTATCAATAATTTTGCAAAAAAATGTTGAAGTACAAGAGTGCAAGCTACACTAACATACTGCATATCCAAAACATTTTAATTAATCAATTACTTACCATTACTGATTCCTTAAAAATTGTAATTGTTTAGTTCATCATTATTTTTATTTTACGTTCATATAATTATTCAAACGCCCTTTTTAAAATAATATAGAATAACACTTTGTACTTTTAGTTTTGAGGGTCCTATCAATTAGCGTAAACTTTAATTTGAATAATAACAATAGCTAGAATAACTAGAATAACTTAAATAACATTATGATATCTATTGTCAAGAGAAAAGTTACATATTTTGACAGAAAGCTGCCATCCCTAAACATGAATGTTTGTTAATAATTTATACTAATGTATACCATTCTGTAGCTTATTTCAATAAGTATTGCTTTAATAATATTCCATTATAGATTTGGAATTCTAAAATGAATTTAGTAAAACAACAAGAATATCAGAAATAAAACTTTCATATCATAATTAATATATTCATATCAATAAATCATAATAAGATCATAAGTAATTCTTTCTAGTTTGTTAACTTTTATTCTGTATTAAAAAAATAGTTACCTATTAGGCGCAACTAACACAACTTATTACTTTTAAATTTATACATTATTCAAACATATTGAAAATTTCTGCAAAAAAATTACTCAAAAATCATTACATTAAAATAAAAATTCTGGTGCCTTAAAACATTTTTACATTCTCAGTATAATGAATGCACATACAATGTTTTGAATTTAAAGCATAAGCATATCTTTTTTTGTCTTTGCTTCCTACATTTATAAATATATATTTCCTACATTTAATAGTTAAGAATGCTACGGATTTTTTGGACTTTTTTTTTAAAATGCAAACTGTCGTATTTTTTTGTATTTTATTGAAACAAAATTACAGAAATTCAAATATTGTTGACGATTGAACCGTCAGCGATGCCTTTATACCACGTGACCATTCACGTGGGTTATGACGTCAGAAATACCTCATTGCGTTCGTAAAACGTGATTCGAGTATTGCATGCAATTTGCACCTTACTTCATATCAGAAAATATTTATGCTATATATATATATATATATATATATATATATATATATATATAATGTATATATATCTATCATAATAGCAGACGAAAAACTTTATTGTTTCCTTTTATCTCTGAATTTGTTATATTTCTGTGTACTGTGTATATGCCGTCGCTATATGTAAGCTTCACAAGGTTAATGAAGAGGTTGAAGAATAATTAAATGTGTTGATCCATTTATAAACATGTATATATAGATAGTTCAATTTTTACTGTGATAGAAATTAGTCAAAATGACGGATCAACGTAGTAATTTAAAATTACCTAATCGGCAACAAGACAGTTCTCATTCTTGTGATAGATACACTTCACTTGCCATACTTGACAGTTTTGATGAAGAACATGAAGAAAGGTATGTGTACGGTATATTCACAGATTTTACCTGATACAATATAATGTACTGATCTCCCTAAATAATTCAATGATTTATTGTATTAAGTATTTAGTTTTTATAACTCAACACATTTTTAGTCAAAATTGGAATTCATTACACCAAATACAAGAGATATTTAGTGAACAAAAGTATGGAAAAGTTCGTCACAGTAGAAGACAACGAAAAAAAAAGAGAGGACTAGAAACTCGTTCTTTTCAAATAAAGCAAAAAAATTCATTAGATGCTATAATTTTTAATGAGATGTGTGACAAAGCCGATCAAGACTGTGAAAATGAAGTAACAGAGGAAACAGTTAAAGAGGGGAATCGAAAAAGTAAACGTACATTTAAATTATTAAGAGCAAATGAAAGGGACTCAAAACATGATGTTGCTGGAGTTGATCACTATGAATCGCATAATAAACATTATTGTTTACTTCCAAAACATATAAAGGTAAGCATAATGTTACATTTAATGTATCACATAATCGAGACTAATTTTATTTCATATAGTGAGAGAAGTGTTTGCAGTCCCTATTTAATTTCTTTTTTAAATTATAGTTGAAGGCTCTAATACTTCAAAATCTTTTTGTATTTTTTATAGGTTGAAACAAAAAATAGATTTCGATGTCTATGGTCAAAACCTGTAGATGTTAAAAAAAGTCAAAGTAATATACTTTCAGAGTTGTCGGTTAATGCTACATGCGATAATGATGATAAAAATAATGAACCAACTTCTTCAAATACATTAAGTTTAAGAGAAAGACAAGTTTTCCATAATACGTTCTCTTTCCTTATTCGATTAGTAAGAAATACATTAAATATTGTTAAAGCATTTGGTTCTACTGTTTTTTGATATTACATATTTTTTAAGGGAAGTATGGATAAGGATCGAATTTCTGAAAGACAAATAAGTCAAGAAGAAACAAGATGGCAAAATGAATTAAAAGATTTGATTTGGCTAGAATTACAAGCTTATAGAGCTGATATGACTCCTATGGCAATGGATGAATATCTTTGTAAACAGCGAGAAGCTGTTGGAGCATTGTTAGATGAAATAATGGCATACAGGTCAAGTTTTTAATCTTTTTTTTAATGAAAAAAAAATGATGGTAACCTAACAAGTTATTTTGTTTTGTTTTATAGATTTGATGCTGTAGCATCATTAACTAAAGAGTCAACAAACATCATCAATCCTGAGGCAAAATTATGTATTAATATAGAATTGTGTGGAGGATGTTTGTCTATGTATTGTCAAGATTGTACTCATGCTCAATCTGAAGCTTTAAAACAAGTAGAAAATATCTTGACAAGACTTGAAGCTGCTGAAGCTTTATTTCCATCACTACAGGCATTTTCTTTGCAGTATCCTTTATATAAAAATTTAAATTTTACAGGAAGAATAAAAGCTATGTGTCTGTGGTACAACATGACCAAACATCATAGACTTAAATTGATAATTTTAGGAAGATTGCTGACATTACTTCACAGAAATAGAAAACAAGATGATCATTCGTTATTGAATTCTGCTTTAAGGTATAACATTTGAAAATACAATTACTTAACCTACATATACATTAATAAATGATTTCTTGTAAAATTTTTTTGAATAACAATTTATTAAATTTGGAAAAATTAGTTTAAAATAAAATAAAAATGATTTTAACTAAAGAAGTGTTTGAAACAAATATTAGTAAATGTTAGAAGGGATCAATTAATACGTCAAAAAGTTTTCTATTTATTTGAGCAGTTAAAATTATAAACAAGATTGGGATAGCCAATGGTTTTACAACATGTAGGTTTAATATTTTGTTAATACACAGTCTTAAATTTTGTATTAGTTTTCAATTAGTTCAAAATCATAGATGTATGCCAACAAAAAAAGCATTTGTTTTAGTAAAGCTTTATATTCATACTTTATTGTCAATGACCAAATCGATTCATTTTTAAAAATATAAATAATTATGATAGTAATTATGATAGAATAAAATATTATTTATTTTAACATTTGAATTTTAGTTCCTGTGCTTCAAATTCCAATAAGACAAGTCCAAGTGATAGTAATAATAGTAATTCAAGTAATACCACATACTATTTGCCATTTGCAGAGCCAAAGTTAGCACAAACTTTGAATTTATCTTCGCTTGAATCTTCATTTCAAGCCTCTGAGCATGATAGACTAGAAAACTTAGAATTCTATTTATTAGAATTTGATAGACAAGTTTATAGGTAAAAAAAAATTAAATGTAACAGGATTTTTAATCACTCATAGTAAATACCATAATTATATTATAAATTCATAGGAAGTATATTGAAGATGTTCTTAAAACAAGAGGTCTTAGGAAAAGTTTAAATTTTCTGGAACGTTTGCATATGTCTGTCCTGCGTAAAGCTAGATTGGCCTTGGAAAAGTCAAAGGTACCACCTGAAGAACATTTTCAAGAGGAATATGAAGGTGACCAGGAATTGCGAAGATATGGAATGTGGAGTCCAGAAGCAAAAGCCTTAAATTTACCGTCATACAGGTAATTTATTTGAGATAAGTTATTTCTATCGTAATTTACTAAGTTTTGTATATACAATAGGTAGACGATGTGTAGAAACAAAGAACTTTAGCTAAATCTTATTAGATAGAGCAAAATAACAAAAAAAAAAAAAAAAAAAATTAACGGAGTAATATTTTTAGATAAATATTTATAGATATGTCCGATAGCATTTTACTAAACGCGTATATATTTTTCAGAGCGGCATTTGTATTTTTGTCAAGGGTTCCATTAGACGTGATTCATGAATTTTTGCGAATGAGATTAGAGCAAAAACCCGAACAACCTAGTCCTTTGTCTGTTCGTCAACTTATGCGTGAATTACGCGAAGGATTGAGAATAGCTTGCATACACCGTGAGAGATTTGCAGAACATTCTTTTACAGCTGCTGCATGTGAAGGACCTTGCACTACATTGTTTGACGAAGATGTTAAGGAATTCGATGACAGTTTGAAGTCTGTTTTTAACGTTTACCTTGATTATTTGCAACAGTGGGTGGAAATGGTCCAGCATGACAGTTTTCATAAAAATTTTGTACAAGATGAATGGAACTTTGTAAAATCCGTTGCTCCACAAATTAACAATGGCACTGACACAGCTACTCGTAAATTTTGGTAAGTTAATTTTCTTTATATATATAATATATACACTTAAAATATACCGTATATACTGTTTATTGCTACGAAGAATGTTAAAAAATATTATTAATATTATAGTGACCAATTCTTAGAATAAATTAATACGATAATTATTTTAACAGTAATTTATGTATAAAACCTAATCAACTTATTTCTCTATTGTATTCGTCTTCATTATCAATGAATTTCGCTTCGACATTTTCGGTACTTAATCCATTTTTTAGGCAACTATATATTATAACGTTTCGTGAGTGAAATGGGCATTCTATACTATTTTTTCGTTATATCTAGAATTCAATATTTACTAATGGGACATTATTCTCAAATTTTTTTCTCCAAAGACTGTTTTCTTCCTAATATTTTTAGGACGCATTTTTATTATAGTACAAGAGAATTTATTCTTTTTTTTACGTATTTTACATGTTATCATCTAGCTATTTTCGTGTTGCCTTATACTTCATTAAAATTCTCTGAAATAAATTGGAAACTAAAATGATTTTAAAAACTTTTATGGATCCTTAAATCGCGTTCTCAATTCTTTAGAAATTGTCTAAAGCTCTTCATAATATATGTACATTAGATCTATATGGTATATTAACTTGCAGAAACTGCAAAAAGTTTTAAGAATTAAATTATACATAGGTAAATGCATATTTAGATATGATTATGTATATTTTTTAGCCAAATTGCAAAACTCATGATTACACAAATAAATCAATTTTTTGTTGATGGACCTTATGTGTTGAGAAGTACAGTTCCTGAAGGATATTCTAATGAGCTATCGGAAAGGCAAGTATGCTTTTTTCTAAACAATTATATTTACACGTACGTGTTTATATGTGTGTGGGTGTGTGTGTGTGTGTTTTTGTGCGCGCGCGCGTGTATGTGTGTGCGTGTGTGTGTGTGTGTGTGTATATATATGGATAATTTCATGTGAAATAAAAAAAATTATTTTTTATCTATCCAAAAATATATGGCTGTTGTTCTATAGAGTGTCAAAATATCTCATGAATTTTTTCAGATTTTTTTCATCAAGTACCTTCGATTTACAGAGGGTTAAATTTCATGAAATTCCTGTTTTTTCCATTTTTTGCCAATTTTCATTAATTCATAGCTCTTCAGGCATTTTCAACAAAAGTTCATAGAATACTTTTTTTCCTAAATTTTGTCTATTCTAAATCAAAAAAACTTTTAAAGTCATATATGCTATCATTTTCTTACATTCAATTTAAACTCTAAAATTAGAGAAACTCAGATTTTAATCCAGAGTTGGACAACTAAAAAATTGATGAAAGAACCTTTTCATAGTTCGAAATTACCTGCAAGCTTTCAGAGTGGGTCGCAAAGATTAAGACCATTTAAAAATTCAAAATGATTTTTGAAATAAAATTTTGGATTTCTCATCGAAAAAATTACATTTAAATAGAAAAAAAATCTAAGAAATATATATATATATATATATATATATATATATATATATGGGTGGTTCTCTGACAAATCGAGCGGTCAATTTTTCGACCCTAACCAAAAATATTTTTAAAATGTTCCTAAGAGACATGTGAGTATCCCAGAATGTTTTCAGATTTTTTCCATCAAATATCTTCGAGTTACAGAGGGTCAAAGTTGATGAAATCAGGTTTTTTTGCTTTTTCTGACTACTTTCATTAATTTGTAAGGCCTCAGGGAAACATTTTTCACTATAAAGACATATAACATTTTTTTCTGGAAAATTTCTAAATTTTTCAAAAAAAATATTTTTGAAGTGATATGTATATGTTTTAAGAAACTTATAAGTCATTTAAGCTTTAAAATCAAGTTTTAGGAAAGTTCGATCATCCGGATCAAAACCAAAATATTCATGAAGATACCTTATTTCAATATAAAAAAGTATGCGAAAGACCCATAATGTCAGAGGCCTTGGTTTCTCTGTAAAAAATCATTATAACAGTTCATATTTGAAAAAAATTTAGTTATATTGCTCTATCGAAGCATTTAACCAATCTTATCAATTAAATAAGCTCGTTTATAATAATTTCAATCATAAAAAAACTAATAAAGTTAAACAGCAATAAAACTAAATTTTTTTCAAATATGAACTGTTATAATGATTTTTTGCAGAGAAACCAAGGTCTCTGACATTCTGGGTCTTTCGCAGACTTTTTTATATTGAAATAAGGTATCTTCATGAATTTTTTGTTTTTGATCCGGAT
The DNA here is from genome assembly GCA_018906965.1 of Philotrypesis tridentata. Lineage (NCBI taxonomy): Eukaryota > Metazoa > Arthropoda > Insecta > Hymenoptera > Pteromalidae > Philotrypesis > Philotrypesis tridentata. Next base: position 143,245 of record JACCIB010000308.1, read on the forward strand.
GATCGAACTTTCCTAAAACTTGATTTTAAGGCTTAAATGGCTTATAAGTTTCTTAAAACATATATATATGACTTCAAAAATATTTTTTTTGAAAAATTTAGAAATTTTCCAGAAAAAAATGTTATATGTCTTTATAGTGAAAAATGTTTCCCTGAGGCCTTACAAATTAATGAAAGTAGTCAGAAAAAGCAAAAAAACCTGATTTCATCAACTTTGACCCTCCGTAACTCGAAGATATTTGATGGAAAAAATCTGAAAAAATTCTGGGATACTCACATGTCTCTTAGGAACATTTTAAAAATATTTTTGGTTAGGGTCGAAAAATTGACCGCTCGATTTGTCAGAGAACCACCCATATATATATCACTACAATCTTTCATTATTTTATTTTTAGAAAATTTATTGGTATTTAGTCTTTCAATTCTGCTTTCAAAATTACATTATTCCTATTTGAAAACATACTATTAAATAATTATTACAATTGAGTCAGTAACATGCATTAATAGTTATACCATAGCTTGTACATAATTTATACAGTTGTTGTTGTGTCCAAATAACGCTGAAGATATCCGCTTCAAAAACGATTATTTTTACACAATTCTTAAAAAACAATATTTTGAAGAACAAAATCAATTTATAACAGAACTTCACAACTCATCAATAATGGCTGTATTTATATTTTAATTAGAATAATTTATGAAGTTGATTGTTTTAATGAATAAATTTTAGCTTCCATTCTTACAGATTATCTCTTATTTCTGTTGGACGCGAATGGCAAACATTTTTTGATGAAGCTCGCGAAAAAATTGTGAAAATTGTAATTCTCGCTAAATGCTTAAGAAATGACGTACAAGTCTTTCCAAGATATGATGAAGTACTTAAGGAAGTTGTCGATTCACTAATGGTAATTATACTGATTTTAATAAAATTGACTAACCAATAATCCACTAGCACACAAAAAAGTGGTCAGTCTTTATTTTGACTTGACCCATATATCTATGGGTGATTCTCTGTAAGATCGCCAGGCCGAAAATCCCCCAGCCCTCCCCCTAATCTGATAAATTTCTTTAACTTAGTGTCATACACCTTCCTGAATTTTTTCAGATATTTTTCTCCATTAATTTTCGAACTACAGATGGTCAAAGTTGGGATTTTAAGCATTTTTTTTTCATTTTTTGCTAATTTTCAAAAATTTATAACTCGCGAGGGAATGCATAGAATACTTTTGTAAGGATATTCTCTCTAGTTTCTACGGAAAATACTTCCAATGTGATATAAGAGCGATTCCCTAGAACTTTTACAATTTGATATTAAAAGAAAGGAATTTTATTTTTGCAAGCAGTTTTGAAATCAATTTTTTCTATCGCAGTTGGCCTTGAATAACATTAGAAAATACGGGCTCATGATTTTTTTCAAAACCTTCTTTTGCAAAACTGCATATTTAATCGGAAATTAAAATTATTTATGTAAAGCCATTCTAATAGGTTAAGATTGCAAGATATTGAAAGGAAAATATATAAACAGATTTTTAGTAAGAATTGAATTTTATTTATTTTTCAAATTTTAAATAAATAATGTAACACTTTATTAATAAATATACAATACTTATAAAAGTTAATTACAATAACAATGTCAATGTGTAAATATTCGAAATTAAGTAATTATTTTTTTGTTGTTGATTTTTAGCTGTTTTACCTGTTTCAATTTTGAATTGACTAGATTCCATTTAGTTCGTTTCAGAGGAAAATGAGTACATGGAAGCGTGGTGAGACATAAATTGCATGAGGGATGTTTATTAATACTATTTGACACCTTACTTCCTGAGAATCAGCCCAACACTGCATTTTCCGCGCGACATATTTCTATTCTATTTATTTTAAAAGAGAAATGATTTGTATACGTATAAATATAAACATATCTAGACATTTATTCGGTGCATTAAATTGACATTACATTATTATAATATTTCTAATTGCGGTTAATCAGTCAATGCAATCAATATACAACTTAAGTACCACTCAAAACGCAAATAAATAGAATAAATAAAAATTTGCCTTGGGTCATAGATCAGTTCGAAAGGTTTTTTTAGTGTACCAATAAAAAACGCCTATTTTTACATGAGCGACCCATCGACGAGGCTGACTTCAAAAGTGTTTAACTCAGAGTGCTTAGATTGCACAGGAATAAAAAAATGTTTTAAATTGTTATTTTAGAATAAAATACATTCTATATTTATTTAAATATGTATTATATACAACTTTTTTTGTAAAAAAAAAATAAAATTTATGAAGTTGTTGTTTTCTTATAAAGTGAGTTACACTTCTACTCGAAATTTTTATTTTTTGCCTGATCAAAGCACATTCTTAAAACTCTTTTCTCTCGGTAATATAGATTAAAAGATACCAGAAATAAATTTTGCTGTAATTTATTGAAGATATTTTTTTAACAAAAACGCTAAGAAACAAATTTTTATAGCGTGTTACAACTATAAATTACTATAATCGATGGATTAAAATGAACTAATGAAGTTTATTGGCTGTCATTTTTCTCAGAAAAAATCATTTTTATTTTTCAATTAGCCCTTACTAAAGCACAATTATCATGGAGTAATTAGAATTTTAAAAGTTTTGGGGAATTGCTCTTATATAGAATATCGGAAGCTTTATAAGCAATTTCGACCTTTAAATTCAAAATTTTCAAGGTTTGATCCTACGGATTAAGATAACAAAATTTTTAAAAATAGCTTCTTTCAATACAAAAGTATCTGGACATGTCCCAATACGTGAATAAAACTTTAAGACTATTAAAAATTAAAAATATCACTTGTAAAAACCAAAAAATTGGATTTCTTATCTGAAAAAATATATTTAAACAGTAAAAAAAATTTTAAAAAGAATAGTTTTCTTGAGATTTTTCTTAATTTCGCTTCGATTCCAAGCTAAAAATCGACGAAAATGTCGAATTTTAATTGTAAATTTTATACTAACAATTTTATACTAACACAGAGAATGACCCTATGTATTTTGATCCGCTGAATCCGAATCCAGAGTCCGTTTTGCTCAATTCGCACATCCTAAAAATTTCGAGTAAACATCCGCTGAATCTGAATCTGGAGTTCATTTGGTCGTATACCTTCAGGATTTCGAGTAAATAGCGGAACATCGCGGAAAATAATGAAAAATCGGTTTTATGTTCACAGATTTTTTCTTGAAAACCATGGACTTTTATAAAAATCTTATAAGAACAACAATGTTTTAGAATTCATCAAAGAATACTCTCAAATATTATTTTTTAGAAATTTTCAGGACATTTTTTTAAATTTCGTTTTTTTGTCTTTTCGAAAAATCAAAAATTGCACCAAATCAATCTGAAAAAAATTGGGAGCATGCTTTGATGAATTCTGGGATATGTTTGTTCTTATGAAATTTAAAAATTATCCATAGTTTTCAAAACAGTTTTCAAAATAAAAAAAAATCTGTGAAAATAAAACCGATTTTTCATTATTTTCCGTGATTTTCAAGTATGTTTCGCTATTTATTCGAAATTATGAGGATGCGCGGCTAAATAAACTCTGGATTCGTATTCAGCGGATCAAAATACATAAACATACATTGGTAAAGTTCAAAAATTTTTTCAGCTTCGGATTAGTTTACAAATGATTTTTCACTATTTTCCACCATTTTCAGGGGGTTCTTGCTTATTATTTGAAAGCTGTGTGTGCACGGCCAAATTTACTCCAGATTTGAATTCAGTGGGTCAAACTACATATTGATATGTGGGTTTGTTTAAATGACCGACAACTGTTTATTTTTGCCGGTCTTATTAATCAACTTTGCCGTACAAATATTTGGGTCGTTCCAATATATTTTTTAATACTGTTTTTTTTGTACTGCAACTTCTCTTCACATATACATACACAAATCTACGTGGAGGGGATTCTTTTAATTTTTCTCAACATAATAATAATATACAAAATAATAATATTTTACAATTTTTCGTTATTTTCGTTTACATTTCAAAGTCTGCTTTACGAGAATGGATTTTTAATAATTTCATGTTATTTCTTTATTTATTTAACATTTCAGAAAATTATTTTCACTAAAAAATATTCATGGCGTTTATTTATCATATAAATAGAAATAAAGAAGTTTTTTTTTACAAAAATCTGGTTTTACAGACTTGTAGTTTTTCTTTTCTAAAAAGCTTCTTTAATTCGTTTCGGCCCAAACTGGCATAAATTTGTTATGTTTTTCAAGTGGTTATTACCTATGTAACGGCCACTTAAAAAATTCGAGAAGCATATTTGCTAACGCACTTTTGTCCGCACTTTTCAAATCTTCTAACAGTTATTTTATACCTTTTCATTTTTTCAAAATGGCGGCTTTTTTACAAAAAAACACGTGATTTCTTTTTCGATCCGTTTAACGGCCTGGCTGATAATGTTCCTGTTATTAAATCACTCTGGGCAATTGGATCCTGTGACATAATGACCATTGCTAAAATTTGAGAGGTGCAGGATATCAAAATTCAAAATGGCCGCTCCAATATGGCGGTTTTTGTGAAACAGCATGATGTTAAAATTCATGATTTTTTTTCTTGACAAGGTTGAACTTAACGAAAAAAAATTATAGAAAAAAAGTATTTAAAATCATCCAAAAATCATGTATGAATTTTTTCAAAAATTTTTGAGTTATTTTAGAAATTTTCAAAAATTTTCAATTTTCAAAAATTTGAACTTTACTCAAAAACTTCTGGACAAACTCATACGAATACTTTCAATAATTTTGAGAACTTTTTGTTCTTTAATTTTTTTTTCTAAAGCTCATATTTTTCGTGAAAAAAATTATCAAAGTATTTTTTACATAAAAGCGGCTATCAAGAGAATTTATTTTTACTTTTTTTCACTTATTTTACGAATTCCGATGACTGTGAGTTTAATTTTTTAAATAGATTTGTTGTTATAAAAAAATAATATTAGTTATAGTAAAAGAATTTTACATATTCAAGCAAATGCTTATTAATTTATTGTATTCATCATTATGATTTATATCAAAACCGTCGGTTAGTAACCATTAGTAACCGTTTTTTGATTTTTTGTATAATTATCTAACATATTTCTGTAAGATAGATATTGAGAATCCTCTATAACATCATTTTCATCTGACCCTGAATCATTCGAATCATTTTCATAATCAGATGAACTAGACTCAGATGAACCTGAAGCATTAGGATCAGGAATAATGCAATCATCATCGTCGTTAGAATCGGATTCATCATGTACCTCTTTTCTTCTTCTTTTTGAAGTGGGAATTGCGATTGAATGTAGAGTTTTTCTTTTAGACATATCAAATATTAAAAATAAATTAAAAGAATTTTTTTTGAATAGTACAAAAATAGTATTTATTAGAACATTTTTTATGAATTGGTTTAGCCATATACTATTTAGATGTTCAAGATTACTCAAAATAAATTGAACTAAACAATAACATGTTAATAATTCTAATATTGGTCATTTATCCTATGTGACAGTTATAATAGAAATAAAATTTGCATTCAACATGTGAATACTAACATTTACTGTGTATTTACCATTCACAACTTTCAATAAATCAATGAAAAGAATAAGGAAATAGATTATATAGTAATCACTTATCAATGATGTAGTTACTAAAATTTTCGATGTAACTTCAAATATAAATAATACAAGAAATTAACTAAATTTATGAAAGTTGTTCTATCACAAGAATATATTAAATCAAGGACGACTATTATAATAATTCATTATTACAAATATTTAAAATTTAATTATTTTATTATGATACAAGATATCAATGTTAATAAAAATTAATAATGATCACAAAAAAATGCGTGGCTAACGGAATTCAAAAAACTCAAAGAAAAGTAAAAATAAATTCTCTTGATAACCGCTTTTGTGTAAGAAATACTTTGATAATTTTTTTTTCTCAAAAAATATGATCTTTAGAAAAAAAAAATTATAGAACAAAAAGTTTTCAAAATAATTGAAAATTTCTGAAAATATCTAAAAAAAATTTTTTAAAAAATTCATACATGTTTTTTGGATGATTTCAAATACTTTTTTTCTACAATTTGTTTTCGTTAAGTTCAACCTTGTCAAGAAAAAAAATCATGAATTTGAACATCATGCTGTTTCAAAAACACCGCCATATTCGAGCGGCCATTTTGAATTTTGATATCCTGCACCTTTCAAATTTTAGCAATTGTCATTATGCCACAGAATCCAATAAGTTGCCCAGACTGATTCAATAACGAGAATATTATCAGCCAGGCCGTTAAACGGATTGAAAAAAATTACATTTTTTTGTAAAAAGCCGCCATCTTGAAAAAATGAAAAGTTATAGAAAAAAAATTGTTAGCAGATTTGAAAATTACGCACAAAAATACATTAGAAAATATGCTTCTCGAATGTTTTAAGTGGCCGTTACATAGGTAAATAATCACTTGAAAAACATAACAAATTTGTGCCAGTTTGGGCCAAAACGGGTTAAAGTCTTTAAAAAGCTGGTTGCGCAAGTTTAAAAAAAAGTGTTGGAATTTTTTTACTTATTCAGCAAATATATGTTATATTTGTTTTTAATATTAAATATTCAATATTCTAAAATTTCATTAATTATAAATATTAACTAAATTTTACTATGTTAACGAATTAATTATGTAAATATAGGTATCGTAAATTAATAATGATAGTTTTAGCTACAATAAAACCTAACTTTTATTGTATTCGACTTAAAATATATATCAAAATTTTTTAAACTGGCTTAATAATCGAAACTTTGTGCGCAACCAGTTTTTAAAAAGCCTTAATTTTTCATAATTAATTTTTGTTCTTTTGTCATAACTTGAGTATTAGTGGGTGAAAACAGTTTATAATTTGCACAAAACTTACCGTAGAAAGTAAAGAAATTTAAAACATTAGTCGAATTTTACCTTAACTAGATAAATCGATATGTTCATTATTTTGTACGGGAATAGATGCATAGCCTCGGAATACAAATTATTTGAAAATAATCATGTTTTAATAACCTACCGAATTCCATATTTGTCTTCTATGAAGAAGAGTACACAAATAAAGTAAATAATCACTGACAGATGAAACGGTATTAATTGATTAATGTGATATTTTATTTAATTAAAGGTGTGGCTCTAAATCCAAAAGGTTTTCAAAAATTTGTGCAAAGGATTAAAATTTATTACAAAATAGAATCTAAAATGTAATATAAATATTTCAATAAAAATATAAAATATAAATTAATTTTTTGTTTTTTAGAGAATGATAGATAATTTTTAAAACTTAGTTTTTTTTAACATCTAAACTCATTTCCTGAGTTCGGCTGTTTCAACTAAAGTTAAAAATGTTTTTTTCGATTTTCGTGTTATTTTAAGAAAGTCTGCGGTACTAGTAAAAACGAAAATTATCAATTTTGGTTTTTGATGTTTTAAGAAATATTTTATTTATATAAATAAATGTAATGTTTCATTGATTTATTGTATTTTATTTGTTAAAGGTTTTAGTAATGAACTTCAGTCAAAAAATAATAGAAAAAGTTATTGAATTTCAAAAAAATGATGTCGAGTTTGACGAGTCTAAAGAAAATGATTTGATGACATTACGAATTCGAGGTAGAGAAATATTGCATCATGCTTACCGAATGGGATTTGAATATTTTAAAGAACTTTGCAAATGTGTATTTCATGATGAAAGATATGTCATGGTAAAGAGCCTAATCCAATTCGCTTTTCTATGGATGGGTTTTGTAAGAAAATATTGTGAAAGAGGTAGAGGCCTTAGACCTCGCTGGGCAAATCATGGACTTGAATTTCTTATGTTAGTTTGTGAGCCTATTAATACGAAGTACCTGACACAAGAAGAGTTTAATCAATTAAAAACATCCATGGATCAATGCATTTCACACGTTGTTGGTAGTACATCTCAACAAGAAAGCAGTTCGGACAGAGAAAGTGAGTGAATACACTTTGAAAATACAAAATTACATTTTAAATATTCATTTATTATGCAAAAAAATAATCAATTTTTAATTTATGATAATATTATAATATAAAGATTTTAGAAAATTCCATGGATCTAGAGCACCTTCACCACACAGTACAAGCAGAACATCAAGTATTAACCAATCAAATAACGCACCAATTTCATCAGAACACCCTCATTCAAATCAGAGTAAAATAATAATGTCGACATTACTTGATGACGAATATGACCTACCTGAAAAAGCTTGTCGTCACGAGAGGGTAACTTTAGCAGTAAGAAGATTAGATTATCAAGTTGATCAAAAATTAAGGGGTAGAGAATTAATAGGACAGGTTATAGACAGAACAAATGTAGATAAGATCAAAATTAAAGTTAGAAGAGTTAATTTTACATGGCAGCGAGGTATAAAAATAGGCAAGTACATTGATACAATTGAATTTTTTATACAATAAGATAAATAGTATATTACACAACTAGGGGCGAAAGTTGACTTTTTCAAGCGAGGATGATGATGGAGCACGAGGGGAGCCGATGGTGCCGTAGGTAAAATTTTTACCCCCCGCTCCGACACTGCATAGAAAAAGTCGACTTTCAACGGAGTTTTGAGGCAGCGAAAAGAGTGCTTTCGATGCACGTGTTATGCAAAAAATATAGTTTTTTACCACTAATTTATCATAGGGCAAGGAAGATTCGGAAAAGTATATACGGTAGTAAACAATCAAACCGGGGATCTTTTGGCTATGAAAGAAATTCAATTACAACCGGGAGATTACAGGGCCATTCAACGAGTGGCAGAGGAATTGCAGATATTTGAAGGAATTCAACACGAAAATCTTGTTCGGTACTACGGGGTAGAAATCCAAAGGGTTTGTAATTTGTAAAAGCATGATTTTATAATCTATTGCACTGAATGACTTAAATCTCCATTTATGACATGGATAAACGCACATTTTTAACAGCAGTACTTAAATGCAGTAAATAGAATGTAATATTAATGTCAAAAGTTGTGCTTCAGAATAACATGTTTAGATCTCATTACCATTTAGAGTATTGAGTCATGCAAGATTACTTGTACTACGAGAATTGTAATATACGATTTTCAATACATACTATTTTTGAAATTTTAGGAAGAAATGCTTATTTTTATGGAATTTTGTGCTGAAGGAACTTTAGAAAGTTTAATAGTCGGTAGTGGAAATGGACTGCCAGAATCTTTGTTAAGAAAGTATACGCATCAGCTTTTGGTAGCTGTTTCAGAGCTACATGAACATGGCATTGTCCATAGAGATATTAAGAGTAAGGATGATTACATATTTTTTAATTTATCATCTCCCTTTTCAATAAATACAATCACAAATTTTTCGTAGTAGAAGTTAATCCAAGTTTTTATTCAATATTTGGACTATGGATATTTAGTACGTTTATTTCATAGTCTGTTGTTATCCAAATTTGTATTGATTTTTATTGAAATATGTTAAGATTTTTTCTTGTGATTTATTTTATATTGTGAATAGATTTTATAAAATGTTTTATAAAAAATGAATGCAAAATATTCTAGCTGCAAACATTTTTTTAACTGACGAAGGAAACTGCTTAAAACTTGGGGACTTTGGTTCAGCTGTAAAAATAAAAAGCCATATTACAATGCCAGGTGAATTACAAGGTTTCGTGGGAACCCAAGGTAAATATAGGTCATATGTCCCGAAAGTATTTATCCTATTGTATTAATTTCCAGATTCAATTGTTTTACTTAAGGGGACCCGCCACTTATAAAACCTAAAAAATAAAAATATTCATCAATTATTATAATTTAATTTTAAGCAATAGACTAATATTTTTTGGTAAAATTAGACATAATTACCTTGAATTTAAGTTATTAAAATCCATGTTTGTACCTTCAAAACCATAGTTACCATGTTAACAATGATTGATGGATTTTTTCACTGACTGTAAAATTCCAGATCATTAAAAGGGTCTAGGGACTTGAAACCAATTGGAAAATGTTTGTAAAACGTATCATTCTCATATCAACGTAGGAATTTGGATTTAGATTCTTAGAACATTTTTTCGCTCAACAAATTTTACAAACATTTAACAACTGGTACAAGTCCATAGACCGTTTTGTTGATCTGGAATTTTGCAGTCAGTGAGAAAATCCATCAATCATTGTTAACATGGTAACTATGGTTTCGAAGGTACAAATATGGATTTTAATAACTTAAATTCAAGGTAATTATGTCTAATTTTACCAAAAAATATTAGTGTATTGCTTAAAATTAAATTATAATAATTTATGAATATTTTTAATTTTTAGGGTTTATAAGTAGCGGGTCTCCTTAAATAACGTAATACAACAAATCCTGTTTGCTCGATCCATTGCTATTGATAGATAAGGAGAAATGGAAAAGGAGAATGAATTTAATGCATCTCTTCGAGCTAGTTCTTTAATTTAATATCAACCGACGTTTGGAACTCGTGAAGTTCCTTATCAAGTCTGTGAAAAAAACATAAAAAATGTTTTACATTACAATTTAACTTTAATACAAAATATAAATTAATTATACCTACGAAAACTACTATACCTTATAAAAAATTGATAAACTACATTTGCATAAAAACCGGTCACGATAAATCGTTCCGGATAACACTGACTAAAAACAAAATTTATTTAAAAATATTACAATTAAAAACTTTCTATTTAAATTTTAAAACAATTATAACCAAAATTTAAAATCACTCCTTACGGATACAGAAACAACACATCTCTCCCTAACACACGTTCCTGGGTGTCGCCGACTAGGTGAAAAAATGCACCCTGGAGCTCTCACTCGGACTGATGTAAAATTGTGAAAATTTCCAGCTTATATACCCTTTATTCTGGCCAAATTTTAACATACACTATCATATCTGTGGCACCAACGGATAAAAGGAAAGGGGAGCGGCAGTTAATGCTGTCCGAGGATGAGACAAATCCGCAAAACGCTAGCAACTTCTACCCCAATTGCACACCAACACAAGTGCTAACAACCACGATGGTGTCAACCAACGACGCGGATCTATCGCACCTCAATACAGATATACCGCACCGACACGCCAGCCGCATACTGCAACACATGGTATCGACTCACAAGAGAGCCCGGTGCGGGGAACCGCTACCAGCTTCCCTGCGTCCACTGATACAGCCACATTTAAATCACAAAAGTAAACAAAATAATTTTAATATAACTAAACCAATTTAGAAACATCAAAGAACATTTTTTACATTAAAAATAGATTTTTTAAAATGTTGTTCAGAAAATTAATATCCTCTGCTTTGTTTAAAATGTAATCAAACAGGTGTATATACAATATTTCAGAGAACCTGCTTCTATTTACTGAAGGCTCCCTGTCCAAAATTTGCATATTATTGAAATCGAAATCATGCCCCGTATCAGAATTATGTACAGCCAGCTGCGATCTCACATCCTGACTTCTAATACAATATTTGTGCTCTCTCTCCTCTTTCTCTCTCTTTCCTCTTTCTCTCTCTTTCCTCTTTCTCTCTCTCCTCTTTCTCTCTCTTTCCTCTTTCTCTCTCTCCTCTTTCTCTCTCTTTCCTCTTTCTCTCTCTTTCCTCTTTCTCTCTCTCCTCTCTCTCTCTCCTCTGTCTCTCTCTGTTTCTCCCTTTCTCTCTCTCTCTCCTCTCTCTCTCCTCTGTCTCTCTCTCTCTCTCTCTCTCTGTTTCTCCCTTTCTCTCTCTCTCTTCTCTTTCTCTCTCTCTCTCTCTCTCGTTCTCTCTCTTCTTTAATGGCCTAGAGGTCATACCAATATAAGTCGCTTCACAATCTTTATAATGTATTTTGTAAACTACGTTGCTTACGTCACCTTTATCCAAAACATCCTTTTCTAATTTATCGTTAATCATAATCGTGAATTGTAATAATCGTTTGTGTGCAACAATTTTTTAACTAATACAATATTTTCTTTATGAAAAACTGAATGAGAGAACAATACTACTGCCTTATCGATAAGACTATAAATTATAACAACTTTTTGCGATCGTGGATGGTGCGACATAAAATTAATATAACGACCTGAAGCTGTTTTCATTTGGAACCAATTAGTGATTAAATAATTATTTTTGTGACGTATAATCTCTATATCTAGAAAACTGATACTGCCATTATTTTCTATTTCGTATGTAAATTGTAGGTTTTCATCAAATCTATTAAAAACGTGCTAAACAGAATTAATCATGTCGCCATCCACCACCAAAAAGCAATCGTCACCATATCTAAAAAAACATTTTTATACTGCTCTTAGTAATATCAACAACAATAGATTTCCAATTCTTCCAAGACGATGTCAGCGAATAACGAACTTGAACAAAAGCCCATAGGGGCGTCCATTATTTGCTTATAATATTTGTTGTTGAACTTTAAATACGTACAATCTAAAAGTATATCGAGATACCTTCCAAAAACTTCGCCCTCGAGAGGCAATTTATTACTTTCAAAAATCTCCACTTCCTTTCAATCTCACGCAAAATGAGGCCCATAAAACACTCATCGATGTTTGATAAGGAACTTCACAAGTCCAAAACGTCGGCTGGTATTAAATTAAAGTACTAGCTCGAAGGGATGCATTAAATTCATTCTCTTTAAATAACTTATACTAATTGAGGAGACATGTTTATTTTTATAGTTAATTTTTACTTATTTTTCTAATATAAGAATAACTAAATAAAAATAATTAATTTTCAGCTTATATGGCACCAGAAGTATTTATGAAGAATGAAACAGGAGGACACGGTAGAGCAGCTGATGTTTGGTCAATTGGTTGCTGTGTTATAGAAATGGCGAGTGGTAAACGCCCATGGGCAGAATACGATTCCAACTATCAAATTATGTTTAAGGTATTTCTATTTTCATTATAAATATTGTTTCTTCAACCTGAATCAGTCCTTATCTTCAAGCAATTTTTTTATTGTCTCTGTACGTAAAGATGTTCATGTTTTGTTAATTTTCGAATAGTTAAATGGAAAGCGATTGATCAAATCTTCCATTTTTTATAGATTGACCCCTTTTCTTTTTAGTAAATTTTTTTAGTGTTTATATAATCGTCATATATATATATATATATATATATATATATATATATTATAAACGAAATTGTAATTAAATTTTTAGGTCGGTATGGGAGAAAGTCCGCAGCCGCCAAAGCATTTGTCATTGGAAGGTATTGAGTTTATTAGTAAATGTCTTCAACACGATCCGAAAAAGCGACCTACAGTCAGTGCCTTAATGACTTTCACTTTTGCACGATCGTATGAAGATATAAATGTGGATCTTACTGTGCGGCCCTTTTAAGAAATTCATAAAAAAAATGGTTCAAAATTTTAGTGAAAAATATTGTAAATGTAGAAAAAATGTATTATTTGTGGTTTATATATTGCTATATTAATTAGTTTTACAAGAAAGAAAATTTTAATAAATATATTATGTAAATAATTTAATCGTCTGCAATAATTTTACATCCCTATAAGCCTATAACTGCTGACTTCGTACGAAAACATTACATAAAACGTAGATTAAGTAAGTGAGTTCACTTTTTATTCCCATCAGCCAGTTACATTGATTTTTTATTACTTTGTTCTTACATTTGTTTTACACACACACACGCGCGCGCGCGCACGCGCACACACACACAGAGATATATAAGGTTTGGAAAATAGAAAACTGCAATCGAGAGAGAGAGACATCGACACGGTCTTTGGAGCTACTGCTGGACACGATGTCCTCGTAAATAATGAGTTCTTACAGCGGAACGAGCCCTTTTTTGTCTACGGAGCCTCGTCGTCAGAGTGGGACTTTGAACTTACTAATAAATGTTTATAATGAGACAGTGTCTTTTCGGCGCTCGCAGCTCAGCTCTATCATAAAGATCAAGCCCGTGTAGCTGCTAGGTTTTCGCCTTAAGTAACTTAATGATAATTTAAGCGATCGAGCTGTGTAACCCTTCTGCCGCTGCGAGTCACTACATGCAATTACTCGCCGGTCTCGCATTGTTTGTTATTATTGCGTATATTACGTCTCGCTTTTAGTTCAGTTGTTTTACTATGATTTACAATGAGATGCTTCTCTTGTGGAGAGCCAGTTTTACACTGCAACGGGAATTGGCCTGAATCAGTCTTAATATTTCGCCGTTGGTCGTACGTAAACGTACAGTTCGGACGTGATTATCTTTTCCAACAATTAATTCGGTTACTCTCGCAAGAGGCCAGTCGACGCGTTTAGCGTTTTCATTGTAAACAAGTACAATATCGTTGACATTTATACCACTGTTTTTATGAATTCGCTTCTTATGGAACATTAATAGCCCGAGATATTATATGAACGAGATCGCAAGGCGCGTTTTATTTTCTGCCGATACGCATATCGTTTCTCGAGATTATTTATTTTTATGTGATCTAAATCAAGCACACCAACTTCTTTAATATCCTGTATAAACATCGAAGGCGTCAAAGATACCATCTCTTGCTTGTGATCTAACATGAAAGTCAATGGACTCGCATTGATGACGGCTAGGCAATCGGTTAATACCGTAGACATCTCTTCGTAACAAAGACATGATTTTTTCAAAGTTCTACGTAACAATCTCTTCAATACACCTATAAACCGCTCCCAGAACCCGCCTCACCATGTCGTGGTCGGAGGGTTGAATTTCCATTCAATTGAATGCATTGCAGCTATACTGGCTATTTTTTCAAAATTCAATTTCTTCAATAGATTGTTAAGACCAACAAAATTGGTTCCATTATCGTTATAGACAATACTTGGTCTTCCGTACCGTGCGATATGATGTTGGAGAGCCATCATAAAAGTCGCAGTCGATAATGACGTAGTTTTAAATTTACTGCTCGAAACACTGCGCAGGTAAAGATGGATCCCCACGTCTTCTGACCGCCCTTGAGATAGAGAGGTCCGGCAAAATCGACACCGATTACCTCGAAGACTGCCGCATCTCGCATCCGATTCAGCGATAACGGTGCTGGCTGGGTATTGAGGGGTGCGGCGTCATGTCGATGATAATCGGTGCAGTTATTTATGACCGCAAACACTATTTTCCTACCTTTGATTATCCTGAAGTTCTCTCTTAGGGCATTCAGAAAAATTTGTGATCCGGCATGCTTCATATTAAGGGGTTATGACAGGGTTAACAGTCGAAAAAAATTTTTTTTTGGAACGCTGTAAAAGTGTCATTATTTATGCAATCATAATGGAACTTATTTATTTTAAAGCGTGCATTCAGGCCTTCAATTTAAGCTATTGAACTCTTAAAAGTATTGATTTGTCATCTCACAAATCTATTATTAATAAGACATGCTTTTTACTGATGTTTTTTGCGGCGTGCACAATTCTAAGCGTTTGGGTCAACGAAGTAACGAGTAAAATGAGATATTAAAAATTTAATTACGTTGACCTATTATTAATAATAGATTTCAGAGATGAAAAATCGATACTTTTAAGAGTTCAATAGGTCAAATTAAAGGCCTGAATGCACACTTTACATTATAATTGCATAAATAATGACATTTTTACAGCTTTCCAAATAAAATTTTTTTTTCGACTTTTAACCCTATCGTCACCCCTTAATAATATGACTAGGCAAAGGAAATCATACGTATCGTTTCTTTCGGTTATCCTTGACTTTAAACGAATTATCCCATTGCTATTTTAAAACGGTTGTAAATGTTTTATTCTGTTATCGCTCGTATCGTCAAATTGCTTTGCGCAGTTTTTAACAATAATGTCTGTGCTTTTCGGATTTCAGAATATAATAGTTCTCCTTTCAAGCGTTTTAACGGAGCTGTAGAACTTAATTTTTGACTTCTTTCTTTATTTTTTACAGGAATGTTTGCGTTGTTGCAGAATCTATTAACCCATGCTAATACTCTTTTTGTTTTTCTCTAATTTGAAAAGTTTGAAATCCGTGGCTTTTTTTCACAAGCTATTAAGTTGCAAACGAATTTTCGCGCTCTTTTTAAGTTCTTTATTAGCCTCCTCATCTTCACCAATAATAATGTCTGTTGGCCAGTTCTCCGATTTCAATTTCAACCAGTCGGGTCCCTCCCACCATCGGGAATTTATCAATTGCTTGTTGGTACATCCTCGCGAAGGTAAATCTGCAGAATTTTTATGACCAGGGACGTGTCACCACTGTTCAGGCAATGATAAATTTCCGATTTCTTTCATGCTATTCGAAACGAACGTACTCCAATTATTTTCTTTACGTATTCACGTGAGTACGATGTAGATGAGTCGCTCCAATAGTAGGCTTTAATATCCAGATGCTTGTATGTTTCTAAAACGGAGGCTGCTAGCCTAGTCCCTATTTTTGCCGCTAAAAGCTCTAAGTGTGGAATGCTCGCGCGCGCATCAGAATTCGCCGGCTTTATTGGTGCGACGCGTGTTTTGGCTTGCACAAATCTTAGCTCTACATCCTCCGCGGTTTCTACTCTCAAAAAGATCACTACCGCGTACGCGACTTTACTAGCATCGCAAAATGTGTGCAAGGTAACATTCGCGCTGTTATTGATATAACCAAATAATTTTCTCGGTATTTTAATGTCATGCAAGTCTTTCAACTCTTTGGCCCACTTTGTGAATCTATTTTTCATGTCGCTGTCGACTTCATCGTCCCACGAGAATGTCCAAGCCTTACATATTTCTTGCAATAATGTCCTTAGAATTACTGATACCGGAACTGCGAAACCTAAAGGGTTGAATATACGGTGCGTCACAGATAGAATGCGTTTTTTCGTAATTTTCTCTTGCTCAATTGTCTCCTCGAAAGATACTTTTAGTGAGAACGTATCATTTTGCTCATCGCATATAATTCCTAAAACATTACTCAAACTTTTGTCAGAACCGTCGTGAGTATGCTCCCACCCCCTCCCTCGCAAATCGAAACTCGCTGTTGACATTACTGCTTTCGCGTCACGTATAAACGTATCTAATTGCTCTACGTTATTTACGCTTGTAATACGCTTGTCTACATAGAAACTTTTTCTAAGCTGCATAAGGTTTTCTCGCAACGATTTATCGTTCTGCGCATTTCACATGATTTTATTGCGTTTTCTATGTATAGATTTAGAACTGTGCTTAAAATAAAAGGACTGCATGAAACTCCAAATACTACTTGACAGTGTCGAAAAATATAATAATGCGCTCGTTCTTGTCAAACCATGAAAACGCAAGAAATCTCTCTCGCTCTCATGCACACTTATTTGTAAGAACGCTTTCTTAATGTCTGTTACTACATCAATATTACCTTCGCCAAAGTGTTGTAGGCACGTCGTGACGAGCTCGATGAGATTAGGGCCTTTCTCGATACACTCGTTGATCGATGGTGATCCCTTTATTTTGGCTGATGCATCAAACACCGGACGTATTGTAAAATTGAACGAACTTACCAAGTGAAGTTCGATTTAAATTGTATGAGCGCCTCCTCCGAAGAGATCAAATGGTACTGCCCTCTCTCTACGCCAGTGTTGCCACAGTTTTAAAGTAAAAAAAAAATCTTGCTCGCGGGCAGTGCTATGCGGCAGTGCGCCGTTTTTCTTCATTATCTTGAAAGTATTGTCGTAACCTTTTGGGAGGGATCTTATAAAAAATTGGGTGGGTTTGAGAAAATGGATGTATCCACCCCACTTTCCTTTAATACGTCCTTCACCCAGTGGCTAAGGGTCTGAGTCGATGCTTTCCTGATAGGTTTTTTGGATGTGATAAACAGATTTTTAATCGACTCTCTAATATCTTTTGTTAGTTCTATGGATAATCTAATAGAGCAGAAGCTACATATTGCTTTTTAATTGTATAATATGGCAAAATGATTATCGGTTGTGGAGCATTTCGCTTCGATGTTTTTATTCACACAGGAATTGTAATTTCCACTTTATCCTTCAGTACTTTAATATTCTCTAATTCTATTACAAAGAACGTTTGCATGCGATGTCCAGATGTAATCGCAAGTAGAGTAATTAACTTTTTTGAGAGCTCTTTTAAACTCAAATCGTTGTTTGAGGCTTTTTTAGAGAAAAAATCCATTACTATTTTTGGATCCCATGTGTATTCATATTTAAGTGTGGCAGGTCAAAGATTCGAAATACCTTTAAAGAATCTTTTCATTCTTTTATCCTCTGCGATCTCGTTGTCTACAATCAGGGATACAGACCTCATACAGTTGATAGTGCTGTAAGATAATCTTCTTTTAAATTCAACTGCTGGAAATGCCACAACTTCTAGAGTACTTGGTTTGAATGAGTCAATCCTCTTTTCTAAGCAAAAACTCCACTATTTTTTCAAACCTATTTCATAATTTTTTATTGTGGAGTCGCCTATCGAAGCCAAAGATATCTCCAACGATGAGTCCGATATTTCTTGTCTGATTAGACTTTGCAGGATAACTGGTCGGCCACCAGGGAAAGGTTTCTCCGCAGAGGATGTTGCTCCCTATTGCAAGAAAACAAAAGTTCTTTATCAGATTTGAAAACTAGAGGGTCGGATCTTAGCACAGTTTAGAGTACGTATAATACGTATCTTACGGAGTACTTTTAAAATTATACTAAAAGGTGGGAATGCATAAAAATAAAGACTTCCAATTTAAAGTGAAAGCATCGATCACCTTAGCTCCAGGATCTTTTTTCCACGATACATATCTTGGGCATTTTTTTTAGCCCGACTCGCGAATAAATCAATATCTGGTAAACCAAAACATTTAATAATATTTGTAAACGCATTATTTGATATTTCATATTCTGTTTCTGGCTCTAATTTACGGGATTCCGCATCTGCTTCGAAATTGTCTTTAGACTTGATATAAAAAGCAAAGATCCATATGTTTCGGCTTTCACACCATTGCCAAATTTGTTTCGTTAATGCATTTAGGTTTTCGAATTGTATACTGCCCATGCGATTTATATATGCGATTGCTGTTGTGTTATCAATCCTGAGCAATATTTTTGTACTTATCTTTTCTTTTGCAAAACATTGCAAACCGAAAAATGCGGCTTTTAGCTCCAGAAAGTTTATGTGAAATTCCTTTTTTGTTTCAGTCCAAAAACCATGTATTTTGTTTGAATTATATACTGCTCTCCAGCCAGTTCGTGATGCATCGGAAAAAATCTCCATTCGAAAGTCTTTTTCTTCAATTGAATTGTTTTGTAACAATATATGTGAATCTCACCAGTTAAATAATTCGATATTCTGAGGTAAGGTTATAATTGAATCGTAATTATTATTGTGCTTTAGAAGGGCTAAAAACTTATTTCTTTCGAGCTCCTTCGTATATAACCAGCTATATTTAATTGCTAGACAAGTTGTAGCTAGAGATTCAATAAATTTTGCATAATCTCTGATCTTACATTTTGATTTTTCACAAAATGTTTTCATTAGCTTTTGAACTGCAGATTTTTTCTCTTTTGGTAATGTTATCGTCATTACTTTAGAATCAAAGAGGAAGCCTAAGTACCTACAACTCTGAGATGGTTTTGAGCATTTCTTTTCATTGATAATAAACCCAAGTGTTTTTAATAGTTCTCGGGTATTCTCAATATTCTGCATACAATCATGAAAATTATTTCCAAACAATAAAAAATCATGGAGATATAGAACTGATTTTAGTCCAGATCTCCGCAACATATAAACCACAGGTTTTAGAATTTTTGTAAACGAGCGGTGCTGAGGCGAGCCCGAAAGGTAGACAAGTGAATTCGTATAAATTACCCAAATACTTAAAACGTAAATATATTCTATGATACTCATGAATCGCTATTAAATAATAGGTATCTTATAAATCTAATGTAGACATAAAACATTCTTTTTCAACCATTCTAATTTCCATCTTATAATCTTCAAGCTTAATGCTCTGTAACAACACATACATTTAATTGCTTCAAATTTAAAATGTATCTACAAGACTCATCAATTACACCTTTTGCTTTTAATTTATTAATTAGCAAAGCAATTTGTTCATGTTCTGTTTTGGTCAATATTTTTTCCTTTATTGGTGCAAATTGGCGAGGAGTTGATGTGAATGGAATTTTATATCCTTGAACCCAGGATAAAATCCTTGGATCTGAGGTGATCGATTTCCAATTGCTATAAAATAAACTTAATCGACCCGCAATGTAACTTACACCCTTCTCTAGCGTCTCTTCGCCTGAGAGTATATCCTCTTGGTTGACGATTTTTCATGGTTGTGGTAGTGTTGTGATTGGTTTGGTTCGGGTGGTAATTCCGCGATGATGATGATGTCTGTTTCTGCCCGCTTGTTGTCGACTCTTGACCCTTGTTTTGGGCTCGAGACAAATCCTCCTGTTTTTTGAAGGCTTATGTTGGGCTAGTTTAGAAATTCTAAGGTCTTCTGCCGACTGCTCAACCATTTTTGCAGTTTTTGAATCGTCAACTAGTTTCTTGCCGAACAGAAAATCATCTACTGAAGTTGCATTTAGAGTTTCTTTCATCAAAACAGAAACTTTTGTTAAAATCAGACTTAAGGCTTCAATAGATTCAATGTTTTCAATTTTTTTCTTGCTCTACTAGGCTTGCAATAACCTTAGCAATGCTTGATAAGCTTGCTGAGAGCTTTTCTTGCTTCTCTGTTATACGCTTGTCCCTAGAGCGGACATTGTCATTAATTGCGCGGTATACTTCCGCATTTAATCTTGGCGCATTAAAAAATTTGCAATTCTCAGGAGGCAGATACTTTTTACACAGCTTAGCCTCACTATTTCCGCCCATCGAATGGCGAAGTCCGAATGGACTGGAGGAGCAAGTACTTTTTCCTCTTCAATTCGCTTGCCGATCACTTTAAGAACTTCAATATCCAGCTTTTTCTCTGTCGGTACGATAGACTTATCGGCATTTATTCCCGTCTCACCGTCCTTCAGTGGCACTGGGGGATACGGTGTTGGCGATATCCGCATTCTTCGAGGTGAGCGCGACGACGATGCGTCGCTGGATGTCGAATGACGTTGGCGTGACTCACTCCTTATCTTTCGTAGCCCCTTGATCTCGCTCCTGCGATAGAATAACGGGATATATCAAGATCTCTTTGTTAGATCTGTAGGTTGGAATCTTTATGCGCAATTTTGTACGCATAAAGGCAAGTCCTCTTTAACAACGTTCATGACCCGTTCATTAGAAATGAACAACTTTGGAAGGATATTGTCAAGTAGGTTAGGGCCTGTTGCGCCAACTATCACAGTTGCCTTTAGATTAAGATCTTAAGCAAATAGAAATTCCCTTAGAAGGTTTAATTTCTACATCGCTCGAATCTGTGATCAGAGATAATATCTCTGTTAGCCGGACTTATAGTCTTGGCCAGAAAAAATTAAGATGGTTTACTGTGTCTGGATCACTCGCTCGAAGATGAATCGTAGCTCCTTCGACGTCGTGATTTCTTGCTTTTATGCCTCCTGGTCCTTCTGCGTCTCTTGTCTCTGCTGGATGAAGATTCTATGGAATAATCTCAGTGTCGTGATTTCTTGTTCTTGTGTTCCATCGCGTGCGTGATGTGGCTTCACCGGCACAAAGCAAGAGAATAATGAAGAAAAACGGCGCGTTGCCGCATAGCACTGCCCGCGTGCACGATTTTTTGTTTTTTACTTTAAAACTGTGGCAACACTAGCGTAGAGAGAGGGTACTACCATTTGATCTCGAAGAGGAGGCGCGAAATACAATAGCTGTCGTACTTTCTTGTTTCAGCACGGGTCGATGAGACAGGTATCGTCCCCAATTCTTCTCTTCTTGAGAGGCACGCGTTCTATTACACCCTCGGCTAGTCATCCTTCAAATACTGCGTCATAGTCTTCATAAAGCTGATCCGCTCTCAATTTGTCCCTTGCAAGTTGTAATCGTTTTATTGACATATTCTTATTGTCGCAGAGGGTTGGATGGTTTTCTAGCCACGGCAATTTAATTTAATATTGTCCTTCTGCATTTTTGACCACGTTGTCTAAAAACGCCTTAGTTACCGCTCTTCTTTGAGGCGGCTCTCGATGGAATCTCTAATCTCGATGCTATTGAGTGACCATAAATCTGCCATTTCAACCTTTCGCACAAACATTGAGATGGCCGACAATGCTAAATGAGTAGCCTCCTCATTTATGACGGGGACCTTGCCCATCAGCGCCCAACCCGAACGTGTTTCAACTGCTGTTCAGCTGCTTTTTAAACTGCGAATTTTTCCGATAAGCAGTTGACCGGCTTTATCAGCTTCAATAAGTACTGACACCGCTTTTTCGTTGCTACTAACATTATTTGTTTACTCGCGAGCTGTTCAATTCACGTTCTGGGAGACACATCTGTACAAATTGTAGCTTGGTCTAGCACTTGAAGATCGCTTATATCACCAATGCGCGTACCGTTAATTTCGACGAGTCCCCGCGAAGCTTGATCTTCAAGGTTTGCATGAATCACTGTTTTTTTCTCTTTCGTCTTTGAAACACATCATTTCGACATTGCATCGTGAGCATTTCCCGCACTTCACATTTACGCAACATTTAACACTAACGTGGCCAGCTCTGAGACACTTAAAACAGGCTCTACGTTTCGTAGCCAACTCTTTCTTCTCCGCATAAAGCATATCCTTAGCTTTTGCACATTTCGCGCTTTCATGTCCCTTATCGCAAAAAACACACGTGATTTCTTCGTTTCTTGAGAACAAACTGCTCGCGATCGGAACATCTTTCTTCACGCTAGGTGTCTTCGATGTTTTGGCTCGATCTGTGTCATTATGCTCTTTAATCCCAAAACCATTCTTCGCCATAGTGATCTTTACTTCGCCTTCGACTTCACGCTCCAGGAAATTGATAAGTTTTTTCAGGCGTGTCTTGAACTCTTCCATCTCTGCATCCGTTGATGTACCTGCTCTTGTGTTATCTTCGTCGACAATGTTTAGGTGCTGCCAGGTACGTAGGAGTTCCTCTGTAGCGACAATTCAACTAACGGAAACAGCAGCGCGGTATATTTATCCGACGTCATACCACGGGTTTCGAACGCTCTTAAATGTGACTTGATCTTATCATACAATAAAGCCAATGGTATAGCCTTAGAGGACGTCGCGTTCTGCAAAACCAACTGCAATAGCTCGCGCACATACACTTTGATTTGTAGGCCGCTCCGTCCAAAGCGTTTCTTCAAGGCTTCGATCGCTTTACTGTAGTTACCTTCTGTAGGCGGATAACTCTTCACTAAGACTTCTGCTTGAGAATCCGGCACCATTACTTGGATCAGGTATTGAAATTTGTCTTCGCTAGAAATCGTAGAATTTTCATCGATTTTCTTAAAACGATTCCAAAATTCTAACCAGTCTCACATTACCACTGAATTTAAAAAAGTCTATCGTTGGCAAATTATATGTCTTTCGCATTTCATTAGCCGGTACACTGCTCGATTTCCTAGGCACAGCATTCCGATTCACTGCTTCATTTCTTGACGCGATGACACTTTCGAATTGATACTTTGCCATAAGATATTGACGGTGGTATTCTTCATCATCGTCGGACTCTTTAATGATCATTGCCTCTTGTGCGTTACTGTTCATCATGGCATCGATGAGCTTTTCTGCGGTTTTCTCTAACAGAGCATATTTTGATTGTAGTACACCAAAACCCACTGTTAACTTTGCGATTTCACTATCATCATATTTAGTTGTGTGTTAAAGACGGTCACTGCTTTAGTCACTCCCGCACGAAGCGTACTTTTTTTCTTCTTCAAAGCCTCCATTTTCGCATGAACACGTATTTCTCTCTACTGTAACCCTCGTCTTGTCACAGTCGCCAAATGTCAGGTTTGACTACAGAGTCTTTACTTAAATAGCTGCTGTTATAAAAATTTGCAAAACTTTATTGTCTATTCTTAAGCCTATGCCGCGTCTTAGGCGCACGTACTATTCAACAATAGGTTTGTTCAGAATCTCATAAACTTTACGATCATAAGCTAATTTTGAACTATCAATACCATTTATAAATATAACCTCCCTGAAACCACCACTAATACGCTGAATACATCTCTTCTTAAATGGTCAATTATGTTAACAGATCAATGTATAATCCTTTCTTAAAAAGGTCATTATTGCAACTATTGAAGCCCAAAAGTAAAGTTAGCTAAAAAATTAGAGAAAAACGTTAACCGCAATAATATATATTACCGAAAAGATTGGCGTATATTTTAATGTTCATTATTTTTATATATATTATTTTTGCTCCTTTATTAATTTACATACATTTTTTAATAACAACAATTATGAGTAATGAGTAATGGAAACGACATTTAAATGGCTTTGAGTTTAGGTTGTTTTGAAATTTTTTATTAACGGTATCGGTAGCAACAAATTAACAAAAAAATATTGCTTTAAGAGAGTTGGATACACTACCTTAAGATTCCATATTTTTCATATTCCTTATTACTTAAAAATAATAAAAATTATTTAAATAATTTTTATTTTAAGTTACAGAAAAAGGTAATAACAGATAAAATTATAACAGTAAAATAAATTTACCAATCATTTGGTTTTATATATATTGTAACACTCGTTTTCGCGCAACTGAGTGTTAAGTATCGGCCTTGTTCCCGAGGAATCTCTCCTCGAATATTCCGGTAGGCGCCAGACACTGTCCTTCAGCGTCAGAGCCTCGCCGCTCCTTTCCACGAGACTCACCGCGGGAAAAGGCGGAGGTGGTATTGCCGGCACCAAGTCGGGAACGCGGAGATATTGTCGCGTAGAGTGGCTAGCTCAGCCCGACACTTTCGGTAAGGAGAGAGGGTGGTTCGGGGTGATAGAAATACACCCGTCTAACGAAGAGCTCCCATTTATTAGACGACACTTGATTAACATAAATTTCAATAGATAAGAGGGAGCCTGTAGGTAGCACTAACAAATTATTTCACGTGTTGACAATTTAACTCGCGTAACGTAGCCACAAATGTGATCCGCAACTCTATACTAATTCCTAATTACTTCGACAAGGTATCCGCGCACTTAGTCATCTAAATCGCAGGTAGCCCTAAGTCAGACGGACTGACTTTCGCGCGTCTCAAGGCACACATTCACACTCGTCACCGCGACGCACAGACACGCTTTGTCCGAGGACAAAATCCTACATTCACACTTGGTCTCACAGCGACCGTTCACTCAAGCTTAACCTATGATAGCTCTCGAGCACTCCTCGCTTGAGTGCTACCGCGTAACCTACGTTAGGCCGAGAGCCTGCCCGCGTTCCAACGACTTACGGCACCTCTCGCTCCTCTACGCTATCCGCGAACGTCGGACGAATACCCTTGTACTCGCCGACGTAATTTTCCACCGCACTCACGATACACTTTACTGATACAAAACAGGTAGCCCCGAAGCTAATGTCGCTATCACTCCCGATATTCGACCGCACTAGCAAATATACACTCTTAATAGTAATCTTAATTAAGACGAGACGCCGTAGTTAGCCAAGTTAGCCGCGCTGGTGTTCGCGTTCAAGTTGAACAAAGAACGTCGCGTAGAAAAGGTCGCGCGTGGAACTGCGCGAATGCCCGCGAGGGAAACTTAGATTGTTACTTCAAAACGACTCACCGACCTTTATCCCTCCCTGTCCAGTTGTCCACGCCAACAGGATCCTCACAGGTAGCAAAGATATCACAAGTAAAAGCACAAAGAAAGAAAGTCCCTCAGGAGAAGACGGCGAGTTGTCCGAGCTGGAGTGGCCGGGGCAGAAGAGTGCCGGCTCGTGCGCTCGTCGCTCTTCCGTACCGCCGCTCCGCGCGCGCTCCCATTGGTCGGATCGCCTGGGACGACGGCCCCGCGCTCTCGCGCCGCAATAGGCTCGTTCGCCTCACGCATCGTCGACCGCCGCGCAGGCGCGCTAGCCGCTTCGGTTATCAACGGCGCTGGAGCAAGTAGCCGCGAGATTCGGATGCTCGTTACAATAGGTAGCCAGCCAACGCACAGATAATTCGCACGCAACCGAGGTAAAACGCAAATTACGAAGTACAAGATAACTCTCGGCATATCCGTCTGCCTAGGCCTTTGGTTCTGGAGTACGCCTGTTGCTGCTGTTTTGCTTCTTACGTTCGTGAGAGAGCAACCGTCACGCTGGTCCTGCGCATCAGACGCTCACGTAGGAAACTCCGTCGATATTCATCATCCACGTTCCAACGGTTTACGATGATGAACGGTTAAACGCCCTGGGTGAATCTGGATATCCATTGCGACGCCGGAGATAGACATCCTCTTTCGCTCATTCCTCCTCTCGCCCTTGAATGAGTGTCGGAGAAGTCCTCCATATTTTCCTCCTCTCGCCGCTATCTCTCCGCTCGTCGCGTTGTTGCTCAGAAGAAAAACATACGCCAATACCACATGCATTCGGATCTCATTCATTCGGCCTTGAGACGCTCTACCCCGGCAGCTCGAGTCCCGATGTGACGTGGCGACATTTTGCCACGTTACAATATATATACATGTGTGTGTGTGTGTGTGTGTGTGTATGTATACACTAGGAGGGTACCCCCCTGCTCGCTCCGCTCGCCAACCCCCATTATTTCAGTTGCTATTTTGGTAATGTACAAAAATAATTTACAGCAACAATTTCAAGAATTGATTTTCAAATTTTAAATTTTCAAATCTCAATTTTTAAATATATGCATATTTTATTGACTGTTAGAACACTAATAATTCTTAAAATTTGCCTACTGCCATAAAATTCATGGTATATAAATGATACTGAAAAATGTTTTTATAAAAATAGCTCACCCATCAGCTCCTGTAATCTTCACCATTCAACCTTTATCTATCACCGATCATCATCCTCGACACCTCGACTCTAGTTTTTTTCGCCAGCGTCCACACACAAACCTTTACCTATCACCTTGACCCATGACCTTTTCATCCACCTACATCTATCCATAAACTCCACCGTCTCTCAGCTATTAGCACCTCACTCACATCACTTACAATCTCGTCTCATGAGGCCGATTAAATCATAAAATCTACCCTTTTCCTATGGCTTTCAACTAAAATTATTATTCTCTGTATATGTTCTCCACCTATCACCCCAATTTATTACGTAACGCTCCACTTATTACACCAACCTTATCTTCTTGACTCTCCACTTATCATTTCCACCTTCCATCTATCGCCTCCAATCACGTCCTTTAGCCTCCCATTATTACGTCTAATCATGACTCCTAACATTGACCAATTACCTACACCCATAGCTTCGCCTAAACACCTGTTATTTCCAGCTATAAACCACCTGTTAACGATCATTTCCAAGCATGAAGTCTACCAACTACCTGTCACCTTCACTGTTAATTTCTATCCACTACCGATCATCTACAACCTTGACCCTCGACCCCTGAATATTTTAATCTTTACCTATACCTCGACCTATGACCTTCTTATTCTCCTGTTACCTCCACTTTCTATCTCACCCCATAAAGTCCACCGTCCTTCTAGCTGATTGGCCTACCACTTACAACTTTCATCCATAACTTTCACCACCACTTACCACCTTCACTCGTAGCTTCTAACGACCACCTATTCCCTGCAATTATGACCTCGTTTTTTACTTATCACTTATACCTTCCACTTATAACTCCAATCGTGACTTCCACACTCCACCTATCTCCTACACTATCTACGTGAACCGCACCCTCCATTGCTACAGTCATAATCACCACCCTTTACGCATAATCTGCAAATACACTTATCACCTCCACATATGAATTCCACTCACCACCTAGCATCTTTACTCGTAACCTCAAACCGCACCACCTATAATGTCGACCCATGAAGCGTACCGACTAATTAGCACCTTTACTGTCCATCTGTTACTGGCAATCCAGTTCTCCTACTCCGCGTGTCACTTTCCCCTTCGACTTCTGACTCCAATCATGACTTTGACACTTCACCTATCCCTTATAACGCCCACTATCAGCGTCACCCATGACTTCTGACCTTCACCTATCACCCATGATTTTCAGCCTCCATCTATCACATCTAGCCATAAACTTTCCATCAACCTGTTATAGATTCCAACACTTCCACCCTCCACATATTGCTTTTAATCATGATCGTCAGCGTCCCACTAATACCTCTAATTATGACTTCTAACATTCACCTTCACGTACACCTATGGCCTCCACTCAACACCAGCCATTTCTAGCTCTGCAATCTACCTTATACCAAGAACCTCCACCATCCATCTATTGCATTCAATCATCTTGTTCTTCTCCAACTGTCCTTACAATGTCCACTTATGAATACAATCGTAATCTCCACCCTCCACACATAATCTCTACCAATCTCATACACCTATGACTTTCTGATTACGCATATCACTATCTCTGATCATGTCTTCCTACTTCAATTATAATCTACACATTCCGCTTATGACCTTTCACTTATGACTTCAATCGCGACCATTACTCAACCTATCCCTACACCGTCCACTTATTGCTACAGTTATTAACCACCACCCTTCACACACTCCTCGACCCATGAAGCTGACCATCTACCTAGCACCTTCACCTGAGGGAGAGCTGAGGGGGGGCTGAGGGGTGCGGAGGGGGGTGCGGAGGGGACGAGGAGTGGCGAGAGGGTCTAGGGGAGGGCCAAATTTCAGCGCGGCTCAAAACAACTATATAATATAGTAAGATATATATAAAATACACACTTATATTTATATTATATTTTATAGCTATAACATAGATCTACAAAACTATAAAGTGGATTAGGCCTACAGGGGAAACCACTTTAAAAAAACGCGGCATTAATTAACGTCCCTATCTCCAATGATGTCTTTCTTCTCCAATAATAATCTATACGTTCTATTAAATTATTATAAATGTTAACATTCTAAGGAATGAGGGGGGGGGGGTTCGTGAGGGGGTGGGAGGGGGCCATGAGGGGGGGGACCGTAAAAATAACCAAACTTTTGAAACGTTTCTTGGTCATTTTGTGGGGTGGTGAGGGGGGGAGGGGGGGGGGGAATTCGACCTCAGCCCAAAACAACTATATAATATAGTAAGATATATATATATGTATGTGTGTACAAACACACACACACTAGCTCTCTCCGTTCGCCAACCTCCTTTGCTTCAATTTCTAGCTTTTCAAAAAATTTCAACTTACTATTTTTAATCAAAACAATTTCACACTCCTCCTATATTTTTAATCATGTCCTTCACCCTCTAGCTATGTCGTAATCCCTATGTAAACCTCTACCTACAATAACCTCCAACATCCACCTATTACATTAAGTCATGATCTGCTTATCACCTGCACCCTCGACCTATGATCTTCAATCATATCCCTCAGCCTACATCTATCGTTATATCCCCATATATATGTGGGGATGGTTCTCTGTGAAATCGAGAGGTCGAAACTTAATTTCTTTTCTAATCATATTAAATCTCTTCTACTTGATGAAATGCACCTCCCTGAATTTTTCAGATTTTTTGCATCGATTATCTCTGAGTTACAGGGGATGAAAGTTGGTAAAAACAGTTTTTTCGCATTTTTTGCTGACTTAAGAAAATAATAACTTATATATATGACTTTAAAAGTATTTTTTTTTTTAAATAGACAAAATTTACTATAAAAAGTATTGTATCCGCTTTTGTTGAAAAATGTATCCCTGAAGAGCTATGAATTAATGAAAATTGGCAAAAAAATGAAAAAAAAACACGAGTTTCATGAACTTTGACCTCCTGTAACTCAAAGGTACTTTAGGGAAAAAATCTAAAATAATTCATGAGATATTTTGACATTATAGAACAACATCCATATATTTTTGGATAGGTAAAAAATAATTTTTTTCAATTTCACATGAAATTACTTATATATATGGGTGATTCCATGCGAAATCGACAGGTTAAGTAAACACCTTCATATATATGTATAAATATTGGAATTTGTTCAGGACACGTAAAATTTACCATGAATTTTTTCAGATTTTTTACATCACTTACTACTTTAGTTTCATGGAATAGCATTGTCTTTTATTCTCTCTCTCTCTCTCTCTCTCTCTCTTTCTTATGTGCTCGCATACTTACGATTGTATTATGCGCCTCTTCCTCATGATCAACACGTAGTACTCTCGACTCTGTACCTACAGGCCACATTTTTTGAAGACTCCTATTTCAAAAACAAACGGCGGCCGGCGCGGCGTCGGTTCTAGGCGCGAGCACTGGCCCGTTCTCGCTTCTCGTCATTCTTTCGCTTTGTGCCGAAGGAGCCACATCGCTAAGTGCCAGTGTTACAGTGTGTTACGATTAAAAGAAAAATTAACGGAAAAAGAAATGGGTTAAAAAAGAAGAGGACATGATTCATCTGATAGTTCAGATGATGAACGCCTGCGGAAAAAGCTGAAACACCTGAAAAGGAAGCTAAGAAGGAAAAGGGAGAGAAGACATCGAAGACGTCGCTCTAGAAGTACAAGCGCTGAAAAATCACATGAGGATTATTACTGTAAGTAATGTGAAAATCTCGGGAAAAACAATACATTATAAAAAAGTGTATCGATTCTAACATATTGTTGTCAAATGAATATTAGTCGGATATAATTTTTAATGACTCTAATTTTCGTGCAAAAAACCTGTTATAGACTAAACAATCAATGACTCTAATTATTGAGATTTAATATAATTTTCAATGACTCTAATCATTAAAAATAACACTTTCAGTGCTAATAGTCTTACAGGACAAATAATCAATGTCTCTAATTATTGAAAATGGGTTTTTAAAAAAATACCGACAATAGAACACAAGGTAATAAATACAAAAGCACTAACTTTTGTACTATATGAGATTAACAAATCTTACAAAGGAAAACCCAGAATTAAAGTCATATGTATATTCATAGTATCAAATATCACATTTCTTAGCCGGGCGCTAACCCGGACAAAGAATCATTTACAAAATAAACAACTGCAAGTCCTAACTTGTAGAGCATAAACATCCTTCTATAACATTATTTCAATGTTTCTACATACCAACAATTTGAGAGAATATGAAAATACACAAAATAAAACAAAATGCAAAAAATAAGAACAAAAAATGCGTTTTCAGCTGACCACAGTGAGTATTGTAGATCAGGAGAAAGATCGAGATCGGGTTCTCCACGTCGGGCTCGTGATGACTTGAGCGCATCATCGAGATCTCCAAGTGCATCTAAAGAAAGATCGCTAACAAGGGCAGGATCGACGGAAAACTCGAATAGTGAGAATAAAAATGAAAAGGCTGACGATGCTCCTTTGAACGAGGAATTGCTAAATGTTATTGGAAAACGTCTCTATGAAGACAAAAAATTATCATCACCAATTCAGGAAAATGTTGCTCTTCGCTGACGAGACATCTTGATGCAAGGGTTGCCAACAGAGGAGAGGGAAGAAATGGTTAAAAAATACCCAACTCCAGAAAACCTCACATTAGCAGAGCCGCCAAAATTCAACATGGAATTAAAAAAATCATTGCCAAACAATCGAAGATCACTGCATGTCTAGCGGCAGTGGGGAAAATAATATCTATCCTTCTCAAGAAAGAAAATACTAAAGAAAATACAAAAACGCTCAAATGTCTGGGTGACGTAGGCAGTCTTTTAGCGGATCTACAATTCGATGAATCGTATATCAGACAAAATCTGCTTATCGCCAATATAAACTCAGAATTTAAAGAAACTCTATCAGGCACTAAACCAGATGCGTTTCTTTTTAGCGAAAAATTGGATGAAGTTTTTAAATCCGCTAAAGCATTGAAAACTAGCCTAAAAGATCTTCAGCCGACAAAAGAAAAACAGCCGTCAAAAAACTCAAAAGCCCCACCCCATCAACAAAGAAAGACGTGGGTGGGGGGGGGGGCGAAACAGTATCGTCAGAGTCAGAGCCAGAAGAAATCCTCGAATTACCACAACCAAAAGCCCCGGACGAAGAGAGAGTATTATTAGAAGAATCAACCACGTCGCCGTTAGAAAATCCAGTAAGTTTAAAAAATATAGCTGGAAGACTGAAGTTTTACTATAAAAAATGGTCAAAAATCACGAAGGATAAAATTATCCTATCTTGGATTGAAGGATATAAAATTCCTTTCGCTCGAAAGCCAATTCAATTCACTGAGCCAAACGAAAAACAATGGCCTATAGACCAAAAAATGATAATTTCTGAATTAATTAATGAACTCAAAAAGAAAGGTGTGATTCGCAAATACAGAGCAAAAAATAACCAATTTATCTCAGACATATCCTTGAGACCGAAACCAAATGGAAAATACAGACTTATTTTAAATTTAAAAAAGTTAAATAAATTCATTGTAACTAAACATTTCAAGTTGGAAGATGGCAGAACAGTTACAAAATTATAACGGTTGAATGACTTCATGGCTAGCATCGATCTCAAAGATGCTTATTATTTAATAGCAGTTCAAAAATCATTTCACAAATATCTAAGATTCAAATTTAATAATCAGTTATACGAATTTACATGTCTCCCATTTGGTTTAAATACAGCACCATATAATGTTTTGACAAGAATTCTAAAACCGGTGGTAACTTATTTACGTGAATTAGGTTATCGATCAGTAATCTACTTAGATGATTTATTATTAATAGATAACTCATATGATACATGTTAAAAAAATACAGTATACACAAAAAATGTTTTAATAAATCTTGGATTCATAATTAATCAGAAAAAAGTCAATTAATACCAAAGAAAACATGCCAATACTTGGGTTTTATATATAATACGGAAAGAATGCTTATTCAGTTACCGGACAGAAAAATAAATAACATAATTGAATTGACTAGCAAATTAAAGGAAAATCAAAAATTAAAATAAGAAAATTTGCAAAAATTCTAGGCTACTTGGTTTCTTGTTGTCCAGCAGTAAATTACAGCTGGTTATATACAAAAACTTGTGAACGAGAAAAATATTTAGCCTTGCTAAAAAACAAAGATAATTATGAATCACTCATGAGTATTTCCAAAAATATAATACATGAAATTCAATGGTGGAAAACTAACATAAAATTAAAAAATAATCCTATCAGAGATGAATCGTACGATTTAGAAATCTTTTCTGATGCATCCCTGACTGGATGGGGTGCACATTGTCATGGAAAAAACATACACGGTTATTGGAAAGATGACAAAAAAGCATATAAACTATATAAATCATATAAACTATTTAGAACTCTTAGCTGCATTTTTTGGGTTAAAATGTTTCGCAGAGAGGGAAAAAAATTGTCAAATTTTGCTTCGCATTGATAATACAACCGCCATTGCATATGTTAATAGAATGGGAGGTATACAATTTAAAAACTTGAATAACATAGCAAAAGAAATGTAGACGTGGTGCGAAAAACGGAATATCTGGATTTCGCATACTTACGATTATACTTATACTCTTTACGCATGCACTCACGTTCAGCCTTCCTGATGTTCACTTGTCTACGAGTTGTCAGTTTTTCATTTGTGTTTTTACTCTTTTTACTCATACGCTCTTTCTGAATGTCGCTCATTTCCATCCATACTATCTCTATCATTTCATAGTTCATGAGTATTATGAGTTCATACTCATTACTAGAATAAAAAAAATATGAATCAAATTCTTATTACATGTATTTGGCTGGGAAGCGGACAAATAAATAAATACATAAATAATAACTTTTTTTTCATTAGTATTATATTACATAAAATTCTGCCAAAACCGATTATAAATGTTGATTCCTCAATTGAAAAATTTGTTGGCCCTGAAAAAGGTCATTAGTTTTTTTTAATGGGATTTGTAGGTAATAAAAAAAGGGGGTCAGGTACTCATTAATGGATTACGCAGTAGATGTAACCTGACTAACTAGCGTGTACTGATTTTCGTTCCAATCGTTCTTTTCGATTCCTGAATATTTCGATTTCAAACTTTGCATATTGATAGATGATACCAATTCATTATATTTATTTTATTTAAGCACTTTTATATCGTATGGTTAGTGACACGTCATTAATGAGTATCGGACCCCCTTATCACACGAATCCATAAAGAGTGCAGCCTTGTCTCTTGAGAGCGTAAACAACATTCATAGAGGTTACGTTCTTCCTATTGGCTTGATCGGTATACGTCATAGCGTCACCAATGATGTTCTCAAGAAAAACCTTAAGAACTCCACGAATCTCCTCGTAGATCAGACCGCAGATACACTTAACACCATCACGTTTGGCGCTGCGTTAGAGAAATATCCAAATATGCCGATTACCATGTCATCTGAAAACCTGATTTTGGACACCTATGTTAAATCTCCTCTCTCCCTTCTCACTTTCTCTCATCCATAATGGACATCATAGAAATACTGATTTTGGCCCCTTCTGTTTACTCTATTTTTAACAATTTTTAACAAGTACAATTGTACTCTTTTCTCGCCTCCAATATGTCATTTTGTGTTTTATTTAATAAATTTTTCATAGTTATTGTATTACTTTATTCGTTCTAAATCACTTGTGAAAATTTTTCCTGAATGTTTAATTCATAGTTACTCTGTTTGTATGTTATATACATTGATGCATATGTTATAGCATAAATTATAATACTTATAATGTATTTATATGATTTTCTTTACGAAATAATTAAAACTGTAATAAAATAAAAAAAAACTTGGAGCACAAAATGTGGGGTTTAAATTCTTAAAATTTGTTTTTCTATACAATCATTAAAATTTTCGATATGAAAATTTTCATCGTTACGAATTTTTTTTTTTCAATTAAGCAAAATTAAAATTGTGCAGCTGTTTGAAAAATCTAATCTAAGTAAAAATGAAATTATGGGTTTGGCGAATGGAACGAGTATAATATATAAAGATACACTTCTGATAAAAAAAAATAATAAAAAATAGTGTTGTCTACGTACACCCACCCGTGCACCACACACGGTGCACGGTGGACGGTATACGATGAAAATTGACAATTTTAATTAATCTGTGTACGCGGTACACGGCACACGGGATACGGGACCAATTTGATCAACCCGTGCATAGACGGTACACGGTACACGATATGTGAGTATCACTACTAGAAACGATGTAAATATGAACATAAAGTGTGAGAATTAACAAACAAACTATTTAATCTCAAATACTGTTTATTGATGAAATTGAAATCTTCTTATTTATTGATATTATTGCAATTCAGATTAATAAGAAACTTTCAGAAACTAAACGTTTATATCTATTAATTTCACGGTCAAGGATGTTAACATTATCAAAGGCAAAAGAATGAGTACTATTATTTTTTAAACGTAAAGGAATGTGTGAAGACTTATCAACATTAGTTTTTTTATGTTCTTTAATTTGTTTCCTAAGATTTCTCTTCGTCTGACCAACATAAATCGCATCACAATCATTACAATGCAATTCATATACTATGTTTGTTTCATTCATCATGTCAACCTTACCTTTTCCTAATTTGACTATATTGTTCAATTTCGTGGATTTAATTAAAAAAACATGTTCATTATACGGCAACGACAAAATTTTGTTAGTATTACTACATGTAAATTATTAAGTCTATGTAATCTCATACGTTGACGCATACATTTATTTATAAATACTTCCGGATAATTGTTGTTGAATAACATGTTTTTAACTAATCTAAATTTTCTTTGTGGAAATCCTTATGGGACAATAATATTGCTCTGTTAACTAAATTGAAAATAATGTTACGTTTTAATTGCACAGGATGATTAGAATTAAAATTAAGAATTCTGCCAGTATTCGTTGGTTTTGATACCAGTTGGTAATAATACTATTGTTATTGATAGATAAATTGTAGATGTTTATTATAGTGATTAAATTCACGGAGTACTAAATTTACATGTCCCTCCTTAATACACAAAATGGTATCCGTCGTTTTTCCCGAATGCAATTTCACGAACAGCTATTTTCACGAACAGCTGTTTTCACGAATATCCTTTTTCACGAAATCATTTTTCACGAACCTATTTTTTCCCGAAAAGCAATGTTCACGAACATGAAACAGCAAATTGTGTGTATAAAATATATTTGTTACAAAAATATTTATTACAAAGAAATGTTGCTGCCGATCAATTCCAAAAATTCTAATTCTTTTCCTTCTAATTTATAACGGTCGTATTCACTCGCAATAGCTTGTAGTCTTGCTTGATATTCCAACCACTTTTTCTTAGGTGCTAATTTTACTCTTTTCTTCAGACACATTTCGTTAATAGCTATTTCCGAATCTGCTTGCTCTTTCTGAATGTGTTCAAGCAACGAAAATAGATGCGGATGGGGTTTACCAACGAGAGTCATAAAACGATTATGCCAGCCCTCGCTGACGTTATTAGTCTTATGTTCACCGGCGAGGGCGGCTTCTCGTTGATTCCAAAGATCTGGTGGAAACATAGCAAGCCTTGCAGCTCTTCTACCACGACCTGGTACGCCAACGTAAGTGTTTTCGAAGTACTGCGCGATTTCATGAAGTGTTTCAATGATCGACTGACTGAGTTTTCGAAAAACGCGAGGTACGTCTGCAACGGGCACAAATGCTAATGCTAGTAACATATGGATTTGAGTTCTCACAATGTCATTATCGGGGTCATTGTATGCCTGCTGCAAACCGCTCGACTGCACTTTTCGATAAAGAGACTGTCCCAAATGAAATAAGCAGCAGCTCACAGTACAGTCCTCAAAAACTTCCTTACAAGCAGTCAGTATTGCGGGTTCAAAATCTGTCATAACCCTCTTTGGTTTGAAGTCAAGTATGCGATACTCTGCAGCA
Source organism: Philotrypesis tridentata (assembly GCA_018906965.1). NCBI lineage: Eukaryota > Metazoa > Arthropoda > Insecta > Hymenoptera > Pteromalidae > Philotrypesis > Philotrypesis tridentata. The sequence goes on from JACCIB010000308.1 coordinate 180,087, forward strand.
GTAGATTGTACTGCACGTAACGCACCCGAATACGCAGATGTACTTACAAGTTACAAAAACAAAAGTTCAATCGTGAAACTAGCGGCATTCGTGAAATGTGTGTTCGTGAAAAGTGCTGTCGGGAAATTTGTTTTCGTGAAAAAGGATATTCGTGAAAACAGCTGTTCGTGAAAATCGCTGTTCGTGAAATTGCATTCGGGAAAAACAACGGTAATCCACAAAATAGTATCGTCTACGAATCTAAAGTAAAACAATGGAATACAGTTATGGTTATCACATACATTTTTTAAGACTAAAGTTTCCAAATCCTCCATCACAATGTCAGCAAATAATGGAGAGATAGGAGAACCCATTGGAGTACGAAAAATGTATTTATAAATAATATTATCAAAAACAAAATAAGTATTATTGAACAAAAATGTAATAATTAAAAAAACTAATGATGATAAGTCTTTACCTATTCCTTTACATTTAAATAATAGTACTAATATTAAAAAGTAGTAGTATTTATTTTCTGAAAGTTTCTTTATTAAGTGGTCATTAGTGATAACAGAATACAGCATACAATAATGAATTATAATGACATATTATAATAATTAAATACAATAATTAGCCTCATACAAATTGTAAGGTATATATCTAGGTGGCAGGGAAGTCAATAACATACATAGTAGGTGTTTAATGTATAACATATAGGTTTTTGATACTTAAACTATAATATACTTGACAAGGAGCTATACATATAGAGTACATGAAATTTAATATACATATCGCGCATGTTATACTTATTTTAAATTTTCTTACAAATGTAATCAACGTTAAAATAAATAATTTTTTTATCATTCATTCCACGCAATTTATACATTATTTATTCTATATACTTACGTATACACACACACATACTATCCCTACCCCTCCCCCGCCCTCGGGGGTGATCCCGGAAACATAGGTTACACCTATTTTTTTCCGGGCAGTCCCGGAATCTTGCCAAAACCCCAGGAAAGTAGGTTAGATGCTAAGATTCGTCCCGGAAACAGTGGTTACATCAATTTATATGTATATATATAAATTATATATACATATACATACACATTACACACATACGTACACATACATACATATATTATTATACATCGTTGATAACATTTGTGGCAGATAGGAAATTTGTTAGTTTTGGATGTTTTTATGGGAAATTAGTTAAGTTTTGATGTCATTAGGGATTTTGAGGGATTTTTTTTCGTTGCTGTATTTTGTACAATTTAGTAGGATGTATTTAACAGTTTTTTGTTTGTTATTGCATTCGTCGCATGTAGGTGTGGTTAATTTTAGGAGTAGATATTGGTGAGTGAGCTTTGTGTGTCCTATTCTCAACCGGGTAACAGCAACTTGTTCTCTTCGTGTCAATTTATTTATTGGAGGTTTAAGGAATACACTTTCTCTTATATCGTGCAGAAACGTCTTTTTCTCAGTTTTCCATGTATTATTCCATTTGTTTTCTAGAGATCTTTTTAATGTTTCTTGTACTGATTTTACAGGTATGGGTGTTTCATTTGTTGAGAGATCTAGCTCTGCTGCATCTTTTGCTAGATTATTTATATAAGTTTATCTATAGCTTTGAACAGAGCGTATGCTTGAATGTCCAGGAAGCTATGAGAGTGTTGAATTGAGAACTTGAATTCTTCATTAGTGATTTTTACGGTTAAGCCAGATTACTTTTCTGTATCTTTGTATATTTGTCAAGATTTGGTGAACAGATATTACCTGTAGTTTGTATGTTTAAGTATAGATTATTATGTCTCACTGTTACGGTGGTTTTTGTCACAGACTGTACTTCAATACTGTATATGCTTAGTCGGTTACAGTCGGTTTTATATACTTTTATGTGCTCACTACGCAATGCTTCTACATACTTACTGATAAGCACATGGGTGTGAAACGAAGTTTCTAACCTCTTTAATTTATAATGTCTTAGAGACTTATAACTAATTTAATGGTATTAATTTTGTTCATTATTTGTAAAAACTTGAATATTTATATATTTTCACATTTCCATTATTGTTCGTTGAATAAAAAACAGGTTTGACAAGTTCCCACATTGGAGGACGAAACGTTGCCGAAAAGAAAATTACTAGATGGTTGTTAGTATTGTTGTGATATGGATTAATTAGTCTTTCCCAACAAGCAAGGGTTTCCTCCCATGTTTGTGAAATTTGTATATTTTTAATAAAAGAATGGTGAGGATTAACAATAACTAACTAAATAAATAAACAGTTACTAGAATTTTTTATTATTGATTAGATGCGCAAATAAAGAATTACATAGCTTTTTTATTGAAACCTACTCGTACGTCTTGCAAGTAACATTTAGAAACTGTATTTAAAGTCAACTGGAGGACGACCACGAACACCAAGTCCTTTAATAGCGTAAAGACAACCAGATTCGGGCTTACTTTTTCTCGTTTCAGAGTTCAGATTAACATACGCTGTAGTTACGTACAAAGTATCAAATTGAGGACCTCCAAATGCGACGCTGGTAATCTGGTCAACTGGCAAATCCACTTTTTGTAACAATTTACCATTTCTCGAATCAATTTGAATTACCTGATAAACAAAATTACTTTCAAATAAGGTCTGCATTTTGTATACGAAGTCGATATAGAACTATAAAAGGAGGAGGAACGTTGCAAAGAATCAGTTATAAGAATTCACTATGTAGCACAGGTTCTAATTAGTCTAGGTGTACATCAGTTATCCAATTTTAATTGCAAGTATATGAATCTATATTTTCACCTTAGATTAATTGCAATAGTATTATTTATTCAATACTAAAAAGTAAGTTAATATATATAATGAGTTAATACAATACTGCTGTTGCAAGGTACTTTCAGAATACCAAAATCTGTATTGGTGCCGCCTTCAATTGTTTTTCCCGGCTTTATACCCGCGAATGAATTAGGGGTACGAATTATTTAAGGCGAACTAGCCACCTTAAAATGTCAAAAATTAAAAGTGGAATATTGTTTTTTACTCATCTTGCTTTGTTTAAATATAATTTATTAAATAATATAAGAAACGCAGGAGTGATGAAAGAATACAAAGGAATTTTTATATATGCCATATTTCAGGTAAAACTAGTCGTTTTCAAAATTAGAAAATGAGTACCTATAGGAATTTAAAAATAAATTTAATGTTTAACAGTTCCGATACTGCACTTTGATACGAGTGCGGGAGGTGCATATTTAGCTCGTGTGACGTTTTTCGTACGAACGAAGCGAGTAAAAATCTTCTTACTCTATCTCCCTAAATTAGGAACTAACGTTTGAAGTATAAATCTACCTTTTAAAAAAATGTCTGCGGTATTAATAAAAATGTAATTCATCAATTTTGTTTTCGAAGACTGATTGCAACTGAACTATGACATATAAAAATTGCTTTATGTTCTTTACGTTGTTTCTAAGTTTCGCTTTGGAGGATCAATGGTAAATAGATACACTTACACGTTTTTCCGCTTACTATATACTATATACTAATTACTATATATTAATTAAACTATATATTAATTATATTAAACTATATATTAAACTATATATTAATATAATAATTACTATATATTAATATACTAATTACTATATATTAATGCTTACTATATACTAATATGTAACAATATTCATTTTTAGCTACTAATATTAATAAAAACTAGTATTTTTTAATAAACTGCATAATTTCAGTTTAAATTAATGGGGTAATGACTATATAACTAAACTGTTTTTCACATTTGATTTTAAATTAACGTCTTTTATAACTAAACATTACTAAAGTATTTTTGAGACCACAATAAAACGATTTTGGATATATTATACATTAGGGTGGTGCTTATTTCCCAAAATGCTTTAATACTCTCTCTCTCTTGTTGGAAATCGATTGTTCCTATCCAAAAACTATAAATGCAGCAAAATGACACGAATAAAAAAGCTTTTTTCACTTTTTGTTAAAAAATTCCATGTCTGTGAGTCCCCACTTCTCTCTATATTTTTTTAGGTAGTTCTAGTCTACACAAATAATTAGTGTAACTGTAGATAGAGTCTCTAGAAGCAATTAATTAGCTAGAATAATTGTTTGGCGGATACCACGCGAAGGATATAGAAGGGAAAAGAAAACTCCGTGTTGATTATTCGATCTCTGTGCTCACGGGCTCACGACTAGTCGGAGGTGCGCTCGGGTCGGTGTCTTTCGAGTCAGTGTGTCACTCCGTCCGCGGACTTCGGAAAAATTACAAAAAGTTACTTTTTTCCTGTGTTTTCACTTTTACCGATGAGTTACAATCCATGAAGTTAAAATAACTTATACAATATCAAAGTAGAGTTCAAAATCTTCAACTTAGTTTTTACAGCAAGATTCTAAGTACTTTGGTTACCGAGATACGATCATTTAAAGGTGGAAAGAAAATCGAAGAATGAAATAAAATACTAAATATCCCCCTATAAAAAAGTCATGACCGGATGTTGTGAAGCATCTGAAGACTGTTTGTGATTGGCTCGTGTTGTCGTATGCGTCGAGTCTGGTCTAGAGACGTCTAGCTCTAGAGTCTAGACCCTAGTGTACTAAACAGTTGTAAACAGTAAAATTAGATTTTGGGTAGATCTGAACAATTTTCCTTGTATCTTTATTATTTTTACATTATTTTTATTAATCTTATTAATCTTGCTTATTAATTATTCTGATTAACAGGATTAGGCAAAACAAAAAATACTGATTCTGTTTGAAAAGAAGATATCTTTAAAATTTTCTTTAAGCCTCATAGTTTTTGAATTAAAAATCATAAAGTTTTTTCTTCAACTTCGACTGTTGAGTAGAAGAAAAAACACGAGGCTTTCAGATTTCATTCTTCGATTTTCTTTCCACCTTTAAATGATTGTATCTCGGTAACCACAGTACTTAGAGAGTTGTTGTAAAAACTTAAATGATGTTTTTGAATTCTACTTTGCTATTGTATAAGTTATGTTAACTTTCATGGACCGTAAATTCTCGGTAAATGTGAAAATCCACAAAAAGTACCTTTTTGTGATTTGTTTATTGTAATAAAAGCCTAAATCTTGACCAAAAAAATTTGTTTGTCCCAAAAGTGCTTTTAGAGACTCTGTCTGCAGTAACACTAATTATCTATGTAGATTAGAACTGTTTAAGAAAATATAGAGAGAAGGGGGAACTGTCAGACTTGAAAATTTTGAACTAAAAGTGAAAAAAGCGTTCTTTTTTTAATAGGCCATGTTAAAAGCTTTTTGATTCAGATTGTTTTGCTGCCTTTACAGTTTTTGGATAGGAAATATCATTTTTCGGCAAGGAAGCGAGCATTCAAACACTTTGGAAAATAAACGCCACCCTATTGTGCATATACAATGATTTATTATTGTGTATGTAAAAGAAGTATTAAAGTTAACTTACAGCACTTCCATTAAACAAAGCAACCCATAGATTATCATTACTATCGATTGTCATTCCGTCAGGTAAGCCATTAATACCGTTTTGTTTCAAATCAAAAAGAACTCTTTGGTTATCTAAAATTAATAAAATATAAAAGTTGATTTATTAAACAAAATTAATCATCTAAATAATTCTGAAATAAAAAAATTATTTACTTATTTCTCCATTATTATGATTATAATTGTAAGACCAAACTTGATACGCCATCGAATCAATATAGTACATAGTATTATTTTGTGAATTCCAAGTTAATCCATTACTGATGGAAACGGGAGAAAGTACCATTTTTAAATTCAAATTGTGATCCAGTTTATAAAAGGATCCACGATTCGGTTCAACGATAGCATTAACTGCAACTCCCATTGTTCCTAAAGATATATATTGTTTTAAACCATTTCATGCCACTCTAACTCAACAATAGCAACTGTTACTTGTTTTTAGATACTCGTAGCATAAAATATCGTATGGAACTGGTAAGTAAAGGGCTTTCTTACAAAACTCGTTACTGCTTTTACTTTTAGCACGTTCCGTGTAAAAAAAAATCTGGCCCAGGTCTTCTCGAAATCTCCCTAAGATCTCGTATCAGAAGTCTTGGTAAAGTCTCGTAGGACTATCCGAGACTTTTAGATTTCAAGAACTTCTTCGAGACATTTAAAAATCTTTAAGAGACTTTTTAACGTACCTTTTATTCGTACGTTTGAAATCTCTATAAAAGTTTCGTGAAAAGTCTTGATGAATTCCAAAAATTTCTTCGAGACATTTAAAAATCTTCGAGAGACTTTTTGACGTACCTTTTATTCGCACGTCTGAAAGTCTCGTTAAAAAGTCTCGTTATCGCTAGCAATTATACTATATATAATTATATAATGACAATTTAAATAATGAAAATATAGAAAATATTTTAATAACAGATATCAAACAAATTTTGAACGTATAAATGCGATTAAAAAAGAATAATAATTATTATTTTTTTTAAGTCATATTCATAGGTTCAATTACATACATTTTATCTTCTACGTTAAGGGGATCCGATAGCCACTAATGACCCGTCACTAAACGTACTATAAAAAAAGTGCTTAGATCTAATAAATATAATCAATTACACAAATCCAAGAGATAGTTGCCCTTCGTCTCGATATTACCTATCGGCATACAAAGTTTGGAATCAAAATATTCAGGGATTGAGGAGAAAAATGCAAACGAAATTCAGTAGTGGTAACCTGACGTAAATGCTTCTGCTGACAGCTACTGATTTTCGTTCGCATTTTTTTCCTCAACACCTAAATATTTTGTTTCTAAACTTTGCATGCCGACAGGTCATACCGAGACGAAGGGCAACTATCTCTTGGATTTGTGTATTTCATTATATTTATTGGATCTAACCACTTTTTTATCGTACGTTTAGTGACGGGTCATTAGTGGCTATTGGATCCCCTTAAACCCAAACAAAATTTGTTTGATATCTCTTACTTTTACAGCAACAAGTTGATCGACAATTTTGAGCATAAATAAAGCATATTGACAGTGAAACGCTTATTGTTTTGGTAAACATCTACAATACCGTAAATTTCACAATCATTATTACAATCGTTAAAAATATTCCAATAGCACCTATACAATCAATTCCATTTCTTTAATATTTCACTACATTCGATTTTGTTTTTATTTGACGACTGTATGAAAATAAATCTAATTGTAAGCTATGCATTAATAATTAAAAAACATGAATTTTGTTTTCGTCATGGTGGATATTTCTTAAGCAGTCGAAAATGTATTAAGGGAATTTCGATTGTTTTTTTTGCTCTACCAACAATCGACACTTTATTGTTAATTCCGTGAATTTTAAGCCTTCTTTTTAATTCTATAGCAGTACAGTAATTATTTAAAGTGCTTCCTTCGATCAAGTATTTTTTTTTCATCTCTGAATAATTAAACATTAGTGAAAGAGCATAATAGATTTATAGATCTGCATGATTCGTTTCGTGAACCATACTTTTAATGATACCATTCATATTTTCAAATGGAAAGCAGGATACTGTCCACAAGGGACCAACATGTTTAGCTATTATCGGCAAATCTAGTAATTGATGCAAAGGACCCCGCACAAAATATATGGGTTTGTGGGTCCCGGCTAAATTTGATCAAATTTTGATATGTTATAGTTTGTAACTTCCTGAACAAAAGTTCAAATGGGCGCAACTCGAAATAATGGACAGATTTTGAGAAAATAACGATTAAAGTCTCAGATTTGAGGGTTAGCGACGTCAACCGCTATATATATCTATAGATGTTATAGGGTTATAGATGTGTAAACAGCAACGTATAGATACTCGTTCGATTTTTACGCAACCGCATGGACTTAAAGCAAAAAAGAATTACACAAGTACGCGATTTACCTATGTGGCCGATGACAAGGTCCAGGAAGCGAGCTAATAGTTATTCGTGCACCGCAAAGATCTGCCTATGAAAATAAAAAAATTCCGATATCTAGACACAGTCTTTGCATACCGCGAAGTGATGTAGTATATAGAAGATTAAAGTCCAGGCAGCTGATACAGATTGCGCAATCAGTAGCTTTTCGACAAAACGTGTGCACCAAGAGCCGGGAAGGTATCTAGGTGAAACAGAATCACCGATTACGCCCTCCAAGTGGTGCGCTTCATAGCTTTTCGGCAAAATGAGAGCACCAGGTGCCCGCAGGAAGTCTAGGTGGACAGAATCGCCGATTACGCTCTCCAGGCAGTGCGCTCCATAGCTTTTCGGCGAAACGTGTGCACTAGGTGCCGGAAAGCTGTCTAGGTGAACAGGGTCGCCGATTACGCCCTCCAGGTAGTGCGCTCCATAGCTTTTCGGCAAAATATGTGCACCAGGTACCGGAAAGCTGTCTAGGTGAAGAGGGTCGCCGATTACGCCCTCCAAGTGGTGAGCTTCATAGCTTTTCGACAAAATGAGAGCACCAGGTGCCCGCAGGGAGTCTAGGTGAACAGGATCGCCAATTACACTCTCCAGGTAGTGCTCTCCATAGCTTTTCGGCAAAATCCGTGCACCAGGTGCCCGCAGGGAGTCTAGGTGGACAGAATCGCCGATTACGCTCTCCAGGTAGTGCGCTCCATAGCTTTTCGGTGAAACGTGTGCACCAGGTGCCGGAAAGCTGTCTAGGTGAACAGGGTCGCCGATTACGCCCTTCAGGTAGTGCGCTCCATAGTTTTTCGGCAAAATGCGTGCACCTAGAGCCGGAAAGGTATCTAGGTGAACAGGGTCGCCGATTACGCCCTTCAGGTAGTGCGCTCCATAGTTTTTCGGCAAAATGCGTGCACCAGGTGCCCGCAGAGAGTCTAGGTGAACAGGATCGCCAATTACGCTCTCCAGGTAGTGCGCTCCATAGCTTTTCGGCAAAATGCGTGCACCAGGTACCGGAAAGCTGTCTAGGTGAACAGAATCGCCGATTACGCTCTCCAGGTAGTGCACTCCATAGCTTTTCGGCGAAACGTGTGCACCAGGTGCCGGAGAGCTGTCTAGGTGAACAGGGTCGCCGATTACGCCCTCCAGGTAGTGCGCTCCATAGTTTTTCGGCAAAATGCGTGCGCCTAGAGCCGGAAAGGTATCTAGGTGAACAGGGTCGCCGATTACGCCCTTCAGGTAGTGCGCTCCATAGTTTTTCGGCAAAATGCGTGCACCAGGTGCCCGCAGGGAGTCTAGGTGAACAGGATTGCCAATTACGCTCTCCAGGTAGTGCGCTCCATAGCTTTTCGGTAAAATGCGTGCACCAGGTACCGGAAAGCTGTCTAGGTGAACAGGGTCCGATTACGCCCTCCAGGTAGTGCGCTCCATAGCTTTTCGGCAAAATGCGTGCACCAGGTGCCGGAAAGCTGTCTAGATGAAACAGGATCACCGATTACGCCCTCCAAGTGGCGCGCTTCATAGCTTTTCGGCAAAATGAGAACAGCAGGTGCCCGCAGGGAGTCTAGGTGGACAGAATCGCCGATTACGCTCTCCAGGTAGTGCGCTCCATAGCTTTTCGGCGAAACGTATGCACCAGGTGCCGGAAAGCTGTCTAGTTGAACAGGGTCGCCGATTACGCCCTCCAGGTAGTGCGCTCCATAGCTTTTCGGCAAAATGCGTGCACCAGGTGCCGGAAAGCTGTCTAGGTGAACAGGGTCGCCGATTGCGCCCTCCAGGTAGTGCGCTCCATAGCTTTTCGGCAAAATGCGTGCACCAGGTGCCCGCAGGGAGTCTAGGTGGACAGAATCGCCGATTACGCTCTCCAGGTAGTGCGCTCCATAGCTTTTCGGCGAAACGTGTGCACCAGGTGCCGGAAAGCTGTATAGGTGAACAGGGTCGCCGATTACGCCGTTTTGACAAAACTTGTGCACTAGCTGCTGGCAAGGTGACTTGGTTAATAGGATCGGCCGTTACGTACGTAAAATAGTGCGCTCCTAAGGGAAAAGGAAAGACTCTTCTGCAAATGAGTTATGTCTCTGCGACTGGTCCCGCAAAAAGTACGTGCGAGAAAAAATATACCAAATAGTGTCACATAAAGTATCCGTAAAAGTATCTCAAAAAGTAATCCCAACCCAATCCAATAATATCCCAAACAGTGTCGAAAAAAGTATGGCCAAAAGTATCCCAAAAAGTATCCTAAAAAGTATCCCAAAAAATATCCCAAGAAGTATCCCAAAAAGTACCCTAAAAGTATTCCCAATCCTATCCACAAGTATTGCAATAAGTTCCTGAAAAATATCCCAAAAAGTATCCAGAAAAGTATTCCCAACCCATCCCACAAATAAAGAATCCCAAAAAGAGTTGGATAAGTATCGGAAAAGTACTCCAAAAAGTATCCCTAAAAGTATCCCAAAAAGTATCCCAAAAGTATCCCAAAAAGTATCCTGAAAGTATCCTAAAAAGTATCCCAAAAAAATCCCAATAAGTATCACCAAAACTATCCCCAAAAGTATACGAAACATATTCGCAAAAGTATCCCAAAAATTATTCCATAAAATATCGCCAAAAATTCCCAACCCAACTCAACCCAAAAGTTTCCGGCAATAAATGACCCACAAGCATCACAAGTTTTGCAAAAAGTATCCCAAAAAGAATTAAATAAGTATCTGATTAATTATTTGAAAAGTATACCAAAGAGTATACCAAAAAGTATCTCCAAAAGTATCCCAAAAAGTATCCCAAAAAGTATCCCCAAAAGAATCCCAAAAAGAATCCCAAAACGTATCACCAAAAGTATCCCCAACAGTATACGAAAAATATTCGCAAAAGTATCCCCAACAGTATACGAAAAATATTCGCAAAAGTATCCCCAAAAGTATACGAAAAATATTCGCAAAAGTATCCCAAAAAGTATTCCATAAAGTATCGCCAAAAATTCCCAATCGATCCAAAAGTTTCCAGCAATAAGTGTCCCACAAGAATCACAAGTTTCCCAAAAAGTATCCCAAAAAGAATTAAATAAGTATCTGATTAATTATTTGAAAAGTATACCAAAGAGTATACCAAAAAGTATCCCCAAAAGTATCCCAAAAAGTATCCCAAAAAGTATCCCCAAAAGAATCCCAAAAAGAATCCCAAAACGTATCACCAAAAGTATCCCCAACAGTATACGAAAAATATTCGCAAAAGTATCCCCAAACATATACGAAAAATATTCGCAAAAGTATCCCCAAAAGTATACGAAAAATATTCGCAAAAGTATCCCAAAAAGTATTCCATAAAGTATCGCCAAAAATTCCCAACCGATCCAAAAGTTTCCAGCAATAAGTGTCCCACAAGCATCACAAGTTTCCCAAAAAGTATCCCAAAAAGTATTCCAATTCGGATAATTTGGGGATACTATTTGGGATACTTTTGGGGATACTATTTGGGATGCTTTTTGGGATACTTTTTGGTATACTTTTTGGGACACGTTTTGGAACACTTTATGGGATACTTTTTGGGAAGCTTGTGATGCTTGTGGGACACTTATTGCCGGAAACTTTTGGGTTGGTTGGGTTGGGAATTTTTGGTGATATTTTATGGAATAATTTTTGGGATACTTTTGCGAATATGTTTCGTATACTTTTGGGGATACTTTTGGTGATACTTATTGGGATTTTTTTGGGAAACTTTTTGGGATACTTTCGGGATACTTTTTGGGATACTTTTGGGATACTTTTTGGGATACTTTTAGGGATACTTTTTGGAGTACTTTTCCGATACTTATCGAACTCTTTTGGGATTCTTTATTTGTGGGATGGGTTGGGAATACTTTTCTGGATACTTTTTGGGATATTTTTCAGGAACTTATTGCAATACTTGTGGATAGGATTGGGAATACTTTTAGGGTACTTTTTGGGATACTTCTTGGGATACTTTTTGGGATACTTTTTAGGATACTTTTTGGGATACTTTTGGCCATACTTTTTTCGACACTGTTTGGGATATTATTGGATTGGGTTGGGATTACTTTTTGAG
>JACCIB010000309.1:0-191566 GCA_018906965.1 Philotrypesis tridentata
CTCACTCACTCACTCACTCAGTCTCTCTCTCTCTCTCTCATGTTGTGCGGTGATGCAGAATTTATTCATGCCTTTATTCATGTGAACTCCCTACAATCATTTCCGTATGGAGCTACACAGAGACCCTCAGATGACATGACCAATCATCTACTTTTACATTGTGACGGGCAGCCCGTCGTATATATGCTTACCTCGTCACTACCCGAATCATGAACCACATGAACCAGATTCAAGAATAATTATACTGTGGCGCTGAAAGGATTTAATATTAGCCAGGGTCAGTCACGCAACTGCAGTAGAGAGAGCGAGTACGTGTAGGAAGGAGTAACGGGATGTAGCTAATTGTTTGAGAGAGAGAGAGAGAGAGAGAGAGGAGAGAGAGAGAGAGAGAGAGAGACAAAGCCGACAGAAAGACGACGACATGGCGATATGTACGCATGCAAGCGATAGTCATTATAAAGGCAAGCTAATTGCAAGCGTATGCGTTCAAGAGAGACAGCATGAGTAAGAAAGAAAGAGAAATGAAACAGTAAAAAGATTGTATGAAAGTGCATGTTCCATTGATAGATATACTAGAGGTAGACTTAAATTATAATATATTATTGCTGAATGTAAACAAGCCAACTACAGTCCCCTTGCCAGATCCCGTGCACGAGAGCGAGCACGAGCAATAAATCAGTTAGAACTTTTAAATGTTGTGTTCGGTTATTTAACGAGGAATTCCTGACTATGAGGAATTACTTAGGCTTATGACTAGGAGAACGAGAGTAACCTTAACCAGTCGAAGCGAACATAGCATATCAGAAACGTAACCGGGCATCCATGTAAAATTAAATACGGTTTCGTAATCTTTTCTAATTTAAGTATCTTTACGCGGTGATCAGGTCAGCGCTCTATAGTTGACTAGCCCCCTCGTCAAAACATATTGTGACTATGAGTCTGTGGATGCGTTGCCCTTATCAAGATGCTGAGTGCCAGAGACTTCCCATCTCTCACTAATAATAATTCATTATGCTTCATGGCAAGGTAAAGGAGGCAGGGCTTGAATACAGTTACTCGTATCTTTCATCCTTCATAGATTTTCAAGCTATGTGGACTGAATTGAGGAAGCTTGAGATATCATCGCCTCATGTTAATACCACCTCAACCAACTCAGCTAGCTTAATCGACAGTTTTTTGATATCTATATTAATCTTACGGTCGACGATGCCCTTCGGAATCTTTATAACATTGATTTTTGTATAATGTGTACTCATATAATGTGATTACAGCATGCCATTTCAGTACTCAAGCGCGTGATCTGAGTGGTGTTCCTCAGTGAATTTTTGGCATTCATTTGCCTATCTAAGGTTCAGTGCCACCTGAATTTTTTAATATTTTGTCCAATTCGTTGTGCTTTTCACGGAAGTCTTCACTAGTCTACTTATTCTTCAGATGATTTTCGCCCCTTTCTGTTATGTTTTCTTACCAAAGTACTTTAGAGTTCAAGAGTAGCTCTCTAATTTCTTAAAAATGAGTCTCTTTATGGATCTATTACCAATTGAAATTTACGCAGGCCACAGTAGACAGTTTGCATTATAAGCTTTCCAAGTTGGTTCTCTTTTTTTATTTTAGTAAGGTATTTTATATAGTCCATCAATTTAATCATTAGTCCTCGAACCCTTATGGTAGAAAGGTGTTTTGCCGAAAAGTGATCAGGAAATTTTCATTAATAGTTTAATTGTTTATTTTGCAATAAAAGAAGACTTTCAACAAAAGTAATATCATAGCGTTATACATTTATACGTAATTTTATGTAGATATCCATTACATTTTGAAAAATTCAAAATTTTTATTAGAAGCATAGATATTGCATAATTAGTGCATGTTAGTTGCAAAATTTAAAAACAAAGATTTTGATTTGAGGTGATGTTCATTAATGGCTCGAATTGGTCATTAATGGCTCGAATTGAATAGCGATTGAAATCAACAAGCGGGTATCACGCCGCGGGCGCGTACAATCGCATAGAGAACAACGTGATAATACTTATGCCATACACTTTGTGATGTGCACTTGAGCCAATAATGTTATCTGACCATCACTTGAGATTAAAATCATTTTTCAATAAAGAATAATAATAATAATAAAAATAATAATAATAATATTAAAAATAATAATAATAATAATAAAAATAATAATAATAATAATAATAAAAATAATAATAATAATAAAAATAATAATAATAATAATAATAATAAAAATAATAACAATAATAATAATAATAATAAAAATAATAAACATAATCAGCACCAAGGCTCGTGCTCAACAGGGCTGTAGGTAGGTCGAGGTAACACTTAGAATAAAGAAACACTCGCGTGCTTCTAATTTTAATGGATGAATTTATATTCCACTTGGTTACTGTCACAGGATACAGCTGATTGATACACGCACATTCGCGACTCATTCCTGAATCGACCGATGCCAGTTGGCTACGGCTACACGGCGGCATACTGAGGATCACGTTCGCTTTTATTTTTGTTCGTCGTCTAGGCGCCGCGTCCTTTCGTTTGTCTGAAGTCTCGTGCCTTATTAAACGGTGATCACGAAAACTAAACGCTTGTGGGTAGTTCGCGTGGGTTACTGTGCTTTATCTCTCTCAAAAATCTCCCTTGCTCTCCCACTATTACTGCTGTTGACTCGAAGCATCGGGGGGTATTGGCACTCGGCGCTCGGCCCACTGGCCCTCACACATACATGCATATACCTAATATACAGGAGAGTTCACGTGACTTTTCATGTCGGCAAATATGATTTATTTAATGTTCTCGGCGGCTGTTTTATTCGTTACAGGTATGTAATTATTTGTGTAACGCTTATAATTTTCATTATCTGTAGATACAATTTTTCCGTAATTTATTTATTATATTTCCGTTCTAACTTATACACAGAGAATGTTTTCCCGTAGACACATGACATATACACATTTCTCTCTTTGTCGCGTTGTTTTATACCCAGTAACTGTAGCCGATGTGGAGAGGGCTTGTCTTCTCCACCTCGACCCAATACTAGCTGTAGGACTGTATAGGCTAGGTAGCCTTCACTCATTGATTCTCTCTCGCTCTATCTCTTTCGCACTCCTATATCTCCTGTGCGCACACGCACTCTTATACCGCTCTCTCCCGTACGCGGGAGCTCGCTACTCGCTTCACCACTGTGCTGCCATGCACTCGCCACTTGCTTGGTCGCCTCGTGGCTCGTCAAGCTCGGCTGTCGTCGGTGCAGCACTCGCGCGTTCCTCATCTATCTTCCTTTCCTTCGGGCTGTTCTGCGTATCGCAGAGGACTGATACTTTAGAAACAAAAGAAAATCTCAACATGTGGCCTAATCCGACCGAAAAAATCTCAACTCAGCTTGTCGCGTACCGAGTCTTCTCTTCAAGGCATGTGGCTGCTAGGAGCAGAGAAGCATTAAAAATATGAAAATGTATGAGTACGACAGAGACAGACTTTCCATCCCTGAATTTCCTCTCGTCCTCTACTCTATCTAATGCTAACTTTAGAGATTTGGCTGACGGCAGAAAAAGGTAAGGTCCATCGATAGTGAAAAAAAAGCAAGTCGAAGGGAAGAATAGGTGTCTCTGTCGCACTTATGCATTTTCCTATGGTTCTCACTTGCACCTCCTAGCACTTCTCCTCTGTTGTCCCTCCTTTGTTACCTCCTAGCCCTTACTTTATGTATATGTGTATGTGTGAGTGCGTGCCAGCGTGTATATATGTGCATGTGGGTTTACGTGCGTGCATGCAGTTTTGACCGGTTTTTATCTGTATATAAGCATCAATTTACCTTACGGATTTAAAAGAAATCAAAATTCAATTATAATCGTAATGCAAGAATGTTATTGAAAAATCGCGAGATTCTCGCACTGCGCATCTAACTACAAAACCATCAAGCATGACAAATATTCTAACGCTTCATTCAATACAACTTAAACTTGATCTTTTTGTTGTTCTTGTCAAAAATATTTATTTCCGTTTAATTTTTTTTCTTTTACGATACACAAGAAAATTAAAATTGGAATTTTAATGAAATCAAAATAAGTAAAATGATACTTCAAAAAATGGTCATTAGCTCAATGGGGCTGTAAGATACCATGATTAATTGAATGTATTATTTGTCAATCGATTATGTTTGGTGAGTGGTTGCTTTTCGTGTAGTATACTGTCTGACTGTAAATGAGAGCGCTGACAGTGTGATTGTTGTTGCATACGCATCGTGTGTATGAATGAGGATGCTGACAATGTATGTATTGCAATATACCAGTTTCGTGAGCTGGTTGAGCAATGGTAAGCGTAAGTTTCAATCTGGAAAGAGCAGTCAGCATTTTATACTATAAGCGATTGTTTATCTTTTGTAACCTCTCTCTAAGTGGCGAGTTTTGATTGGATCGCGGTATCCCCACGGATTAATTAAACAGCTAACGCCCTGATCGAGGATGCTAAAGATTCGGTCCGCGCGGCGCCTTTCACGACCAAACTAAGTACCAGTGTTCGTCTAACCTCTTCGCATACGGTAAAGCAAACTGTTGCCGTCACTATGACTTGCCGCTGAAGACTAGCTGTCTTCTTGGAGCTGTTGAAGAAGACTCTACCAGAGATCGTAAGAGGGTGTCAAGGTACTACCTATACGCTATCTTTAAGAACGCATAACTAAAGAAGTAGAAACATCTTAATTGTAACAAGTATGAGAGACGAATGAAAGTATTGTGTGACCATTTTTATACCCTTCGAACTTGTCTGGCTCTGAATAAATAAAACATAACAATTATAAAAGCATTTTAGACGTATTAGATGAAAACTTTGCCATCATGCCTTCATGCCCTAACTAAATAAAGGACGCTAGTCCTCAGTATTAACATCAGCGAGTCCAATCTGCATAAGACGCGTGTCCGCAGTTTGTCAGATCGTGTCCGCATTTTGTCAGATTGTGTCCGCATTTCTCAACTCGTGTCCGCATTTTGTCAAATCGTGTCCGCACTTTTCTAAGTGTGTCCGCATATTCGTTGAGACCAATGGCCTCTAATAATAATAAACAATGGAATTCCATTTTTTAATTAAGTAAAGATTTAAATTAAGTAAAGATTTAAAACTAAAAGCTGTTGTTGCGGACAGGATCGAATTTAAAAAGGGAATTACCTATGTGTTGCAAAATTTTATATCGACGTGAAATTCGTGAAAGTCTACCGCTATTAAGAAAGGGTGTAAAGGCTCATTTAAAAGCGGGTGGCTAGTGCTTGTGGCTAATTATGAAAAAATGCTCCCGGATGATTTTTTCATTTCGGTTACAAGTATTGATTGACGTAGACATACTCTGTTATGAAAAAATGCTCCCGAATGATTTTTTCATTATCAATAAAGACTACCGGAGGGGTTTTCCATTAAAGTAATACTCTCGGAAGGTTTCTCCAATGAAAAGGAATACTCGTGGTGGCTTTCTCCGTTATCTAGAAACACTCCCGGATGATTTTTTCATTATGAATAAAGACTATGGGATGGGTTTTCCATTTACAAGGAATGCTCTGGGTGTCTTTCGCCATTATATAGAAATACTCTCGGAGGGGTTCTCCATTATTTAGAAATACTCTCGCAGGGGTTCTCGATGATTAGAATAGATTAACAAAGAGATACTCTGTTATGAAAAAATGCTCCCGGATGATTTTTTCATTATCAAAAAGAGTACCGGAGGGGTTTTCCGTTATCAAGAAATACTCTCGGAAGGTTTCTCCATTATCTAGAAATACTCTCGGAGGGGTTTTCGGTAATCAGTATAGATTTACGAAGAGATACTCTGTTATGAAAATATGCTCCCGGATGATTTATTCATTATCAATAAAGACTACAGGAGGGGTTTTCCGTTATCAAGAAATACTCCCGGATGGTTTCTCCATTATCTAAAAATACTCTCGGAGGGGTCTCGGTTACAAGTATTGATTGACGAAGAGATACTCTGTTATGAAAAAATGCTCCCGTATAATTTTTGATTATCAATCAAGTCTACCGGAGGGGTTTTCCATTAAAGAAATACTCTTGAAAGGTTTCTCCAATGAAAAGGAATACTCGTGGTGGCTTTCTCCGTTATCTAGAAACACTCCCGGAGGGGTTCTCCATTATTTAGAAATACTCTCGCAGGGGTTCTCGATGATTAGCATAGATTAACAAAGAGATACTCTGTTATGAAAAAATGCTCCCGGATGATTTTTTCATTATCAAAAAGAGTACCGGAGGGGTTTTCCGTTATCAAGAAATACTCTCGGAAGGTTTCTCCATTATCTAGAAATACTCTCGGAGGGGTTCTCGATGATTAGCATAGATTAACAAAGATATACTCTGTTATGAAAAAATGCTCCCGAATGATTTTCTCGTTATCAATAAACACTACCGGAGGGGTTTTCCTTTATCAAGTAATACTCCCGGATGGTTTCTCCATTATCAAGAAATACTCTCGGAAGGTTTATCCATTATCTAGAAATACTCTCGGAGGGATTTTCGGTAATCAGTATAGATTTACGAAGAGATACTCTGTTATGAAAAAATGCTCCCGTATGATTTTTGATTATCAATCAAGTCTACCGGAGGGGTTTTCCATTAAAGAAATAGTCTCGAAAGGTTTCTCCAATGTAAAGGAATACTCGTGGTGGCTTTCTCCATTAACCAGAAATACTCTCGGAAGGTTTCTCCATTATCTAGAAATACTCTCGGAGGGGTTTGCGCTAATCAGTATATATTTGCGAAGACATATTCTATTATGAAAAAATCCACCAGGATGATTTTTTCATTATGAATAAAGTATACCGGAGGCGTTTTCCGTTATCAAGAAATACTCTCGACAGGTTTCTCCATTATCTAGAAACACACTCGGAGGGGATTTCGGTAATCAGTGTAGATTTACGAAGACATATTCTATTATGAAAAAATGCTCCCGAATGATTTTCTCGTTATCAATAAACACTACCGGAGGCGTTTTCCGTTATCAAGAAATACTCTCGAAAGGTTTCTCCATTATCTAGAAACACACTCGGAGGGGATTTCGGTAATCAGTGTAGATTTACGAAGACATATTCTATTATGAAAAAATGCTCCCGGATGATTTTTTCATTTCGGTTACAAGTATTGATTGACGTAGAGATACTCTGTTATGAAAAAATGCTCCCGAATGATTTTTTCATTATCAATAAAGACTACCGGAGGGATTTTCCATTAAAGTAATACTCTCGAAAGGTTTCTCCAATGAAAAGGAATACTCGTGGTGGCTTTCTCCGTTATCTAGAAACACTCCCGGATGATTTTTTCATTATCAAAAAGAGTACCGGAGGGGTTTTCCGTTATCAAGAAATACTCTCGGAAGGTTTCTCCATTATCTAGAAATACTCTCGGAGGGGTTTTCGGTAATCAGTATAGATTTACGAAGAGATATTCTATTATGAAAAAATGCTTCCGAATGATTTTCTCGTTATCAATAAACACTACCGGAGGGGTTTTACTTTATCAAGTAATACTCCCAGATGGTTTCTCCATTATCTAGAAATACTCTCGGAGGGGTTTTCGGTAATCAGTATAGATTTACGAAGAGATACTCTGTTATGAAAAAATCCTCCCGGATTATTTATTCATTATCAATAAAGACTACCGGAGGGGTTTTCCGTTATCAAGAAATACTCCCGGATGGTTTCTCCATTATCTAAAAATACTCTCGGAGGGGTCTGGGTTACAAGTATTGATTGACGAAGAGATACTCTGTTCTGAAAAAATGCTCCCGTATGATTTTTGATTATCAATAAAGACTACCGGACGGGTTTTCCGTTATCAAGAAATACTCTCGGAGGGGTTTTCGGTAATTAGTATAGATTTACGAAGACATATTCTATTATGAAAAAATGCTCCTGAATGATTTTCTCGTTATCAATGAATACTACCGGAGGGGTTTTCCTTTATCAAGTAATACTCCCCGATGGTTTCTCCATTATTTAAAAATACTCTCGGAGGGGTCTCGGTTACAAGTATTGATTGACGAAGACATATTCTGTCATGAAAAAATGCTCCTGGATGATTTTTTCATTATCATGAAAGACTACGGGATGAGTTTTCCATTTACAAGTAATACTCTCGGTGTCTTTTGCCATTATCTAGAGATTATCTATTAGAAATACTCTCGGAGGGGTTCTCCATTATTTGGAAATACTCTCGGAGGGGTTCTCGATTATTAGCATAGATTAACAAAGAGATACTCTGTTATGAAAAAATGCTCCCGGATGATTTTTTCATTATCAAAAAGAGTACCGGAGGGGTTTTCCGTTATCAAGAAATACTCCCGGATGGTTTCTCCATTATTTAAAAATACTCTCGGAGGGGTTCTCGATTATTAGCATAGATTAACAAAGAGATACTCTGTTATGAAAAAATGCTCCCGGATGATTTTTTCATTATCAAAAAGAGTACCGGAGGGGTTTTCCGTTATCAAGAAATACTCCCGGATGGTTTCTCCATTATTTAAAAATACTCTCGGAGAGGTCTCGGTTACAAGTATTGATTGACGTAGAGATACTCTGTTATGAAAAAATGCTCCCGAATGATTTTTTCATTATCAATAAAGACTACCGGAGGGGTTTTCCATTAAAGTAATACTCTCGAAAGGTTTCTCCAATGAAAAGGAATACTCTCGGACGGGTTTTCGGTAATCAGCATATAGTCTGTAAAAGATTCTCTATTTTTAAGCAATGCGCAAGGTGTTTATCTCTATTATCAAGAAATGCTCTTGGAGGGTTTCTACATTATCTAGAAATAATGTTGGAAGTATCTTCTGTTGTCAAGAAAGACTCTCGGTGAGTTCTCTATTATCTAGAAATACACTCGGTGGATTTTTGCATTTTCTAGATATACTCCCGGAGGGTTTCTCCATTATCAGGAATTAGTCCCGGAGCGTATTTCCATTCTTTAGAATTACTCCCGGAGGGTGCGCGCGTGTTATACGTATACGTGCAAGTATTGCGGATGAGTAGAATTGCGAGATACCTACTTTTGAACAGCAGCCCGTAAAGAGCAATCCATCGTTCGAACCGCTCAGACCTCTTTTCCTCTCGCAATTTATTTCTTGTGGGTCACTGGTACTGATGCTCTTTAAAATGTGATTTTGATGTGATTCAAAACGCGCCAATATTAATTCATAATGATTTGTCACCAATGCTGACAGAATAACTTTTCAAAACACGATGGAGGGTTATGTAAATAAGAACAGAAACCTGTTGCATGCGTCTTAGCGAACAGCTGTCTGAAGTTGCTCGCGCGGCCGCTCCAACCTCCGCTGAAAAAGCTCGACTTTAATCGTTATTTTCTCAAAAATGGCCCATTTTCGCCACTCGGGCCCATGAGAACTTATGATCAGGACGTCAAAACCTACAATTTGGTTACGGTTACACAGAAATTCACTGGGACCCACAGTCCCATATGATTCCTCCGGGGTCCTTTAGGCCGAGACCACATAAATGCCGCTTCTCTTCGAAGTGGCGGGCGTCTAAGGAAGCTGTCAGAGCCTTACTGAGGAGTCCACTCTGACAGCTGGGACGAAACGCCAACAGAGAGAAATTTATATTTCTCTCTTTTATATTTTTTTGAGGCCTGCCTGCATACAGATCTCCAGTGTGAGAATATGCAGTGCAGAGCCTGTATTCTAAAATCAGTTTTACTCGAATAGAGCGATAGAGTCATTTTATTCTATGTACTATACTTTCGAGTGATAGAGTCGCATACCATCTAATACGATAAAGAAAAACTTTATAATTCAAAAACATATTTACGTATTTGAAATTTTTCTCTTTTACGTTATTCCCCATTAGTTGATTTTACCCCATTTTCTAATTTTAAACGTATTATCATCTACCTACAATAGAACAAAATAAGATTTATTTTTTCTTGCTTTGCTATACCCAGCGAATTATTTTCAATTATTTTCGAACAAAATAGTAACAGTTTGTGACATTGTTTACACAAACAATTGTTTTTTTTTGCACAACAGCCACACCACTATTAAGTTAGCGTTATTGTTTTTTTCCGCATAGCGAATATAATAATTTTTTCGCATAAGCGTATCTATAGTCATAAGATACTAACATAACCTGAATTTCAAATTGAAAGCCTTAACTAGGCACAGACACATATTCTGAAGTGCATCGAATTTGTAATCGTGACAAAGTTACTAACAATAGTCAATAAGCATTGCGAAAATCCCTCTCAACCGAACAAATCGTAAAATATTTTGTTTTTTTTAATTTAAGCGGGTTTAGCAATATTATATCAAACCAGTAATCAAGATATCTGAATAAAATCTCCACAAAAGAAAATCATTCAGCAAAAAAAGATTAATCGACTAAAATCAACAAGAAGACAATCAACATGACGGGCTCGCATTCAACGGCGAATGAAACAGCGAATGCTTCAGCACAGCTAATAACATCCATGGCTGAAAGTTTCACTCTGATGAATTGCATCAATGGCATACCAACATTTGATGGAAAATACCAAGCACTAAGAACCTACATTCAAGATCTACGAAATGCTCATGAACTAGTACCGCCTACTTTACGTCCACAATTCATGAGAAATGTTCTTCAAAAATTAACTGGTGCTGCAAGAAAAAGCATAAACAACAAAAAAGTTGACAACATAGATGACCTCATCAAACATCTAAAACAACGTTTTGGCCCAGGAAGAGATTACAAATATTTCAGCCACAAACTGAAGGATCTAAGAATGAGACAAAAAGATAATGTCGGCGATTTTTATGACGAGATCTGTGTATTATTAAGCAGTGCGCGCAACGCCCTAAAAGAAGAAAAAGGAGAAGAAAACATAACCTTATTAATATCACCATTAAAAGACTAAGCAGTTGACATTTTCATACGAGGATTACCACCAGCACTATCTGTTGCAGTTGATGCCACGAGACCAAAAACAATCAAAGAAGCCTACGAAGAAGCTGTACGTCTAGAAGTACGGATGGATGCCAATATAATCCCAGACACAAGGCCTTACAATGGCAGAAAAAATAATTATTACAACAATTATCAACACAACAATGATTGTAATAAACCGCGAAAAGTATATAATTAAATTTTTATATAATGTCTCGATCTACGCAGATCAAATGTAACCCGATCTGTCCGATGACTGTTTTCCGGATAATTATAAAAATTAATATTAGCCACCCCAAATAAGGCGCCCTAGAGATGGCAAATCGTGAATTTATAGCAATCTTCCGATGTTCACGGAGATCGCATGCGTATATGTGAATCATGCTGTATCTGAAAATAGTCACCACTATAGGAAAGCCATAGATTGCACCCGGAAAAACCCACGCGGAAAATATGCGACGCAGCGAATCTAGCGCGACAATGGGGAGAGGCTAGAGCTTAAATAGAGCTGGAGAAAAAGCTCCGCAGCTAGTCGACCATCAAGCAACCAAGAGCAAGGGCGAAGCTCTGCCCGTGACCCACTCTATCTCAACCGGTGCTGCGCTTGGGGAACCGTTGCCTACAAGACGATCATCACTGATCCAATCTCATCCGGAACTCCGGAAGAGCTTGGAAGCTGAGAGCAACCGTCGACCCCGAAGCAAGACGCTGCACCTTGCAACAGCCCGGCAGTAGGCTAAGCCGTCTATTTTTGGAAACATTACTGAAGCATCGGAGGGACGACTCAACGCCTCATCGAGCTGCGCATACATCTAGTTGTTTCCATTCACGCTTACACATACACGTACACACATAAGGTACCGTTCTTATTCTGTTTGTCTAACCCGCGTTGTATACAGAGGTTATCTCGAAATCCCGCTCTCCTACCCGGTAGGCCATGACCGTGAATACGGTAGCCAAAGGAAAGAATTGTATATGAACTTTTAACATACAATAAATTTATTCTACATACTGAATTACCGAGCATACACTTTCTTTATTTTTAAACCATCACACCTCCAATAATAAATATATAGTTGTGAGCGTCGTTATTCAGACGTAACATGATTATCAACGAAATGCATATAACAACTACTATGCACCGAGAAACTCTGGATACGTCGGATACATAGAAAATAAACCACCAGAAAATCCAGCAGAAAATCAAAAATATCTACATAATAATGATCAACAAAATAGACAACAAAATTACCAACGTCCACAATATAATAATCAGAATCAACAAGGCTATTATAGAAACAATCAAAATTATAGAGGAAATTATCAAAGAAGATATCAGAATAACCAAAATACAAATTGGAGAAATAATAATGGGCAACAAAAGCAATTGTTCAACCTACAAAATGGTCAATTCAACAACTGCTATAATAATAGACCTGATCAACAAGAAAATTGGAGAACTCAACAAAATAACCAAAACCAAGGTAACAATAATTTAAACTACCATGAGGCTCGTTACGATCCCCAGGTAGCGAGCCAAAATCAAAATCAATAGTACCCGAAGAACCAGCAAGGACATCAACAGAATTATCGCAACAACCAATGGAGACAGAATTAACAAAATCCAAATCAACAGCAGAATCCCCAACAGAACAACGATCAGCAGCGTTATCAACAGCAAATGCAACAGATAAGCCAAAACAAGCAACAGACGCAGCAACAAACGTCACAGCAGCCAGCTGCAATAATGAAGATACAAGTGGAAAATCCATCCCACGAGTATGTTCAGCCAACTGTAAAAATTCTGAAAAACATGACTGGGAGAATGACGAACCAACTATAGTTAGATTGAGAATACCAGAAGGCACCACAAGGCCATGGCTTGAATTCATGATTGACAATGGAGCAACAGTCAACATCATAAAACTTAATGCATTACATGATGATCTACCATTCAACACCGAAGATAACACAGAATTAGGGGGAATAACTATGCAAACAGTACCTACATTAGGATCAGTTTATCTATTAATTAGAAACACGCCAGTGAAATTTCAAATAGTACATGATGATTTTCCTATTCAAGCAGACGGAATGCTGGGCAGAAATTACCTTAAAAAGGAAGAAGCAGTAATTTCATACTACAAGAATGCATTAATGGTAAACAGTGACGTCATGCACCCTATACCATTTAAAGGTCATGAAGAAGAACACTTACCCAAAAATGCAAAAAGACGAAAAATAGACAGTCTATTACAAGTAAACGAAACGAAAAATATCACTGAAAAATCAATAAATGAAGTATCTGTGAACACAAATAATGCAGTAAAATGCACAATACCGGCAAGAACTCGACAAATAATGCAAATAAATCTGATAAAAACAGATTTAAAAGAAGGATACCTTCCACGAATAGATACTGGAAACAAAGATGTATTCATGGGTGAAGGAATATACATGAATAACAACAACAC
This sequence comes from Philotrypesis tridentata, assembly GCA_018906965.1. Classification (NCBI taxonomy): domain Eukaryota; kingdom Metazoa; phylum Arthropoda; class Insecta; order Hymenoptera; family Pteromalidae; genus Philotrypesis; species Philotrypesis tridentata. The sequence goes on from JACCIB010000309.1 coordinate 13,415, forward strand.
GTGTAAAATTTTGGCAATAAATACAAGTCAAGAAAGTGTTACCATTGAAATCAATGCAAAAGAGTTAATACCATTTGACACAGAGCCGAATTTTTTAGAAGAAACCGACAGTGAATTTGACGGTGAAGTAGTTTTGAACATTCCAGAAAGAATGGAAAAAGTCAAAACTGCAATTAGAAGAGATCATCTCAACATTGAAGAGAAACAGATAGTCGACCGAATTATTGACGATTATCTAGACAGATTCCTGCTGCCTGGAGACAAACTACCGTGCACAGATATAATAGAGCACAAAATACATCTAGAAGACAACGTGCCTATTAACACCAAACAAGATAGACACCCACCCAAACACAAAGACATTGTGAGGGAAAGTGTGCAAAAGAAATTAAAAGACAGAATAATAACGGACTCAAACTCGCCATACAATTCTCCCATCTGGATAATACCAAAAAAGCCAGACAGTCAAGGCAATCCAAGATGGAGAATGGTAATAGATTTTAGAGAACTAAATAAAAAAACAATCAGAGATGCTTACCCACTACCAAATATAACAGACATAATGGATCAGCTAGGAGGAGCGGTCTATTTTTCTATATTTGATCTGGCATCAGGGTTCCAACAAATACCCATGGCACCAGAAGATTGTTACAAGACAGCGTTTACCACAATAAATGGTCATTATGAGTACAAAAGAATGCCAGAAGGTTTCAAAAACGCTACGGTCACATTTCAGCGCTTAATGGAAAAAATCCTGCGTGGCCTGCAAAATATTTAAATGTTAGTATATTTAGACGACATCATTGTTTACAGCAAAGACCTCAAACAACATGAACAACGAATACGAAATCTCATGGAAAGATTAAGACAAGCTAAACTAGTTCTGCAACCTGACAAAGTCGAATTTTTCAGAAAAGAAGTTGCATTTTTGGGACACATAATCAGTGCAAGGGGCATTGAACCAAACCCGAAAAAAGTCGAAGCAATAGCAAAATTACCACGTCCAAAATGCAGAACAAACATTCAAGAAGTCTTAGGAATGTTCGGATATTACCGAAAATACATACCAAAATTCTCGGACAAAGCAAGACTATTAACAGCATTACTGAAAAATAACAAGAAATTTGAATGGACACAAGAATGCGAAGACGTTTTCAATGAATTGTAATAATGTCTCATGAGTGAACCAATTTTGCAATTCCCAGATTTTGACAAGGAATTCATATTGACAACAGATGCGTCAGATTACGCAATTGCCGCGGTTTTAAGTCAAGAAACCGATGGTTTTGAACACCCTATTCAATTCCTATCGAGGCTACTCAGTAAAGCTGAAAGAAACTATAGTACAACTGAAAAAGCGTGTCTAGCAGTACTATACGCTTTACACCAATTTCGACCATACTTATTATGCAGAAAATTCACTCTGGTGTGTGATCACAAACCATTAAATTGGATGCACAGTAGAAAAGATCCAGGTCAAACACCAATGCGATGGATGTTCCGTTTCACAGGTTATGAATACACTTTCAAATACAAACCGGGGAAACTGAACAAAAATGCAGACGCATTGTCTCGCAACCCACCAACACTCACAGAGGAAGAAATAAACAAAAACCCCTCAAAATTAAAAGTAATGATAATAGATGAACAAAGGCCAAACACATCAAAAGAGAAAAACCCGACTTCAAGACCAAGATCACAAACCTTGGGGAACACAGATGCACCCAAAGGTAGAGGAAGGCCAGTTGGAGCGAAAACAAATCAAGAAGCTCCGCAACTAGACCACAGCGTAATAGCTCAAAGAACGAGAGCACCTCAAGTTGAAAGCACCTCAAGTTGAAAGCAAAATAAAACAATACATTAAACAAGGAGCATACCCAAAGTCAAAACGACTAAAATCACCAAGCAACAGCCAAGAAGCTTCAACGTCAAAAGCACATAGTGATGATACCAATAATAGTGACACAGACACCAACACCTCCACAAAAACGAACATGTCAAATACTTCATGGTTGTCTTCAACTGCAGTAAATGGTAGTTCCAATGATAACCCGCCATTAGAAGATCCAAGACGCAGTGTATTAAGAACAGACGAGACAGAAATACAGAAACAAGCGAACAGTGATAACGACGAATTATCATCCAACAACAGCATCGACAAAACAATAAGTAATATAGAAATAGCAATAACAGCTAAAAGTGATACAGGCACAGACAAATCATCTGATGACGAATCAATAACTAATGCATCAAATGTCACAACATTGTCACGAAAAGAAGTTGAAGAAGCTAGCAGAAAATTAGAAGAAAGCATAGCAAGATTTGAACAATTGCATCCACAACAGACAGAGATCAACAAAGAATATGATATTGCTGTAACTCACTTCTCTGATGGAGAAGAACAAACAGAAGAAATGAGATTCTGCATGGATGAATTAAATGCACATTACGGCACCAAACACATGGATGAAGTAATGGAAGAAAGACTTCAAAAATTAATAGAAAAATCTCAAAGAGAGTTGGTAAAAAGATACGAACAGGCAAGAGATTCCCAACCTGAAGAAGATGAAACATCAATAGACGGAAGAATATACGCAACAAAAGGAAGAATTTCAGACACTACAAGAATAATAAATAAATCTTCGAATGCCAAAGGCACGCCACATCCAAACAAAAGAGTAAAGGTTAAAACAACAGATATAAGTGTCATAGACGAAAATTTTGACGACAAAACTTATGAAATACGATATTCACAACCACCAGAAGCAACGGTTCTATGGTTAGTGACAATGCCACAGTTATTAGAACCAATAAACAAAAGATACGGTTCAGTGCAAAAATCCATCAATTCGACAATTGACAAGGATTCAGACACAGATCGGAAATTGCTACCAGAAAGAGAGCAAATAGTAACCATAAGAGAATGTCTAACATACAAAAGAGATAATTTAGTACATTTTCTTTCACAAGACTGCGACTGCACGACTGCAATAGCCAGACTACTCACTGACATAGGAGCAATAGAGTTAACGAATATTAAAAACAAAAAACCGCACATTGGTCAAATTTTTGTCACAGCATTGAAGAAACACAAAATTTATTCTGTCATAATTAAAGACAAGTATTATAACAAAATAAACATCGCAGAATTAGAGAATTCCTTGCACAACTTGAAAACAGTATTAACAAAAAATGACGCAAAAAGTTTCAGAATATCACGTAGAGGCGATTTAACAGATGAATTAGAACCCGGTCTGATCACCGAGCTTCTAGCAAAAACCTTCAACAATTCTCCAATAAAGGTAACAATCTGCTATGGAAAAGTAGAACTACCATTGGAAAAAGAAAGGAAACAAATTATAGCAAATTAACATGACAGCCTAACCGGTGATCATAAAGGGATAAACCAAACTTATCGCAAAATTAGAGAGCGATATTATTGGCCAGGAATGCGCAATGACATTCAAAATTACATCAGGAAATGCGAAAGTTGCCAAGAAAAGAAAATTGAACGATTCAAGACAAGAGAGCCAATGATTATCACAGACACACCAATAGAAGCTTTTGACAAAGTCTCAATTGACACAGTCGGCAAATTAAGACAAACACCATCAGGCAATTGCCACTTGCTAACAATGCAATGCAATCTAACAAAATATCTAATTGCCATACCAATAAAAAATCTAAATGCAACCACCATTCAGATGCACTGGTCAAGCATTTAATTTGTCAATTTGGAGCACCAAGAGCAATACTCTCACACAGAGGGAGAAGTTTTCTATCAAGTATAGTAGAAACAATGTTGCAAATTTTTAAAATAAATAGATTAACAACATCAGGTAACCAACCGCAAACAAATGGTTCATTAGAAAGAAGCCATGCAACACTAGTAGAATTCATAAGAATATACTCAGAAAAATACGATGATTGGGATAAATTAGCACCATTTGCCACCTTCACGTATAACACAAGTGTTCATGCCGCAACAAATTCCACACCGTTTGAATTAGTATACGGAAACACTGCACGTTTTCCAATCAAAATACCATCTGATGAAAAACTTCTCACATACAATGTTTACATCAGAGATCTAATACTTCGTCTAGACGAAATGAAAGTATTAGCAGGCGAAAGACAAATAAAAAACAAGATAAAGTCGAAAGAAAGATATGACAGGAAAATAAGAAAGTTCAAAGGCAAAATAGGTGGATGTGCACGTCTAATCAATGAGCCAAGAACAAGCAAATTTGATGCCTACCGAAACAAACCACTAAAAATAGTCGAATTTGTTGGTAGAAAAAATGTCATTTTAGAATACCCCAATGGCAAAAGAATTAGGAAACACATTGACAAACTCAAAGATGTACACACAAAAACTGATGAGTCAGAACAGCCTACCAGGCTTAATTGCAGAAAAATTACATTCAATGGAATCATTATCGCCAAACCCTGGCATTTATTATGAAAAAACAAATACAGTAAAAATAATTAGAACGAACTGGAAAGTCAACATAGTCATTGACGTTGACCGATTCTTAGATATACATAACCTATCACAATCTCACGTTGAAGTATACAACAAATGCATTACAGTCATAGAAGAATATAAATGCAAAAATGCTCTAGGCACTGATCTGCTAGGAATCAAACATCAAAATCTGGCAGAATTAAGAAAAACAATTAACGACACCATCACCACTTTAGGTCAAGTAGAATATCCTAACTCGAAATACACTTCGAGTATCAGGATGAAAAGAATGATACGCCTAGGATTTATAGGATCCATAAGCAAATCACTGTTTGGCCTTGCAACAGAAGATGACATTCACAATGTCAACCAGAACATTGACCAATTATTCCAAGATCAAAAACAAGTAATACATTTAATAGGCCAGAATACGTACATAATAGCAACAAAATTTGAAGAATTATATCATCTTAGAAAGTTTCGAAAAATCTCTTACTAAAGTAATAACAAATGTACTAAAAGAAAATGAGCAAATGAAATACCTAGTAGAAATAATGCTCTATGTCAAAAGATTAGACATGACCATTGACCACATTACAAAAAGTCATGAAAAATTACTTGACATATTAAGGGAGATAAAAAATGGTAAAATTCACCCAGAAATACTCTCCAACAATATTCTGCAAGAAATAAACACAGATATCAAAAGAGTGAGTAAGGACATGAATTTACCAATAGCTTCTGAACACATGAGAACAGAAGAAATAATTAAAATTTCCAAAATTGATGCACTACATCAAAATGGAAAAACAATAATAATCCTACATTTACCATTAGTAGATCACACAGAATATGAATTATACAATATACACCCCATTGCGATACCACAATGGTATCATAACACTAGTTTGGGAATGGCTCACATAAAGCCATCTCACACTCATATTGCCACAACAATAGATCAAACGAAATACATAAAATTCAATGAAAACCGATTAAACAAATGTTTAACCACCCATTATGCACAAATCTGCCCGATCCTTGGTCCGCAACACAATACTCCCGAATCGACAGATTGTGAAATTACGTTATTATTAAACCCAACAATTGACACCATCAAATATTGCGACATTAGAATCAACCCTTTGACCCAAATACAATGGAACTATTTGGAGCAAGACAAATCTTGGCTATACTCCACAATTTCTGAGACACCAATGACCCTCATTTGCAAAGAATACCCCGAATACAAAATAACAATTAAAGAAGCAGGAATATTAAGAATATCACCTAAATGCATAGCTAAAACTGCAACCACAGTTCTAGCAGGTGAAAGCACAAAACAAACAAATTTCACGTACATATATTCACCAAATATAAGTCTGAAATTGACAGAAAATTACCTACTGTTATCATATAACATTGAAACATATCCAAATACCCACATATTTAAAATTAATAATAATGACCTCTCAATAAATCATAAAAAAGAAAGACCTCTAACTGAAATTTTAAAAGAATTAAATCAGATAAGCGACCACAAACGCAAAGACTTCAAAACTAACACCCTAGTTTATGGAGGAATAACTACACAAATAATAATTTTCATTATAATAACTTATATAATAGTAAAAACAAAAATATTTAAAAAATTGACTCTGCGCACAAAAAAGCAAACACACAAAATACACAAACACAACACAAAAAATACCGTCATTACAGAACTACAGAATATAACAATAGGAGAAGGCGCGAAAGCCAAATATAACACACGACGAGACGTACAAACACCACAGATGACTTTAGATCTACCACTACAGCAAGTGGAAGTCAACTAAAACAAGGATTTTCGTTTTTAGAAAAATAACGACATGGCCACGAAGCAGCGGAAGTCAATCACCATTTTCTGTGACAATGACATACCCATGTATGCTATACTAAGAGAATTCGAGTACATAGCAAAACCAGTAACAATGCACTATGAACAACATAAATTTGAAGCAGGAACGAAGAAAATCACCATGATATTCAACACGGAAAGGGATGCAACTAAAGCATACGAAAGAAGAGCAACATTAATAAAACAGAATAGATTCAAAAAAGCAACGAACTCGCAAGCAGCAAAACGACGAAACATACCAATGGATGAAGAAATAGATGACACTCAAATAAAAAAATCATGCCCAGTGAAATCAGAAGTGCATGTTGTAAACAAACAACCTGCTCCGATGGACAACCATAGACTATTCTGTACGTTACCCTGGGAATACTCCGACACAGTTAAAGATGAACTATTCTTCAGATCATTTGCAAAATATGGACCATTAGTATATTATCAGACTATAAAAGACAAAAAAGGAAAACTTGCATATGGATATGTACAATACTTTGAAGAACAAGATGCAGAAAGAGCAAAAATAGATTGCGACGCTAGATACAACGCCGTATACTCAGTACCCAGAAAACCATCAAAATCAAATAAAGAAAAATACACAAAAAAACATGATAAATCCAATAAACACATCGACATAGACATTTACCATTTGCACGAAAAAACCTGCATCAAACAAGCTCTATGGAAAGAAAAGTTGCAACAATCTAAGATTCCAATTGCAATCCAATAAGAGGATGTAGAATCTCCAAACGAGGATCCAATGCCAGATGTAGAACATAACAAAAAAAACAACAGCAAACAACACTGAAGACGTGTCGACCGAACAAGAAAATGCATTACTAGACGAGACGAATTACTTAAATATGGACTTATTGAACATTTAAACACACCCTATTTGAGACAGTAAATAAACACATATTACTTTTGAATGTGCACACCCCACACACCACTGTCTGTAACTAACAAACAAATTTACACTCACTAATAATAAATTAAGCACACACACACATTTGTGTTGCAGAATAGCTAGAATGGACACCATTAGTCTGAACATTGACATTCCAATTCGTTACCAAGAAAAGGATTACCCAAGAGAACCACTTGGGATATCAATAGCTCATGGTTCTTATAAAATTGAAGACATCAACATTCATATCAAGAATGACATACCATCATTCATGAGACTTCATCCCACGCCCATGCGCTACTTACCATGGCAGTATAGACAACCACTATACACAGTGGGAAAGAAAAATAAGCTCACCAAGCAAAAACCTGAAGAGGCAGAAAGCAACATTTCAAGCAGTTCAGATGAAGAACCAGATAATGACAACATCATGGCTACCATCCATGCAGCAAGGAAAATTTATTTCTCCGTAAATGATGAAGAAACAAGAGACCAACTACTCGATTACCTACAAATGACGACATGCATGGTTTACCACCATCTGTCCTGGGAAGGAGACATGAAAGTCCCAGACAAATACATAATAGAAACCATTTTCCACGACAAAGAAAACATAGACAAAATAATAAAGAAAGTATGCAGAAAATTCAAGTATGCTAAACATCAATGGCAAAAACAAGATGAAAGCCGCAGACGAAGAAGCAATGAAATATCTGACAACGACCAAAAAGAAGAATCAGACAACAATGATTGGGGAAATGAACTGCAGTCACACAGGTTCTAACGTATATGAAAACATTTGGGGCCATAGAAGAGGTGCACGACGTCACACTGCATATGATACAGAACAAACAGGTTGCAAAAATTGATGTGACCTATGCAAAAGAAATGTCAGTAAAGTTAATCGTGCTAGACAATGCAGAATCGAGCAACGACATGCATCCAATAATGTTCCCGGAGACAGCAAGCGAAAATGCAGAAACAACTGCATCACAAGAAAATGCAAACAACAACGAGGAAAATGAAGACAACGCAGAAACAAGTGCATAATTATTTTGCTACATATGGCACAATTATAAAATTTGACATTGTGCCATTAAAAGACTGGACGGATGAACCAGCGCAGCAATACATGGCTTTCATCCATTATGCAAATGAAACCTCTGCTAAAACCGCTTTAGAGTTGTGCCCGGAAAGGTACCAACTGCAATATAGAAGGGTCGACACTAGGCATCAAAACCGCCAAACGAACAAACTAACTTTATGCATAAAAGTACCACGAGGGATGTTGTGCAAAGAAGCAACACAACACTTTGCACAATTGGGGAAAATCATTTCCACCAAATACACACTCATCCCTCTGGAAAAGTGTGACGCGAAAACCCACACACACATGGGCTTCATAAACTTCTGCAGAGAGGAAGACACGGACAATGCAATAAAAAAATGCGACAAAAAATTTCTGGGCGTTTACCAGGCCAGAGCCAACAGGAAAGTCCACGCACTGTGTGGAAAGTATATCGCAGTTACCCATTGGAAGCTGCATTTAGAAGAGTGCAAGATGCAATCAAATAAGGACATGCACTAGAAACAAAATTTTTTTTTACACCTTTGTATTTCAATTTTTGCACATTTTATACATTTAAAAATACATTAGGATAAACATAGCCGTAATTAACATGATCATTTATTCCATTGACCCAAGCGTCCTCTAATTTTAAGCACTAACCATAATTTTAAAGTAATATTTAACTCCATAACTAACCCAAAGGGCATAAATCAATCAAAAGGAAAGATGCATACCCACACCATGGGAATTTTTCAATTAACCCACCCCTGACCACCCCGCATTCGACACCATCGTTTGCCGGGACGGCAAACCTTCCAAGGGGGGGAGGATGTTATGTGACGATGCCGAACGACCAAATCGGCAACGTCGCATAACGCATAAGACATTAGAGAAGTGCACTAAGTATGCGCCTAACTGTCGCCAAGTCGAACAAAGACGAGCGATAGCGGTACTTCTCCTCCAGCCCTCGAAACGCTGACCAAGCGCTTCGCCCTCCCATGCGCCGCCGGACTTCACCCGAAGTTCACGAGTGCAAGAGAGAGCGAAGTAGCTAATGAAGCGAAGAGAGGGATGGGGGAGAGGTAAGAACAATTAGTTGGAGAGAAGGTGACGCGCTCTCTCCCATGCATAATTGCGCGCCCTTCAGCAGAGCGTCTTGAGCCACCGAGCGGACTCGACGTGTTTTTCTTCAGTTTAGCTTTTGCTTGCATTTTTCCATTTTCTTATTCTCATAGAGGCCCAAGTGGCATTTGTTCAATTGTAATTAATTTGATTTGGGTTTTGTGTCAATAAATAAACGCTCGATCCATAGACTATTTGCATCATTGCCTTTTGTACGGTCGGCTCAATTTTACCACAACTCCAAGCGCCTCACCGCTCCTGGACGCCGCCGCTGCTATCCATAAATTGCGTTTGCATTCTCTGCTTTGAACCGGACTATCTAGCCCAGCTAATCTGTTCTACAAAACTAAGGTAAGAGCTCAAGTAAATTTACTAATATATCGTGCGTCAGGTTAATACGTTGTCCGATTTCGTGGTACATTTCCGATCACGCTGATTTTTGAAGCGTGGCTAAGCACGTCTGTGTGCTTCTTGTGTTGCGCGCTCCCCTATTTCTTGTTTTTCGTGCCGAAGCTTTGTGCGCGAACCTAACACTTTCCGACTCCACGTAGTGTTACACAGCTAAAGGGTTTCTTCGGCGTACTCAACTTTTCGTCTCGTTTCACGTACCGTTTAGTACAAACCATTGAATCGCTACGTCGTTTATTAAAAAAAGGGATTAAGTGGGTATGGACTCAGGCTGATAATGAGGCGTTTGACAAAACGAAACAATTGTTTAGTGCCGACGTTCTTTTACATCACCCGAGGTTGAACCAGCCTTTCTTTGTTCGGTCTAATTCTAGTATCACCGGTCTTGGGGTTGGAAATAGAATTAATTTGTTGTGCCAGTCGAGCATTAAGCGGCTCTGAAGTTAATTACTTCACCACCGAATTAGAACTGTTAGCTATTGCGTGGGCACTTAGTAAATTCCGGACGTTTCTTCTGAGCTCGGAAACAATCATTGAAACAGATCATAAGGCCCTCTCATTCTTAATGACCACACGTTTCTTATCTGAACGTCTCACTAGATGGATTCTTGCCATCCAAGATTATGCCCCCACCGTAGTGCATATCCCTGGCACAAATAAGGTTGCAGCAGACGCACTTAGTCGCTGGTGCACACATCAGTCAATCCATCGAGAATCAGAGGCGATGGTCGGAATCGTCTTATTCCACGACCCATCGGTATCCCTCACCAATGATTTATCTAACATAGTTAATCTACAAAAATCTGACCCATGGTGTATTACGTATAGAAACAGAATCAGTTCGGGTGACACTTGTAGGGACGTATCACTTCAGGGCGATGTACTTGTAAAAGGATTCGAAGGTAGGTTACGTATAGTACTCCCTGCTTAAGTCATTACTCGATTAGTCACAGAGATCCACATAATGTACAGGCATATAGGCCCACGTAAATGTGCCCATATGATACAAGAGTCTTTCTATTATCCTAATCTATTACACAAAACTTGAGATATCCTCCGTTCTTGTGACTACTGTCAAAGGAACAAAGTGTTCACTAGTGGTACTGCTGCCTTATCTAGCCCAATTATCCCTAGTGGCCCACGTGATCTTCTATCCATTGATTTTTGCGGACCTTATCCCGTCGTTCAGCGTGGAGTCCGATACATTCTTGTCTGCCTCGATGCGTTTACTAAATTTGTGGCAATATATCCACTCGTTAAGGCTAATACCGAAAATACTATTCGTAAAATTTTGAATGAATATATTCCAGCTTACAGTAAACCAGCCCGCATTCAGAGTGACCATGGTACACAATTTACTTCGAGTAAATGGTTGAACCATCTCCATAAAGAAAATATTAAGGTCGCTTTTTCTTCTAACAGACATCCCCAGAGTAATATAGTCGAGAGAGTGAATAAAGAAATAGGTCGTTTCTTCAGAACTCTAGTCGTTGACAAGCACTCGTCATGGCCAAAATGGATACAATTTATCCAAGATTGTTTAAATGAGACGCTTCACGACACCACCGAGTTCACTCCTTTAGAACTCCATTTAAATAAAAGGCCTACGCGTTTTTGGGAGGCGTTAGTCACTCAATATCCTGCCAAAGAGCTATCGTATGAACAAAAACTCGCGCTAGTCTTAAAAAATATTACCGCGAAGGGTGAAAAACGTGCAGAAACACAATAGGTCACATAAACTCCGTGAATATAAAAAGGGTGATCAGGTGTTAGAACTTGCATGTAATTTCTCTGATGCATCTTCTTCGGTGACGGTCAAGTTTCTGCATCTCTACGATGGTCCGTATATTGTCTGTGACGTCTTCAATGAGTGTTCTTATCAACTAATGCATCCCTCCACTAATACGTCAAAACTTTTGAAACGTTTTGACTCGTATAGTTGGTGTGGTCCACTGCAGTTAAATACATTCTGCACATGTGACGGTCACGGAAACCGACTGCGGCCGATTCGCATGTGCTCAGCTCGTCTCTAATATTCCAAAATTGATGTTGCCGCCGCAGCTGAGCACATGCGGATCGACCGTAATCGGTTTCCGTGACCGTCACATGTGCAGAATGTATTTAACTGCAGTGTACCTCCTTAATGGTTTTCTGTGCCAGTTCGTTTCCTCGCTGAATTGTCGAAGCACACGACATTTTGGACCTAATTCTGTTATCATTGTTTATAAACTTTAGAAAATTATTGACCAACATATCTGAGTTTCCCCACGTGCAGAAGGGATTGAAGCTTCTTTTGATACATTTGTTATTAATAAATAATTAATAACAAACACACAGTTTGTGTAGAAAAAGTAGCTTCCGGTCTGTTAGTTCCTGAGGGTGCTTTGGTCGGGGTATAGAGCACTCTTAAAGGCTTACCTGAAGTTATCTGATAACCATTTCGGAATCGAAAGAAGTTACTGTCAGATACTGTTTAATTTTGGAGTCAAACACGCTGCATAAAATTGAAAAAAAACAGTGAATATTGATGTAAAAATAAACTGTATCAAGTAGTTATACTAATAAGAATTTTGTTAACAATAAGTGAACATTTAGATTTATGTAAATTGAATAATCAACGAGTGAAAAACCTTCGACAAAAAGAAAAGCTAACCACATCTAATTATACTGGTCAAAAAAGAAAATTGATCATATCAAGTAATGAAATTGAGAGTGAAAATGAGAATGTTAAAGTGAAACCAGAAATATTGAAAAGTATTCTCAACATGGAAAGTGAAGTGCACGAACACAATGACATGAAAAATGAGAATAAAGTTTCTGAACAAAACAGAGTTCCATTAGTAGAACAAGAGTGTGTAGCAAGACAGAATAACATTACAAACCAAAGATTTTCATTTGATGAAGATGGAGCAGATGAGGATGAAAGTTCTGACGAAATGATAGTGAAACATTATTCAATGCATTTGGAATTTGTGCAGACTTAAAAAAGTGGTTCTATAATCGTGTAATTCCATATAGTTCTTTAGCTGCACTTCTAAAAGTGCTAAAGCCATACCATCCAGAACTGCCCCAAACTTCAAAAACTTTGTTAAAAACAGAAGGAAAAACACGCTTTAAAATAAAAAAAGTAAATGAAAATGAAATCTGTAATAATTCTACTATTTTATACATAGGCATTGCTGAAAACCTTCAGAGATGTGTTGATCCAGAACTACATCCAGAAAGAATATTGAATATACAATTTAATTTAGATGGGTTGCCCATATTTCACTCAAGCAACATTGAATTTTAGCCATGATTAGGAAAAATTTATTGTGAAACAATTTCATATGAACCTTTTATAATTGCAGTGCATTGTGGAACTGGTAAACCGAGTTCTGTAAAAAGGTACTTAAGTGAATTCATCAAAGAATTGAATAATCTTCTAAAAGATGGTATTAATATACGTGATAAACATTTCAGAATCAGTGTTATGTGTTTTATTTGTAACCGACCAGCCGGTGCATTTATGAAATGTATTAAAGGCCATACTGGCTATTACGCCTGTGAACGTTGTTCCGTCAGAGCCTATTATGAACACAATCGTGTTTTATATCCAATTGATAACATCTAAAACCAAATTGATGCATCATTTAGAAGTCAAAAAAACAGTGAACATCACCATGAGATATCTCCGTTGATATTAATTGATCCAAAAATTAATATGATAGATGCACTTGTATTAGATTTCATGCACTTGGCTTGCTTAGGTATCATGAAAAAACTGTTGACAGATAATTGGATGAAGAACATAAAAAAGAAAATTAAACAGGCTTGATCTAGTGAGAGTTAATCAGCGAATGATGAATTTATCAAAACTAATTCCAAGTGAGTTCCAAAGAACGACACGTTCTCTTGGAGAAATTAGTAAATACAAAGCAACAGAGTTCTGTTTTATTCTTCTATACTGTGGAATATGAGTCATGAAAGGTATATCACCAGATTCTATGTATAAACATTTTCAACTTTTTGTTGTTGCATGCAGGATATTGTGTTGTCCACAAACTTGTACAGAATATGCAAAGTATGCATGAAGACTTTTGCAAAAATTTGTTTCATTATCTATAGTATTATGTGGAGATGATCTTAAACATGCATAGTTTGATACATTTAGCTGATGATGCCATAAATTTTCAGTGCTCATTAAGCGAAATCACTGCTTTCCATTTGAAAATAAATTGGCTCAAATAAAGAAAAGTATCCGTATTGGCAATAAACCACTCAAACAATTATCTAAGAAGTTAGAAATAGAATATTCATACTGCAAACCAAAAATTACCTTATTAGGACAATTCTCCAAAGGAAAAAATGCAAAGAAGAAATTAACATTAAAAGAGTAGAATTTTGTAATTATCAATTGACTACCAAAGCGCCCAATAATTTGCTATTACTCAGGAATAAAAACATCATTGAAGTAAATTATATTTACTCTAACAAGGAAACAGAAGATTTAAATGAAATTTTTATTCGAGGAAAAAAATTCAATATCATTGGATCTGCTTGCGAGTATCCATGTGACTCAAGAATATTAAATATGTTTCAAGTAGAAAAACTTTCTTCGTTGACAAACTTGAAAAAAACACTGTAAATAATGTTGAGTGCAAAATGATTTATTTATCAATTTTTGAACTGCAGGATGATCCACCAAAATGCTATGCAGTTTCATTATTGCACACAAATAATTAAAAAGGTAGGTTTGGAAAATATAAATTAAATTAAGTTAAATATTAAATGACGTTTACTCTTATCTAGCCCTGATGTTAGTACAATGTTTTTTGTGTGTAGAAAAATTTGTAGGTTAGATTCATAAAATTTATTAATTCATCACTATTTACACATATACAGACACAATAGAACTAATGTCAAAGAATTAACACTCGTTTTTAAGTAAATCCCTTACCTCAATAAACAAATATTAAAAAATATATTTTTTTTCAGTTAAGAAGGTCGATAAGGCAGATAGTTCCGGGCCTGACATTTGCCGGAGGTTAGCGAGCCCAACTTAAACGTCTACAACATATCCACAACACTCAGTGATGGTTTAAAACATCGAATGTTATGGGAAAAGTTTTCTTTGTTTTGGAATAGATCCAGTTGTCATTTTGTGCTTATCAAGTACACGTGCATGATCGAGTGCACATACTTTGTCTCTATTAACAAACAGCAATAAGTTATCATAAGGTATGTGTAAATTGTTTATAATGCATTAAAAATAGTTATTAAATATTTTATTGAAAACTTTACTTTTGATTCTAATGCAGATGGGTGCTTGTTATAGTTCCAGTGAAGTTTTTGAGTAATGATTTCAATCAAACTCAAGTGCGGTACTTGGAACCACCATATCGTTGAGCAAGACAAAATGCTCCTTCAAACATTGACCAGGTCAAATGATGTACGGGCAGCATCAGCATGGCCACTTTTAAAATGTGAAATTATCACTTCATTTATAGCGAGCAAACAAGATATTTCAGGTAATTCATTATAAAATATTAATTCAAGTTATAATTCAAATTTAAATTAAAATTTCATTTTTCAGATTTAAAGGATTGCATACTGAAGCATATAGATAATAAATTTTATGGTAATTTGTTTTATAACTACATAGCTTAAAATTGTTTATATTATAGGTATTAATATAAAAAAGATCTGTTCTTGTATTGTTAATTAAATTTTAGATTTGAAAAAGAGTTTGTCGGACAAAACAGAAAATGAATTTAAAGGTAAATTTTTTAATAATTAATATGGTACTTATAATATATAATATATAATATATGCATATAAATCTTTGTTAACAGGTGCAATGACTACTTTGATAGGCTACGTTAAAGAAAAACATGTAAACTTAGATAGTAAACTTATTGTTACGAAAGAGAAATTGAAAGAATCAAAATATTGGTAACAAATAGTAGACCATTTGGGGAAAATGAAATGTTTTAATAATTGAACAGCTCAGTGACATGTGTAATCAAACATTCCCATTAACATCAAATGAAGAATTTCAAATATTTGATGCAAAAATTGATGGGAAATTTCAAACTAATTTAGTGAGTTTCAAAATAAATTTAATGTATTAATTAGATAATTTTTTTCTGCGTATAATCTGAATATGCGAATAATCTAAACTAATTGAATGTAATCCTTTCAGAAAAAGTATTTTGCATGCAACATTAGCATCCAAGAAAAAAAAGCCAGATATTCATTTGAAATAAAGGTTTAGTCATTTCTTCCTTCACGTTTGCTTCGGGGAGATCGATAAATTCTTCAAAATCTGTGTTATAATAACCACCGAGGGACAAATTCATGTGTAGACATAGGCATTACTCACTTGTTAATACATACATCTTAATAGTTAAAATTTGCTTCTGAAATGAAATTTTTGCTACACTTTTATTTTATAATTTTGTATTTTAGTGTTTGAATAAATTACAACTTTTTGTTTTTACAAATAACTAATTTATTGTAATTTTTTTAAAATAAAATGCTGCTACTTCCAGTAATATATTGTAAAAATAAAATATAAGTACCTTCAGGCCGGTTCAGACCCTGATTTTATTAAAACATTTTGAAGGGCCCTCTGGAGCATATATATAGAGATATACTTAATAGGGGTTCCGTTCCGCCCAACTTTTGAAGAATCCGCTGCACCGATGACGCTGAAAAAATTATGCAGTATTATTCGTAGCGCCCTTTGTGCGCGGAAGCGAGCTTAACATCCTTTGTGAGCTCGGTGACTAAAAAATAATTATTTATAATTATGCCTTCGTGAGCTATCAGATTTACGAATGTTTACATATCGCTACCCCGTTCGAAGACTATGTTATACCAAACTCGGAACGAAAAACATGACGAACGCTTAATCCCCTCGAAAAACATGTCCGGTCCACTCTCCCAGCAGTCCCAGCGAAAAATATTTCAAATTGATATTCCCCGCGAAAAACATTTTAAGTCCGATTCTCCCAACGAAAAACATGTTAAGTCGGAATCTTCCAGGGAAAAACAAATTGGGGGTCTAAAAATTATGAAAAAAATTATTTATTTATTATTTATTATATATATATATATAAATATATACATGCATACATTACATACATACACATATATACATACATACATATATACATATATATATATGTGTGTGTATTTATGTATGTATGTATGTATGTATGACCCCCCCCCCCTCCTTATAAATACCAACCCCAAGTTAAAATAATTTTTTTCATAATTTTTAGACCCCAAATTGTTGCGTTTTTTGCTGGGATTCCGACTTGACATGTTCTACGCTGGGAGAATACTACCTGACATGTTTTTCGCAGGGATAATACTACCTGACATGTTTTTCGCAGGGATAATACAACTTGACATGTGTTTCGCTGGGAACCTTGATTTGACATATTTTTCGCTGGAAGCGCTGTTTTGATTTTTTTTTCGCTGGGATTAGCGTTTAACATACTTTTCGTTCCGAGTTTGGTATAACAGTCTTCATACGGGGTAGCGATATGGTTACCTAGCATATTCCATTGTTTCAGCGATGTATTTGACGTGTAATTATATAATTATTTTTTAGTCACCGAGCTCACGCAGGATGTTAAGCTCGCTTCCACGCACAAAGGGTACATCGAATAATACTGCATCATTTTTTCAGCGTCATCGGTGCAGCGGATTCTTCAAAACTTGGGTGGAACGGAACCCCTATTAAGTCTATCTATATAATATATGCTCCTGAGGACCCTTAAGCTCAGTGATCTTCAGGTTAATACTTCAGTACCTGAGCTGAGCCACTTAATTAAGTTAGATCAGAGATAGATCTTACGGGCCAGACGATTACCCGATTACATTTGTATCACATGCCTGATCCGACTTGTGATACGGCCTTGATCCAAAACGCCTGTACGCGAATTCGGCCCTGATATAACCATACATTCAATTTCTGATCGGGATATTGTTTAACCATATGGTTTTACCATGTGGTTATTTTCAACAGGGAAGGGGGGAGCGGGAGTTTGAACTAAGCTAATCTTCGCAGGAGGAATGTAGCGATTTTAATGTTTGAATTTTTATTGGGATAAGTAATGCTTTCAACTTAAATTCATAAATAAACATTTGTATGATAGTGTATAAAGAATAATTTTATTTTTTTTTCACCCTCTTATATTAGTATTTTTCATTTAAATCTTTTTTTTTTTTAAACAAAGTATTAAATTAATATTTTAAATACTTGCATGTTATGAGAATGATTTTTTATAGATGAATCTTGGTATACCGAAATAATATATCTTTATTTTCTTTTATTTAATTTTTAAATCTGTATTTAATTCATAATTTTCCAGTTTGGCAAAGCTTCAGCAATCATTGTGGAAAAATATGCAGAAACGTTATACACCACTGTTTCTCCTGCAGATAAAACAGCACCAAAAGAACCATATGTGCCATAGTCTATAATACTGTGATTACAAGCAGACATAACTGCTAAATCTTTTCCAGGTCCTTTATCATCATTATTGGAAATGAAATTTATTTTCCATTTGTTATAATTTAAATTATATTTACACCATGCTATATTGTCACTTGCGACAATAAAAATTACATTTTTGTACTTCCGATCAAAATAATTCATTGCATTTAAATAATAATCAACTGGGGCTGGTCTAATTTTTAATTTTTGCCAAAGATAGTCAATATAATCTGTTCTACGCACATGTATACTCACATATATTGGTTCTGATAAATTGTATTGAGTAGATGCTTTCTTCAAGACTATTTCAGCATGCTTCCTTAAACTTTTCTTGAATGTAAATTCTTGACGAACATCCTCCAACCATATCAAAATAAGTGACCAGTATGCTGCATGTCTGTAAAAATTATGATTATAGTTTATACTGAAAATCATGTTTAAGGAAAGTAATTTTAAATTGCTGTTCAATATTTACTTTGGAATAATGATATTTTGTTCTGTACTATTCCATTTTGACAATGAATTAACTATTTGTCCAACATCAATAATGCATTGACCAATACTACTTAAAGATGGAATACTTAAGTTTTCAAAATATTCTTCTAAAGTTTTTAATATGCATCTAGGCATAAAAGGTTCAAGTCCCGTTCTTCTGCAAATAAAATTTGGCTTGTTATGTCTTCTTAGAAATCCTAATAATTATATTAAAATTAAGCAACTAACCTAGCAGCAGCCCAAACTGATGCATATTCCCAAATTTGATTGCCTAATCTACCACCTTGTATCGCTGAAACTATTCCATATTTTGGGCATGAAATTATTTTATATTTATGGTAGTAAACTTTAAGACTTCTTGAATAAATATCATGACACAAAGCCTGTTCATATGAAGATATTCTTAATCGTCTTCTTGCAGGACTTGATGTATACATGGGAAAAAGAAAAACGTGAATACCCAGAACAACTAGAAGAGCAAGAATTATTGCACTTGCAAGCACATGCTGCTGAGTATGACTCATTCTAACTTACAGCTATTGTAGTGAAATATAATACAATCTACATTTGAGATATTACAATATCTATTCTAGCATAACTACTTTTTCCATCATTTATTTATCCATGATTTTGAAATTTCATACTTAGATGCAATAACCTAATTAATTTTTCATTATTAGTTTGTAATTGCATGTTACGAATAATGCATTTGCTCAAAAAGATTGCTTTGAGAAAGATATTATCATTGTAACCGATACTCAGCCAGTTTGACTGGTAAGTGGCTTTACGATGATTTAACATAATTTTATTCATGATCTAAAATTTCCTAAAAGTGTAATAAAAATTACAATGTTTACTATGCATAGTATAATAAATATTAAATTTATGTTAATTTGTTAAGTATATTTCTTATTAAAAGTACAAATTAATTGTTGTTCAAAAATGGAATTGTTACTCATTTCTCAATATCATGAAAATTTTAATGCATTTATAAATATCATAGATCATAAAATTTGTTTTCTCGTATTATTATTGTCCATTAGTAATATATTATTTTAACTAAATTATTCTTTTAATCATTTATCCTGAACATCCAAACTTCGATTTCAAACCAAACTTACATGTATTTTTAATGTAGATGATGACAAACACTGCACTTAGTAATGAGCAGCATCCAAAACATTACTATACTGCATTTAACCTTTTATCTATTTTCAAACCAATACATATATACCTAGTACGTTCATAGCTGAATATAATGCGACAATTTTTTCTATTCATTCAATAAGTAACACTTATGCATTTATTCTGTATTGAAATCGTACATATATTATGCTGTGCCTGTTTGCAAGAATATTATGGCTGGAATTCATAGTCGACCCTCACCCTCACCCTCACCCTCAAACTCTTGAGGGGCCGTTACATGGAAGCCCGCATTTAATAGAATGGTGTCCAGACTTCACCAGAAGTCCAGAATTAGAATCGCGCGAAAATTCGAATATTTCAGTTGAAAAAGATACTAAAATAAATACAATAATTTTGTGCAAATAAATAAAATACTACTTATTATAAATAAATAATTTTTTTTATGTGAATTAAAACTACGATAAATGTATAATATCATTACTTGATTGGCACGAAAATTAAAAATAATTACTAAAAAATAATTACTAAAAATAAATACAATAAATACAATTATTATTTGCAAATAAATAAAATACAACTTGTTATGAATAAATAATTTTTTTACGTGAATTAAAACTACGATAAATGTATAATATCATTACTTGATTGGTGCGAAAATTTGAATTGCATACTAATTTTAGTATCTTTTAAATCAAAAGAAGAAAAGTTACTAGAATAAAAATGTTTTTCCATAAATTAAAAATATAAATAATCAATTATACTAATTTTAGCCATAAAATATATAAGTAGTGAACAAAAAATAAATATATGGTAATATCTTTTAAATCATATAAGAAGACAAGTTACTAGAACAAAAAGTTTTTCCATAAATTAAAAATATAAATAAGTAATAAGACGTTTTTAAAACCAAATCTCACAAATATACTAACGTTTGCAAGCTATACGTTTTAAAAACATTTTAAAGCCATTTTGTGCTATCACGAACGTGAGGTTATCGTTTGAATTAAAATTATAAATCATTATCTACTTAACTTTTTCGCATAATTCATTAAATATTAAAAATCATAAAAAGTAAAATGCGAGTTATTGTTCACAATATATGTCACTCAATATAAATCACAATATATCTATAATCATTTAATCATTTTTTAAAAATTTTAAATTTGTATTATGAACAACAAGAAAACACAAAAGACTACCTATGCCGCTTTTTAATATGTGATATCTAGATTTCAAGAGTACGCACTTTTTATAAATTTACTTTAGTATATTAATCAAACGAATAACAAAGTTTCGTTTCGTATGACATGATGACGGTCACTCAGGGTCAGAGAGGACAAGCTTTTACCATAATAACAGACTGTCATTCTTAAATGCGGGCTTCCATGTAACGGCCCCTCAAAAGTTTGAGGGTGAGGGTGAGGGTGAGGGTCGACTATGAATTCCAGCCTATGTAAACTTCTCAGACTGGAATTCATAGTCGACTATGAATTCCAGCCTATGTAAACTTCTCAGACTGGAATTCATAGTCGAGTAGTCCACCCTCACCCTCACACTCTTCGAGCATATAAGAATTAAGTTAAGTATACACATATAGTGGTAACATTCAAACATCCTGTGTTAAAATCGCGTGAGATTTAGAGGTATCCCCTCCCTTCCGAAACTGCGCGTCACCGCACGGCGGTTAGCCGTCTGGAAGGTGCATATATTTGGTGCTTACTAAAATTTTCTGGCCTTCGCTCATTTTTACTCCTTTGCGGCAAAAGATGTTTCACATCAACAATTATACAAATTTTTTAAACAATTTGTATAATTTCAATTTTATTCTCGGTTTTATTCTTGCGTTAATTTAGTGAGAACCAAATATTCCAGACAGTTAACCGCCGTGCGGTGACGCGCAGTTTCGGAAGGGAGGGGATACCTCTAAATCTCACACGATTTTAACACAGGATGCTTCCTCTATATCCGTGTACCTATGGCTGGAAATTGGAATTCATATAAGCTGGAATTCATAGTCAACCCTCACCCTCACCCTCAAACGCTTGAGGGGCCGTTACATGGAAGCCCGCATTTAAGAATGACAGTCTGTTATTGTAAGAGCTTGAAGGGGGAGGGTGAAGCCGGGGTTTCCCTTGGCGGGAATGAGAAGGCGTCGGTTGTGCTCGGCTCGGCTACCAGCGTGGGACTCCCGAGGCGGCGCGCTGCTGCGTCGCCGTGCGCTTCGCTCTCTCTCTCTCTCTTTCGCTACGCTGCGAGGTGCTGCCCTCGCTCGGCGCTCTGTGCACCTACAGAACTCTATGCTTATTTTTTGTTTTGGGTTTTTACAAGGTTTTTCTTTTTTTTTTTTAAAATTTGTTGTTGAGTTGGCATGTCTTTAGGGAGGTGTGGGATTGGGTTCTTTTGTGTTTTTTTACAGTATAAACAGATGCGTTGATTACAATGGTCGTGGTTACGATTAATTGATACTCCGATGATCTGACTCCAATTTTTCGGTTCTGACTCCATAATGTTCGGTGACTCCGTTCGTTCGTTAACGTAAAAAAATCCTATTGCTATTTTTGATCATTGTGCGGTGGTTTCGTTACTCTATACTCGCTGGGAGAGAGGAGAGGTGTTTATGTCTAATCCTAACTTTTACATTCTAGTTTTACCTGATAATTCTACATGCTAATGGTAGTTTCGTTGGTTATAGTAAATGATTTATATATATATAAGATGCGCTGTTCGCAAGCTTGAAGTGATTAATTGTTTTGAGTATGTTGCCTTAAGTTGCTACGTTAAGTTCACAACTAAGATCGTGTTGGTGCTAAAATAAACTAAAAATATCAATGATTGACTTATACAAACTGTATTGATGCTAGGGTAAACTAAAAATGTCTAATGCTTTACTTATATAATCTACAATCAACGTTCGTAAAACTCTGTGGATAAAAAATATGATCTTTAACATCTTACATGATCTGTTATTAATACAAACATATAATCTCTTGTCGTCAAATTAGCTACTTAGACTAGTCTTACAATCTATCGTCGCTTATTTCGTAAAAATAGAAGAAAAGGTTGTAAAAAAAAGAAAGAGGAAACTCCCGAGGGTGGGGGAATGAGGGGATACGGGAAATGCTTTATCAGCGGCGGTGGGTGTTGCTGGGTGGGTGGCGGATTATCGGGTAAGTGAGGACGACCGCGTCCTGGTGTGGGGGGATGTTGCCACGGAAAACGTCGATGACGTTCTCGACTAGGATTTGCTGGATTTGCGGCGACTTTGGTAGTCGATTTTTGGCAAAAAGAATTTTCGCGCTGTCAAACCCTGCCATGACGAAAGCGAGCGATGTCAAGTCGTCTGGAATTAGGGCTCTCGTCTTCTTCTTGCCCAACTTGTTGTGCTCCAAGATGTTGAGTGCGCCATGCCGGGTCCTGATCGTTCCCAAAGAGTAGGTGATCCGCGCGTTGTATTCGATTTCCAGTCGTCGTAGGCTCGTGGACAGGTCGAAATCCAGGTCATGCTCTAGGTGTATGCCCTCAAGGTTGAGTTCCTCGAGTCCTATTGCGCAACGGACGATGGGACCGATGGCTTGTCCCATGTATAGGTTGTTGTGTAGGGACAGGCGCCGGAGGGTGGTGTTTGCGCCTGGCATGAGCACCGGCATGGTGTTCGGGTGCAGCTCCCGTGGCTCCCCGTACTCGAATGACAGCTCCTCGATGGCGTTGGGGTGCCCGAGCACCTCGCCAATGAGACGGATCGTCTCTCGGTGTTTTCCCCAGGAGTCGATGAAGGTCAGCTTAGTGACCGAGACGTTTCTTGCCAGGTAGCTGAATAGCCTGAGCATAGGCACGTTTCTGCACCTGACGAACTCGAGCGTCTGGATGTGGGGTGCTCGATCCTGCGTCAGGGCGAGCAGCGTCGCGTCTCCCGTGTCCTCGAATCGTAAGGTGCGCAGCTCGGAGAGGTCGAGCAGCGCGTCACCTCCGTCCGGTGTGCTACCCAATGCCAGGTGCTGTACCGACAGCTCGGTGGCTATCCTCTGGTACATCGTTCTCGTGGTTGTTGTCCCGGAAAGGTCCAGGAATTGCAGCGTGGCCCTGACGTTCCTCCTGGCTGATTCCTTAATCTTCAGCCCAATGATGGACATGGCGAGGGCGCTGTCCGTGCGCGGGTTTCGCTCGCGGATACGCAGGGACCGGATCCTGTGATCCCTTGCGTCGGCCTCCAGGCAGGCTTGGCCGCCGGCGCCACCGTAGCGTGGTGCCGTGTTGTCGAGGTCGACTGGGACCTTTATGTGGCTTGAGTGAGGCGCAGTGGCCTCAAGAAAATTGAAGAACGACTCCGTGTCGATGCTGCTGCCGATGATCTGGGCCGCCTCGACGCAATGAAGGACCCGCAACAGCGCTGGTGGCGAGTTCCAGTCTGTTACCGTTGGCTTCGCTGGCTCGTCGGTTTCCCAGGTCTGTCTGGTGACGATGACCGAGAGCTTGCCGCGGGGGTCAGTGTAAGTCAGTTCATTGAGGCATGACTTGACCTGCGCGTTTGTCGCATCCTGCAGCGTCGAGAATGCAACGATGGCTGATGTTCCGGCCAGATTCTCTCTTGACACGTTTGGCTGCCGTTTGGTGATTCACCTGATGTCGAAGTTCCCGCAGTCCTGGGTTTCAAGGGCGGCGCGAAGTGCCTTCTTGTCCAGCCTGTGTTTAATTCCGTGGAGGAAAAGTTCCATGGCTGGCTTCCCGTTCGCTATGACGGTGGGGAGCCTGCTCTTGTTGAGGCTGGCCTCCGTGGTGGAGCGCCTAGCCCTCTTAGAGCGGCTTTCCCTCCTATCGATACGGTTGAGGAATTCGGTCTTGAATTGCTCCAGGTAGTGCCGCGCCATGAAGCAGTCACTCTTCACGGCGTCGTCATTACTGCTGGCTTTGAATACCTCCAAGAGCTCCAGCTGAGCGTCGATTGCTCGCTCCACCGACTGTTGATCCATGCCTGTGGGTGTCGCGTGGTTTAATTAGACGACGCGGTTTTTTTATTTTCGCATGATTTGTGTAACTTCGCTCGACTTCGTCTGAGTAAGTTTGGTATAAATTTGATTTTTGTTCTTAGCACCGGTCGCCTTATCGCGAGTCGCGTCGCCTGCGCACCGGTGTGGTCTCGTTCCATAGTGTTCGGTTCGTTGGTCGTGTCTGTCGGTTTTGCGTAAGAGTGGTCTGATGTTGGTATGTGTGGAGTGTCGTCAAAAATAATTGGCGGCGAGTCTACTGCGTCAGGGGAGGTGGGAGTGGTGTCGTGTGATTGTTGTGATTGTGTGGGCGTATGTGTGATATTGTCAGGATTGCCTCCGGGCGCGGGCAAGAGCCCGGGGGACGGCTTTCCTGACTTATCGTGTGGCTGTGACTGTGTGTGGGTGTGTAGCGTGGGGGGGACCTCGCGCGGTGGTGGATGTATTTCGACCGGGACTCGAATTGTGTGGCTACTCCCAGTCGTTGGGGAAACTGGAGTCAGCTTTGCTTCTTCTGCCTCCTCGTGGAGTAAGAAAGCTGGCTTCAATCTCTCCATATTGACTTTCTTAATAACTTCGTTCTTCTCTATTTCGTACGTGTGTTTTTCTGCGTCGCGTAAGATTACTTTATGTGGTCCGAGATATGGTGGGGTAAGGGGTGGCCTGGTGGGCTTCTCCCTTAGCCAAACGTGTGAACAAGCGAGCATACCTTTATGTGTGAATGGATGTAACGCGGATTTCTGTTTAACCGGAACTGGACGTAACTGTTGCATGTATTCGCGGAATTGCGAATTGGAACTAGTTGCGCGGGGCTAGCTTCGGCTTCTAATCTAATTCGATTTCTCAAGCCTAACATGACTATGGGGAGAATGGCCGTCCAGTTTTTGTTGTCTTCGTGACAAACTAGAGCGGTTTTGATGTCTCTATGTAGTCGTTCCACCATGCCATTGGAGGCTGGGTGATACGCGGTGGTTCTGTCTCGCTTGATTCCCGTGGTTTGCAAAAACTGCGCGAATAGGCGTGATTCGAACTGCGTGCCCTGATCCGAGGTGAGGATCGTGGGGCAGCCGTATCTGCATACCCAATGTTCAAAAAATGCCTTTGCTACGGTTTCAGCGGTCGTGTCGGGTATGGGTATGGCCTCCGGCCAACGGGTGTATCTGTCTATGATGCTGAGGATATGGGAGTGGCCGTTACTGTCGGGAAGAGATCCTACTAAGTCTATGTGTACATGGTCGAACCGGCCGTCGGGCACAGTGAAGTGGTTGGGGGTAAGTTTGTTGTGTTTGGTGATTTTGGATTGTTGGCATGGAAGACAGGTTTTGCACCAGTGCATCGCATCCTGCGTGAGACTGGGCCAGACGTACTTTTGTCTGATCAGCTTACACGTGACGCGTGCGCCTGGGTGGGTTGGGCTGGGTTATGGAAGGATTCGAATACTGTGCGTCTGAGGCGTTTTGGAATGTAGGGTCGGATAACGTCATTTTGAATATCGCAGAAAAATTTTGTGTGCGCGGTTCCCCAAGTCATTTTGCGGAGCTTGAGGGGGTGTTTCGGGTCGTTTAAAATTTCGCGTAACTGAGCGTCTGTGCTCTGCTCCTCGGCCAGTTTTTTCGCGTCGAATAGACTGGGGAGTCTGAGCGCAGAGACGTACGCTTCGGCAGTTTCCTCGTCGTCCGGGGCTGCCGGCGGCGCGTCGTCGGTCGCGCGAGTTGACAAAGGAGTCGGTGTTTTTGCGTCATTGTCGATTCGTGATAAAGCGTCGGCTACTTCATTTTCTTGCCCGGGCATATACAAGATTTCGGTATTATACTGCGCGATATAACAGAGCCGACGTGAGCGTATCGCGGGCATTTTGTCGGTTTTTTGTGTTAGCGCGTAAGTTAGCGGCTTGTGATCGATGTACGTTTTGAACTCTATGCCTTCTAGATAGTGCTGGAAATAACGTATTGCTTCGTAAATAGCGTAAGCTCGCGGTCGTACGTCGCGTAGTCACGCTGTGCGTTGGTGAATCTGCGTGAATAAAATGCTAGCGGTGTCCAGGTTCCGTCCTGGAGCTGTTCAAGTGCGGCTCCCATTGCGATATCGGACGCATCACAGATTAGACGTATTTCCGCGTTATCGTCCGGGAAAGCTGTGAAAGCTAGATCCGCTACGTCGTCTTTGCATTTTTGAAAAGCTGCGTCGGCCTCGTCGGTCCACGTGACTGGTCGTCGATCGCGTTTCATACATCCCGTGATGTTAGCTTGTAACGTACGCTGCGTCTCTGCCGCGTGGGGGAGAAGGGTTCGATAGCTGTTAACTAATCCTAAGAACCTACGGAGTTCTTCGATATTTGTTGGTCGTGGGAAGTCGCGGATCGCCTTGACTTTTTCGGGGCTGGGTTTGAAGCCGTGGGTTGTTATGAGATGGCCTAGGAAAATTAATTCGCTAACGCCGAAGCTGCATTTCTCTAGGTTGGCTTGCAGCTCGAAATCTGCGAGCCTCCGGAGGATGGTGTCCAGATGAAGTTCGTGCTCGGCTTCCGAGGAGGAAGCTATGAGAATATCGTCAATGTACACAAAAACGAAGTCCAGGTCGCCCATGGCTGAGTGAATATAGCGCTGGAATGACTGGGCCGCGTTTCGAAGCCCGAACGTCATGACAGGGAACTCGAAAAGACCAAACGGTGTGATGACCGCGGTTTTGGCTATGTCTTCCGGGGCGACCGGGATTTGGTGGTACGCTTGGCGCAAGTCGAGAGCTGAAAAAATTGTTTTCCCTCGGAGAAATGACATGCAATCGTGCAGTCTTGGAACTGGGTAGCGGTCGGGGATGGTTAATGTGTTGAGTGAACGGTAGCCTCCGCAGGCTCGCCAGCTGTCCTTTTTGGGGACCATGTGCAGGGGGCTCGCCCAGGGGCTGTCAGATGGACGACAAATCCCTAACTGTACCCACTTCCTAAATTCTGCCTTTGCAAACTTGAGTTTGGCTGAGCTGAGTGGTCTTGCCCGATGTGAGACGGGTGGGCCTTGCGTTAAGATGTGATGGAAAACTCCGCGTCGTTTGAGTTTACGGTATTGGTCGGGTCCGAAGACGTGTGGGTACTTGTTAATTATGTGTTGATATTTATGCTCCGGATTGACAATCGAGATTTGGAAAATGGTTGCTTCTTTGAGGAAGCCTGAAGCGCGCGCGAGTTGTTTGCCGTCGACTAATTTCCCTAAAGCGAGATCGGGAAGTAGGTGGTATGTTGAGAGGAGGTCGGCTCCTATAATCGCGTGTGGTACGTCGGCCACTGTGAAATTCCACGAGATTTTGTAGAGCAGGCCAATGTCTAATGACAGGCGTGACGTGCCGTACGTCTTGATGGGTGTACCGTTGACCGCGTATAATTTGACGTGAGACGGTGTCTCTTTACTGAGTTTATTGGGAGGAATAATGGAAAGATCCGCGCCTGCGTCTACTAAGAAGACTCGACCAGATGTTTTGTCAGTGACGTGGAGGCGAAGCGAGTGTGATGCCCTGCCGTCTGCCTCTGCGACGGTGGGTGGCTCTAGTTTCCCGAGTTGTCCTCGGGTTGTACTACTTTGTATGTATCCGTGGGTTTTCTGACCCAGTCGCAGGGAAGTCTGCAGTTACGCGCGTTATCACCGAAAGTGCGGTGATAATAACAAGTCGGGTGATCGTCGTCTCTCTGTTTTCTTGGGGCGGGTGTGGCTTCTCTGCGTCGATTTGAGCTATGGCGATCCCGTGATCGATTTCTGTCTCTACTTTGGGAGCGGTTGCGAGAATTGTCGAATTTAATGCGATGTATTTCTGCGTTACTTTTTTCTAGACTGGCTATGCGTTTTTCCAACTCAGACTGGTTGGGAGGTTGAATTGCGGCTTGGATTTCAGAGATTTGTGATTTGTTATAAAGGTCGAAGGCAGCGTTTGCCTTGTAGACCATGTCGGTTTCGTTGACTTCGTTCATTAATAGGAGTTGAATTTGTGAGGGGAGCTTAGTTCTCCAAATCTTAACTACGGTGTGACGTGGAATCTGTCCCTTGGACAGGCTGAGGAGTTCCGCGAGAAGATCTGACGGCCTTTGTCCCAACGTGACTGTGCCGTCCATGAATCTTTGTAACTGCTGTTGGGGTGATTCTGCGTATTTTTCTATCAAAACGCGTTTGTATGATTCGTACTTGTGTCCCTGTGTGAGTGTCGAGGCTTGGAATCGAGTTTCTCTATGAATATCCGCGGGGATGTATCTGCATATAAAAGTGAACTTGGCTTCGTCATCGGTGACGTTCTCGCGGCGGAAAATTTCGTCTAGCTGCAGGAACGAACCTACGGGATCGTACCTGGTGAAATTCCAGTAGACGATATGCTTTGTGGATGCGAAAATGGATGTAGATGACTGAGCGGGTTGCTCGGCGGGTGGGTTTTGTGATTGAAACGATTGTGGGGACGAGGCTGCGATTGGCGCGTACTGAATGGTAGTTTTGCGTGGGGGCCTCTGGGACAGGAGCCCATTGAGGTGAGTATGGTTGCGATATGGCGTGTAAGTCAGTGTTTACTTGGTTGATGCTACTGTGTGCTTCCAAGGGTGCCGATGGAATGGCGATCGGTGAAGCGGGTCTTTGGGCGACCGTGGCCATTAAGGTGGAAATTTTTCGCAGCTGCTGCTGTATTAATGCCTGAGTTACGGCTGTGGGCGGCTCAATGTTTCGTTTGGCAAGTGGGTCTAGTAGTGAAAATGGTTGAGGTGTGTGTGATTCCGCGGGCGCCAGGGAAGTGGCGGCCGGCGAAGCAGGTCTCCACCGAGCCTTCCACGAGGCCCCGCGCCTCGTTCCGCGCCTCACTTCGCGCTATTCGCAAAACTAATAAATCTATTCGTTGAACTGCCCACTGTACCGAGCCTCTGCAGAGGGTGGAAGGTCAAACTTTCTAGTAAGCTATCCCCTCTCTCCTCCCTGTTATTTATTAGCTGATGATGTATATATACTTGTTAATAATGTCTCCTAGCAGTCATCTTCGACTTCATCTCCGACAACTTTGACAGTTCTTCACGAACAACGAGTCTGAGTTGACAGTTCTTGCTACATTCCTGCGCGAAAAAAGTACTACTGCTTATTTTTGTAGCTACTTACTTACAAAGTGCATAAGTGATTAATAAACTTTAGTGATTAATGAGTGCTGAAAGTCAGTCAATTTTTTACATTCATTAATTGCGAATCGAAATGAAACAAATAAACGATAGACACAGTGTCGTGCAGAAAAGGTTTAAGTGCCATATGTGATTTACAGTGTCTTGGAACACAATTCTTTGGAACGCTCACGATTCATCAATTCTTTTTAAACGTTTAAAGAATTAATATGTCAACTTTAAGAACTTATGATTTTTACCAATATCGTGGCTGCACGAAGTCTAAGTTGCATGATCAGATCTTTCGATTCCCAAATGCAAAAAAGCAAAAAGAACGACAAGATCAATGGATTGAAAATTCAGGTAAAATTTTTATGCATGGATGAGGTTGTAATAGTATCATTAGCGTTGCTCGTCTTATTGTTGTATCTAGCTGGGATAGCTTTCCAATATTTTTTAATACAAAATTCTTGTTTTAATTTTGTTTTTTCGAACCTAGTTATTATTGCGAAATCAACTTAAAAAAGCTCTTTATTTTAGATTTTCGTGAATGACTTTTTGAGTGAATCCTTAATATTTCATATAAATTTTGTTAAGATCCAGCCAACAAAAATTTGGCATAGTGCTGGTTGAAATAATACTTGCAAAATAAACTTCTAAAAAGCATTTTATGCAAAAAAAGGTAGAGATAAAAGTTGTTCAAAATTGAATTTTACGTAAGACTTGCGTATGGCTGAATGCAAAATTAACTTTATTCATCGCTAAATTGTTGAACAAAAAAATTCTTTTTTCAATTTTTATTATAAAACTATTTACCCTAAAATTTCAAATCGATCTCCAAATTGCCCATGGAACGATAAATGGATCCAACTGCGTTTAATTAACAGTTTATGACGTACTTAATAAGTGATAAAAAGGAATATTCTTAATATTAATATTTAACAACATTTTCAACACAAAAATTTCTTTATATCGGTCAAGTTTTAAGTTGAAGAATCGCAACAAAATGTATTTTAAAGTACGTAAAAAACCATGATTTTTGATATAATTTTATTAAGATCGGACCAATAGAAGCCGAGATAAAAAATGATTTTCAACCGACGATTACGCCCAAACTATTGGTATTTTTAGTTGCAATTAGGCGCAGTGCTAGTGGCAATAATACTCTAAATAATGACATTTTACCCGATAGATAAAGATTGTGTTGCTCGTCTAAAACGACCGATGAACAATACGAGTTTGGAGAGTGTGGCCACTCGGCTCTCGCAACTGCTGCGCGGCGTTCCCTACTATCACGGCGCCCGGCCGGATAGCCGCGCGGCTACGCACTCCGAACTCACATTGTTCATCGGTCGTTTTAGACGAACTACGCAATCTAAAGCTATCGTGTAAAATGTCATTATTTAAAATTTTTATTATTATTATTATTATTATTAACAAGCAGTGTGCCAAATTGCAACTAAAAATTTCAAGTAGTTTCGACGTAATCGTCGGCTGAAAAACATTTTTTATTTCGGTCCCAATTGGTCTGATCTTAATAAATTTATATGAAAATGAATGGTTTTTTACGTACTTTAAGATGCGTTTTTCGCAATTCTCTAACTTAAAAATGAAGAATATTCATTTGTATCACTTATTAAGTACGTCATAAACTGTTGATTAAACACGGTTGAATCCATTTATTGTTCCATGGGCAATTTTGGGATGAATTTGAAATTTTAGGGTAAATAATTTTGCAATAGAACGCCATTTTGAGATATCGAAGTCGGACATGGATTTTTATATTGTTTGTCCTAAAAGTTACCTTTGAGACTTTTTTTAGAAAAAACATCTTTTTTCTGCAAAAAGTGTGGCAATATGAAATATTGAAAAAAATTTTTTTGTTTAAAATTTAGCGATGAAAAAAGTATATTTTGCATTAAACCATACATGAGTCTTGCGCAGAATTCAATTTTGAACAACTTTTATCTCTACCTTTTTTTGCATAAATTGAGTAATAAAAATGTTAATCGAAAAAAACTAAAAAAAAATGTATCACCCTTTTCAACTTCCTAACTCATGAACTATGGTTGTTTTAGACTATCATTTCAACGTGCATTGTACCAAATTTCAAATAAAAATGTAATGGTTAATAAAATAAAAAATTCATCCTGTAGGCAATAGAAATCTTCGATCATGGTCCTCATCATCATTAGAAACTGCAGGATTATGTGGCACTCTTCATCAGAAGAAATGTTAGAGCTTTTAGAAACAACTGAAATGATGGATCTATTTACACCTATTGATTTATCAAACATGGTTGAATTTAATGACAAAGAGTTCTATGAAAGGAACGCTATAGTCTATTTGAGCGGTTTTACAGCGAAGAAAGCCTTACAGAAAAGTAAATGTTTAAACTGTAAGCAAACGTTCTTAAAAATAGATGAGGAAGAAGTAAGAGATGTCGAGCATTACACTAAATTAAGAGAGTATGGGCAGGCTGATGGAAACCTTCCTGAAATCTCATATTTAACAAGACCTTCAGAATATTTCTGTCAAATCATTACTTGTGAGATATATGGATTTCAACGGCAATATTCAAGTCTTTGGCATCAAAGAAAATTACTTGCGAATTTGACCGAGGTAATAGAAAAGTTAGTAGATGAAAAGTTTCCACAATGGTTTGACAGAAATCATCCATGCTATAAGCATCGCATAGATGCTTTACAAATTCTATTGCAACTTAAAATATTTAAAACTACTCGAGACAATAATCGTAACCGGAAATATTTAGCACTACAGGGTATGAAAACAGATAATAGAAAATTAAAAATTGTTAAAAGTCTTTAACTCATCTCATCAAATTTAATTTTAAAAATAGGTTATTAGTTTTAATGTACTTACAACGTAAATTGTGTGTTTATTAGATACGTTTTGTAAATATTTTACATTGACAAGAGTGATACTAGATATATTTTGTAAATATCGTACATTATAAAATGACGTATTATAAATCTCTGAAAAAAATTTTATAAAAAGTAAAATCTAGGCAAGTATAAGTGTTGATTTTTTTAAAACTCAATTTGTAAAAAATATGCAGATTATGCATGTGTTAATGAATGTATCCATGAATATATTAAGAAATTATATTTCATTTCTAAAAATACTAAAAAAGAGGATGTGGCAATTTCACAAATTTAAAGTATTGATAGTTGTGAAATTAGAAAAAAATTTGTCGAATATTTATTTATTATTTTTCAAATAAGTGTAAAATAAATTCTAATAAATGTAGAGAAATCATTTAAAATATGATCAAGTATTAAAATATACGAAAGTGTCTATCCGGACACAGTCCGTAAAAAACGGACTCACAATCCGTGTGAATTCTTGGAAATTCCGTTATCTTTTATCTGGCCGTGCCTATTCCGTAGCCGTTTTTATGCCGTTTTTTAGTCCGTGTCGTTTCCGTGGCCGTTTTTCTACATTTTTTGGTCCGTTTCCGTGCCGTTTCCGTTTCCAAAGCCGTGCCGTTTCCGTGCCGTTCCGTTTCCGTTTCCATGCCGTTTCCGTGCAGTTTCCGAGTGGTCTCCGTTTCCGTGCCGTTTCCGTGGCCGTTCCGTTTCTGATTCCGTAGCCGTACCGTTTCCATTTACGTGCTGTTTCCATACCGTTTCCGTTTCCATGGCCGTGCCGTTTCCGTGGCCGTTCCGTGTCCGAACATTTTCCGTGCCGTTTCCGTGGCCGTTCCGTTTCCGATTCCGTGTCGTTTCCGTGCTGTTTCCGTGTGGTCTCCGTTTCCGTGCCGTTTCCGTTTGGTCTCCGTTTCCGTGGCCGTGCCGTTTCCGTGGCCGTTCCGTGTCCGTGCAGTTTCCGTGCCGTTTCCGTGTGCTCTCCGTTTCTGTGTGGTCTCCGTTTCCGTGCCGTTTCCGTTACCGTGGCCGTGCAGTTTACGTGCCGTTTCCGTGGCAGTTCCGTTTCCGTTTCCGTGCCGTTTCCGTTTCCGTGCTGTGTCGTTTCCGTGCCGTTTCCGTGCCGTTTCCGTGTGGTCTCCGTTTCCGTGGCCGTGCCGTTTCCGTTTCCGTGCCGTTTCCGTGTGGTCTCCGTTTCCGTGCCGTGTCGTTTCCGTGCCGTTTCCATGTGGTCTTCGTTTCCGTGGCCGTGCCGTTTCCGTGCCGTTTCCGTTTCCGTGGCCGTTCCTTTTCCAAACTAGGTGGATATTTTAAAATACACGTAGATTAATTACCAAATTCGGTTGTAAGGAACAATTTCGCAGGTTATTAGTATGGAAATGTAGACTTCAGATTTTACAAATGAATCTACTAAAAGTCTTTTTCTTGTTTTGTTACAAGGAGACCAGTTCTCTGCGCAGATCTTTTCTTCTAGTATAAATAAATGAAATACATTAGCGCGTTTCGCACGTTCTAACCTCAAACTTGGTGATATTATGGAAATATGATGTCCACAAATTTTTTAACTTATCACAAAGTTTCCTCTTGGAGGAAGCAAAAAATTTTCGTTGGAAACTGGTACCAGTATCGAACCGTATTTTTATATGCTACTAGTGTTACGCGAACTTCAGCGCTCTGCGACTACAAGTTCGTTACCATTTTTTATAAAGCGGATTATTGTTTGTTAGGGTTAATACTATATGTGGGAATTTTCGCAACGAAGTCAGACACCTGGAACTTTTCCAAAATGGCGCTCGAAAAGGCTGCCGACCCGTTACTCTGACGTAGGCGGTTTTATGTTTGTCTTTACACCCACCCACCCGCTCTCTACGTGGCCTTCTAAACCTTTTTACCTGTGTGCGACCCCATATAACAGGTCGCCCCTCCCTTTGTATCGGTCACCCTTCTCTTCTTTCTAGTCAACCCTCCCATTTTTGTGGTCGTCTCTCCCGAAGAATATTGTACATCAATAAAATTGAAAATGTAAACAAAATCCCTTCGAAAAAAATGGTAGCGATCATAGAGTCGCAGAGAAAAAGCGCCGAGTGACGGGTCGGCCATCCTTTCCGGCGCCGTTTGGAAGAGTCTTTATCTGTGCTGAGCGTCACATCGTAGACGAAAATTTTCTTGCCTTCGTTCACTTTACCCCCCTCCCCGTCCCAATAGATGTTTCACATGAAAAAAATACATTTTTTAACTTTTTTGCAATATTGACAATGTTCTGGGGTAGGTAAATTGTAGAGACTTTATGGTAGTTATCAGTGCACTAATACCTACTAATTCCAACAATAACATTTTTAGTGGCACAAACAATGTAATGAAAACCCCCAGGGAACCCGACTATAGTGCGGAATCGCTCTTAGTCCGGGAGTCCTAGGATTTTACCAGGAAGTTCGTGCAAGAGTTTATTTTATCGCTGAAATATGTTGGTAGCCACTTACTGAAAATAGCCCTAAAGTCTCGACTTCGCACCCGATCGGGAACATTGTTATTATTGCAAATTAAGTTACCAAAATGCATTTTTTTTCCGTTTTTCTTGATTAACTTTTTTGTTACTCAATTTACGCAAAAACAGGTAGGGGCAAAAGTTGATCAGCATTGAATTTTCTATAAGACACATACATTCCGAAATGCAAAATTAATGTTTTTCCCGGCTAAATTGTTAAATAAAAAAAAATTTTTTTTCAATTTTCACATTGCCATGGTTTTTGTGAAATAAGATCTTTATTTATCGGATTAGCCCTCAAAGATGACTTTTAGTACAGACAACGTAAAAATTGAAGCCCGATCTCGATATCTTAAAATGGTGTCTTGTTGCAAAATTATTTAGCCGAAAAGTTCAAATTGATGTCCAATTCGATCCAGGAACGATAATTGAATCAAACTATGTTTAATCGACAGCTTACGACGTAATTAACAAACGGTAAAAATAAATTTTCTTAATATTAATATTTAGCAACATTTCTAATAAAAAATTTTTTTTATTTCGGTCAATTTTGGAGTGAAAGAATCGCGAAAAGTGAAAGAGCGGCAAAATGCATCTTGAAGTACATAAAAAACCATGAATTTTCATATAAATTTTGTTAAGATCGGACCAATAGGAGCCGAGATACAAAAATTTTTTCAACCGACGATTACGCCGAAACTACTTGATATTTCAAGTTGAAATTTGGCACAGTGCTTGCTGAAATCATACTCTAAATGATTACATTTTACCCAATAGCTCTACATGCTTTAGTTCGTCTAAAACAACCGACGAAACATATGAATTCAGCGCGCGCGGCCGCGCCGTTGCTCCGGCCGAGCGGCGCGGTGGTGGGGGGAAAGCCGCGCGGCGGCGAACAGAATTCATACACCTTAGTTGCAATTTGATTATCTCGGTAACCAAAGCTACTATTGCAATAAATTTTTTTTTCATTTAACGTGTTTTTTTCTCAGCTTTAACGCCATACTAATTAAGTTATCATAGGCACAACGCAAATACCGCAAATTACCAATTCTTCTGAAAAAGAATCTTTTTTGGCTACATACACAACCTTTAATGGCATATATTACGCTACCCAACCTTTATATGATAAATTTAAATATTTTTATGATTATAGCAGTACAATGCATGCGTACAAAGGTTGTGTCTGCAGCCAAAAAAGATTCTTTTTCAGAAGAATTGGTAATTTGCGGTATTTGCATTGTGCCTATGATAACTTAATTAGTATGGCGTTAAAGCTGAGAAAAAAACACGTTAAATGAAAAAAAAATTTATTGCAATAGTAGCTTTGGTTACCGAGATAATCAAATTGCAACTAAGGTGTATGAATTCTGTTCGCCGCCGCGCGGCTTTCCCCCCACCACCGCGCCGCTCGGCCGGAGCAACGGCGCGGTCGCGCGCGCTGAATTCATATGTTTCGTCGGTTGTTTTAGACGAACTAAAGCATGTAGAGCTATTGGGTAAAATGTAATCATTTAGAGTATGATTTCAGCAAGCACTGTGCCAAATTTCAACTTGAAATATCAAGTAGTTTCGGCGTAATCGTCGGTTGAAAAAATTTTTGTATCTCGGCTCCTATTGGTCCGATCTTAACAAAATTTATATGAAAATTCATGGTTTTTTATGTACTTCAAGATGCATTTTGCCGCGATTCTCTCACTCCAAAATTGACCGAAATAAAAAAAATTTTTTATTAGAAATGTTGCTAAATATTAATATTAAGAAAATTTATTTTTACCGTTTGTTAATTACGTCGTAAGCTGTCGATTAAACATAGTTTGATTCAATTATCGTTCCTGGATCGAATTGGACATCAATTTGAACTTTTCGGCTAAATAATTTTGCAACAAGACACCATTTTAAGATATCGAGATCGGGCTTCAATTTTTACGTTGTCTGTACTAAAAGTCATCTTTGAGGGCTAATCCGATAAATAAAGATCTTATTTCACAAAAACCATGGCAATGTGAAAATTGAAAAAAAATTTTTTTTTATTTAACAATTTAGCCGCGAAAAACATTAATTTTGCATTTCGGAATGTATGTGTCTTATAGAAAATTCAATGCTGATCAACTTTTGCCCCTACCTGTTTTTGCGTAAATTGAGTAACAAAAAAGTTAATCAAGAAAAACGGAAAAAAAATGCATTTTGGTAACTTAATTTGCAATAATAATAATGTTCCCGATCGGGTGCGAAGTCGAGACTTTAGGGCTATTTTCAGTAAGTGGCTACCAACATATTTCAGCGATAAAATAAACTCTTGCACGAACTTCCTGATAATAAGGTTTTGAACTCCCTGACTCCCGGACTATCTACGCAGCGCTTCATTCGATTCCTCTGTTTTGAATCGAACTTTTTGTATTGGGCGGAACGGCGCATTGGAACGGATTCTTCTTATTGCTGCAGGGATACCCTAAGGTTTTCACCGTCTCTATCGCATCTCTATTGTGAGAGTCCGAATCGGTAAGTCTGCGACCATAACCTCTTCACAAGAAATTCGGTTCACACAAAAATGCTTGAGGAAGGAGAAGAATTTTGTATTATAAAAATTTAGACATGCTATTCTTAACTTTTCTTATACAAAAAATTTTATGCAACCAAATTTCAAACTATACATATTGAGTGAATAATCGAACCGATAACTAGACTCAATTTCAATTTCTTAGATGCAACCATG
Organism: Philotrypesis tridentata; assembly: GCA_018906965.1. NCBI lineage: Eukaryota > Metazoa > Arthropoda > Insecta > Hymenoptera > Pteromalidae > Philotrypesis > Philotrypesis tridentata. Next base: position 51,596 of record JACCIB010000309.1, read on the forward strand.
AATGCGCTTTTTTTTAATTAAAACGTTTAATTTAACAATTAATTTAATTATTGTAAATGAAATCAATTGTTCTTCTATTAAGCATGCAAGCGCATGTGATTACCCCAATACTGCTGATTTGCACAATAATTTTAATTGAATTTAGTAATTTATTGATATATTGTAGGTACATTAAAGGAAAGTAGAAAGGAATACACTTAAGGGGTTATGACAGTGTTAAAATTTTGAAAATACCCATTTTTTTTATTCACTTTTTTCATAGTTAATAGTCTGTAGAATATGGTTCTGAAAGCCGTTGTTGTAACGGAAACGGCACGGTCACGGAAACGGAGACCACACGGAAACGGCACGGAAGCGGAGACCACACGGAAACGGCACGGAAACGACACGGCACGGAAACGGAAACGGCACGGAAACGGAAACGGAACTGCCACGGAAACGGCACGTAAACTGCACGGCCACGGTAACGGAAACGGAGACCACACGGAAACGGTACGGAAACTGCACGGACACGGAACGGCCACGGAATCGGCACGGCCACGGAAACGGAGACCAAACGGAAACGGCACGGAATCGGAGACCATACGGAAACAGCACGCAAACGACACGGAATCGGAAACGGAACGGCCACGGAAAATGTACGGACACGGAACGGCCACGGAAACGGCACGGCCATGGAAACGGAAACGGTACGGAAACGGCACGTAAACGGAAACAGTACGGCCACGGAATCAGAAACGGAACGGCCACGGAAACGGCACGTAAACGGAAACAGTACGGCCACGGAATCAGAAACGGAACGGCCACGGAAACGGCACGGAAACGACACGGCACAGAAACGGAAACGGCATGGCCACGGAAACGGAGACCACACGGAAACGGCACGGAAACGGAGACCACTCGGAAACTGTACGGAAACGGCATGGAAACGGAAACGGAACGGCACGGAAACGGCACGGCCACGGAAACGGAAACGGAACGGGAAGCGGGTGGGAACGGAACAGAGAGCGGGTGGGTGGGTGTAAAGGCAAACACAAAACCGCCTACGTCAGAGTAACGGGTCGGCAGCCCTTTCGAGCGCCATTTTAGAAACGTTCCAGGTGTCTGACTTCGTTGCGAAAATTCCCACATATAGTATTAACCCTAACAAACAATAATCCGCTTTAAAAAAAATGGTAATAAACTTGTAGTCGCAGAGCGCCAAAGTTCGCGTAACACTAGTAGCATATATAAATACGGTTCGATACTGGTACCAGTTTCCAACGAAAATTTTTTGCTTCCTCCAAGAGCAAACTTTGTGATAAGTTAAAAAATTTGTGGACATCATATTTCCGAGTCCCGCAATACGAGAGAGGGAATGCTTTTGCATAATATATCATAAATGTCACCAAGTTTGAGGTTACAACGTGCGAACGCGCTAATGTATTTCATTTATTTATACTAGAAGAAAAGATCTGCGCAGAGAACTGGTCTCCTTGTAACAAAACAAGAAAAAGACTTTTAGTAGATTCATTTGTAAAATCTGAAGTCTACATTTCCATACTAATAACCTGCAAAATTGTTCCTTACAGCCGAATTTGGTAATTAATCTACGTGTATTTTAAAATATCTACCTAGTTTGCCTAAAGCGGCACGGAAACGGCACGTGAACGGCACGGCTACATCACCGGAATAGAGACGGCACGGGAACGAAACGAAAACAGAAAAGGCAGGGAAACGGAACAGACACGGCCACGGATACGGCACGGAAACTGCACGACCACGGAAACGAAAACGGCCCGGCCAGGGAAACGGAGACCACACGGAAACGGCACGGCCAGGGAAACGGAGACCACACGGAAACGACACGGAATCTGCACGGCCACGGAAACGGCACTTAAACGGAAACGGAACGGCCACGGAAACGGCACAGAAACGGAGAAACGAAAACAGAAAAGGCACGGAAACGGAACAGACACGGCCACGGAAACAGAGACCACACGGAAACGGCACGGAAATGGAGACCACACGGAAACGGCGTGGAAACGGCACGGCCACGGAAACGGCACGGCCACGGAAACGGAAATGGTACGGAAACGGCACGTAAACGGAAACGGATCGGCCACGGAAACGGAGACCACACGAAAACGGCACGGAAACGAAAACGGCACGGCCACGGAAACGGAGACCACACGGAAACGGCACGGAAACGGAGTCCACACGGAAACTGCACGAAAACGGCACGGAAACGGAGACCACACGGAAACAGAGACCACACGGAAACGGGACCACACGGAAACTGCACGGAAACGGCATGGAAACGGAAACGGAACGGCACGGAAACGGAAACGGCACGGAAACGGAAACGGAACGGCCATGGAAACGGCACGGAAACGGACCAAAAAAATGAAGAAAAACGGCCACGGAAACGACACAGACTAAAAAACGGCATAAATACGGCTACGGAATAGGCACGGTCAGATAAAAGATAACGGAATTTCCAAGAATTCACACTGATTGTGAGTCCGTTTTTTACGGACTGTGTCCGGATAGACACTTTCAAAATTTTTAATTTTCATTATAATTTAATGAAAATACGTAATCAAAAATTAGACCCTTTCTATATCTATATTACATACTCCCGCGTATATAGATATATTCTCATCACGCAGGCCTTAGCAGTTAAAGTGCGACGAGGAAAATATTCTTCTATGCTTCCAAATTTCTCCCGAGCCCCCAGCTGCCCCGAGCTGCCCCGAGTGAGTTTTCCTTTCCCCTCTCATCGCAGAAGACGAAACACATCGGTAGTTTCCCCCACCATCACTGAAAAAATATCCGAGTCAGCTTCGGTGAGTTGACCGCGATACGGCGCTCGCATCAGTGGCTCTGGACGGGCACGGCTCGTAGCATTGCAATCAGCAACCTCCCTATTCATCTCTGCTTCGAGCATATACACCACAGAACAGTAAGGCTGGAATTCATAGTCGACCCTCACCCTCACCCTCATCCTCAAACTCTTGAGGGGCCGTTACATGGAAGCCAGCATTTAAGAATGACAGTCTGTTATCGTAAGAGCTTGTCCTCTCTGACCCTGAGTGACCGTCATCACATCATACGAAACGAAACTTTGTTATTCGTTGATTAATAGTAATTAAAGAAAATTTATAAAAAGTGCATACTCTTGAAATGTAGATATCACATATTAAAAAGCGGCATAGGTAGTCTTTTAATTGGATTCGGTACATTACATATGAAGCGCAATGACGCATTATATACGCAATCGTGAATAAATAACGCAATGAGGCTGATGCGATTGGGGAAATATTTGTCATATTATCATTATATATATATGGATATTGATTTGGTTTTAAAAACGTCTTATTACTTATTTATATTTTTAATTTATGGAAAAACTTTTTGTTTCAGTAACTTGTCTTCTTATGATTTAAAAGATATTACCGAATATTTATTTTTTGTTCACTACTTATATATATATTATGGCTAAAATTAGTATAATTGATTATTTATATTTTTAATTTATGGAAAAACATTTTTATTCTAGTAACTTTTCTTCTTTTGATTTAAAAAATACTAAAATTAGTATGCAATTCAAATTTATTCATAATAAGTTGCATTTTATTTATTTGCAAATAATTATTGTATTTATTTTTAGTAATTATTTTAGTAGTTTGCGTGCCAATCAAGTAATGATATTATACATTTATCGTAGTTTTAATTCACATAAAAAAAATTATTTATTTATAATAAGTTGTATTTTATTTATTTGCAAATAATAATTGTATTTATTTTAGTAACTTTTTTAGCTGAAATATTCGAATTTTCGCGCGATTCTAATTCTGGACTTCTGGTGAAGTCTGGACACCATTCTTAAATGCGGGCTTCCAATTAACGGCCCCTCAAGAGTTGGAGGGTGAGGGTGAGGGTGAGGGTCGACTATGAATTCCAGCCTAACTCCATACCAAGTGAAGCGCAGGCTCCGTGTTAAGTTCGGGAAACAAACATGGAGAGGGACTACTGTCTCTCTCGCACCCATAGGAATCATAGGGATAGATCAGCGCCTCTGGTGGACGCATGGGAGACTTCACATTTTTATAAATGCTATAAGATCTATGCCCAAAAAACGTATATATAGATATACGGAGTACAGGCAAAAAAAGTTCATATACATTAAGATACTTCAAGTATTGTACTTATAATATATAGCTATAAGAAGCATTTTAAATTTGATGTATACTATGATTTATATTTTTGCATTAAAGTACAAAAATTCATTTCATAATATATGTTGGGGGGTAGATTGTACAATGACTACCCGTGTCTGACTCCATAAACTTTGAATAAAAAAATGCTAAGGTCTAGTTTAAATAAAAATGTTATCTACGATACTGACCTGCTGTATCTGACTCCATAAAATTTGAATGTTTAACAATTTTGGTATGGCAGTGGTTGCCGCTAGAGTGTTACATTTTGTTTTTTACATTTGGTTTTGAATTAGTTGAGTATTTTTTGTATTTTTGAATTACGTTGTGCAAAATATGATTACTTAAATGCGAAGGATATTGGGAACGTGCTTGGTGCATTTAGTCTTGAGTTGGAGAGAGACGGTGGCTTGGTGGGTGATGATGTTGGGATTGTTGGGTTTGGGAAGAGTGTGGGAGTGTGGTGCCGTTGAGTCTGGGGCTGCCCCGACCCCTAAGGGTTGAGGAGCCACAGCTACTGGGGGTGGCAAAGGTGATTGCGTCCTGTCATCGTCCAGTGGTGAGTCGTCGAAATTGTGCCGTGCTTCGCCTAAGTCGTGCTGCTCTGTAGTATTTTCTTCGTTAGTGGTGCTTGGCGATGGTGTGGATGCCGGCGGCGCTTCCACAGTGTTGTTAGTTGCTGGATGATAGGGCGAGGTTCGATCTCCGTTAATGCCAAGAATTTGTACAATCTCTGTAAATAGTTTTGACTCAAACTCCCCTGATCCGTTGTTATGGTTGCTGGCGCTCCGTGACGGCTGACCCAGTTGTAAAAAAATGCTCGGGCGACCGACTCTGCTGTGGTGTCCTCCATCGAGATGGTTTCTGGCCATCTGGTGTAGCGATCAATAATTGTGAGCACATGAATGTAGCCCAAACAGCTGGGAAAAGGACCAACTATATCCATGTGGATGTGGTCGAATCTCCCGTCCGGAGTGGTGAACTGCTTGAGATTTTTGCTCATGTTTGGCCGAACGTATTGCTTTGCAATCAGCTTGGTTGTGACCTTGACTTCTGGATGAGACAAGGTGTGAAAGTTATTGAAGACCTCTGACCTGAGGGCTTTCGGCACATAGGTCCTGATGACGTCGTCTCTGATGTCGCAGTAGTAGGCAGATTGATCCGGGCCCCAGGTGAGCTTGCGAAACTTCTGTGGATACTCTGGATCCTTAAGGACCTCCTGCAGCTGTGCATCGTCGCCTTGTTCTGAGCTGAGCTATCTCTCAGTGAAGAGCGTGGGTAGCTTGAAGGCTTCGATGGCTGCTTTTACCTTCTGCAGTTGTGCGTCGTCGACAGTATTTCTGTTGACTTCCTCGGTGGTGCTTTGCTCTTAGTTATTCATAGATCTCGGTGAGTGCGGCAACGTCATGCTGTCAGTCTCGTCGTTTGTATTGGGTTCGAATGATTCTTTGTGGAGTTGGTTGGGAGGAGGGTGCGGTGGTCGGGAAAAATTCTACCGGATCTACAAGGGTGCGGCTGGTCAAACCAATCTGAAGTGGACTGAGACACTGCCTGCGTCGAGCTGGCGTGACTGCCCTAATCATTCCCTGTTTCGTCCGTGTGCACCCCCGTTTCAGCTAACAAGCTGGTGGGCCGTGCGTAACTACACCGGGTAAGACTGGACGGTGCATGCCGCTCGAAGCGTACGGGTTGCGAGAATTTATTGTTACGAACCGAAAAGCCTGCTGGTTTGGATTGTTTTGAGAAGGGTTTGAAGGATTAGGAGCCGCTGGCGCTCCGGACTGAGCGAGTAGGCTGTGGCGGCCAGTAGGGCCCTATACCACACCCTTTGCAGCTAACGAGCTGGAGGGCTGCAGTAGTAACCCTAGCTGGTGCTGTAGTGGCTCGCTCGAAAGTCCCGGTAGCGCGAGACTCGCACGTCGCGGCTTCGCGACTTCTCCCGGGCCGGTCACACCTCCTGTGCAGCTAGGGGACCGTGTGATCCGGTTCCCTGGTGAAGGCTGGGCCCCGCTCGTGTTGTCTGCGGTGCGGGGTTGAGGTTAGTGATCCTTGGAGTTGGCCAATCTGGAGAAAGCCGGGTGAAATCAGTGTTTGCTTTTTGCGTGTCGCGCAAGGTGCGATTGTGTCGCTACGTAGCCTCGCGAGCTGGACCTATGCGCGATATTTCTAAAAATGGTTTTCAAAAACCAACTGTATCACAATGCTATTTGAATACCGATTCTCACAGCTCCTAACAAAAATCTCGATGCCGGAAATTAGTGATCAGTTAATTAACGGAGCGGAGCGTATAATCATAGTGCCGCAATGCACGAAACTAAAAAACAGTAGAATACTTCCGGTTATCGCAGCGCTTACAATGAATCGTAGACTCTAGAACTCGTTGATTACATTGATACGCGTACAAACTTTATAATCGCGCGATCTTGGGTCGCTCGGCCTTGAGCAGATGTTGTGTTGCCGTGGATTGAAGGTCGTCGTCGTCTACTTGATGTGCTGAGCGCGCAATGGTTCGAGCGATGTGTTTATGCTGCTAGCAAAGGGTGTGCACGCGCGGCTGAGAGAGAAAAGCGCGCGCGAGGCGGCATGTAAGCGTTCGCCTATGTAAAAGCGCTTTATAGCGTGTTGTGCTCGAGCCGTGTATTGGTGCCCTTGAAAGAGGACAAGAACGCGCTCTGTTGCCTATTGTTTGGCAATTCTCTGTTTTGGTAGAGAGAGAGAGAGAGAGAGAGAGAGAGAGAGAGAGAGAGAGAGAGAGAGAGAAAGCGCGCGCGACTTGTGCTTGTGTACCTCCCTTCACCTGCGTGTTGTTTATAAGACGCAATGCAAGTTCGGGGAAGGTCGCGAAAGACGCGCGAAAACCCGAGAACACAGCCTTCTTCTTGGAATGAGAAATGGCCACGCGTGGGCCGAAATTTCGCCGCGCGCGCGTTTTGCTGAAATTGATGTTTTTCAGAATTTTTGATTTGCACCCGGCGTAGGCACTCAAGGAATACAGAAAATTACCTCTTGAATTTTCTTTTAGTGGTGGTGCGCTGAGCTGTCGGGAGTGCTGCGGCGTTGGCGATGCTTTGCAGATGGTGCTCGTGACCGTGCTGTTGGACGTCGAGGCGATGGGTTGCCTTGCCGATGACGCTGGAGACAAGCTGCTGCTGCGGCATTGATGCTGTTGCTGTGCCTGTGCCGCTGCGGCATTGATGCTGCTGCTGTGAATGCCGCGGTGATGCTGCTGCTGCCTAGGCCGGTGGCGTCGTCTCCCCGTGGAGAGAAAAAGCGCTTTGTTTGCGAGTGCGCCGGCGTGCCTACACGCACTGCAAGAACAAAGGCGGTGTGTGTGTGTGTGCCGCGTTGGTGGATGCGTGCACAAGGGGGCTGAGAGGAGAGTCCTTCCTCTAGCCTACCGAGTTCCGGACGGTGATGGCGTCGTCGGATGCCGAGAGTCGCGTAGTTTTGTCGCTTGTACGCCGGCGTGCCTGCACGTACAAGTGGACCGCTGCGTGTGCTCAAGGTGTTGTGCGCCGCTGCTCCTGGGTCGGCGGCACTTGTTGCTGGTGCCGTCGGGGCCTCGAGGTGATGCTCTTTCCTCCTCGTTATTGCTGCGTGTTCGTCGCGTCACCAATGTAGGGGGGGGGGTGACGGTTGCGGGAGGTGGCGTGGGGAATAATGACGCTGTGTGTGTTGTGTTGGCGAATATGGTTTATTCCCTGCTTGGTTGGGCCTCTCTTCAGGCGACTGCTCTGGTGTGCTCTCGACGGTGGACTGTCGCACTTCGCTGCGCTTTGCTGCGCTCAGGACTCTCGATCCTCTACCCGCTGCTCGGTGCTGCCGCCTGTCGGCGGGCCGAGCCCCTACACATACTTCAAATTTAAAATGCTTCTTAGCTATATATTATAAGTACAGTACTTGAAGTATCTTAACGTATACGAACTTTGTTTGCCTGTACTCAGTATATCTATATATACATTTTTTGTGCATAGATCTTATAGCATTTATAAAAAATTATTAATATTGATAAGAAACTGATTAATTTTATAGAAGAATAGTTGCTCTATCATGAATGCATATTTTTACTTTATTATTGAATATGAAACGTGTTAAGTAATTACAATTAAAGTAATTATTTTGTAATTGTTTAACACTTTGCACAGAATATAATCAGTTACAACAGCTACACATCTTCACTGCAAGAAGTTTCAACACCAACTGTCAAATTCTTATGAAGCGCAGAAGAAGCTGTCATAAGTTCAACATGTGTGCCGGCTCACAGGTCCGGCTCATGAAAAAGGACATGAGGAGCGATTCTGCGTACTAAAAATTTCTTTTAATTTTTATTTATTGAACTAAAATATAATTATCTAGCTTTAACGTAAATATACGATATGCTATTTAGGTTTCATTTGTAAAAAACTTAAGAATTCTTCGAGGTGCAGGGCTCTTATTGCCTACGACACGACAGTATATGCATGGGTTGTGGCAGACATATTTGTTTCCACTTTTCCCATCTACAGCTTCACCCCTCTGATATACACATATAGAGGAAGCATGTTAGATGGTGGCAGAGTCGCCGGGCGAGCCTAGCGAAAGAGATAGAAAGAGACAGTTCAGAGTCCCCCTCCATTTCCCGCACAAACATGTGATTGGTGAAGTGCCTCCCTTCCTCTCTAAGCTGAATAAGCGTCGACTATATCTATATACCTCACTGTATATAGATATATTTATATGAAGCCTACGAAACTAGACCCATTTTTTCATCGACTAAAAAATCGGTATCTTCTAAAAACTGAATAACTTAAACATAAATTTACTTTTACTCATAAATAAGAGTATGTCTTAAAATGTATAATGCACTTGGACTTAATTCCTATACCCGTGCGTGCTATAGAAAACTTGCAAACTACAGTTTTCTTATATTTTTTGAGAGATTTAAGTGCTTTTTGCAAAAAGCTATACAAATAGATGTAAGTATTACAAATAGAGTCGGTATACTGTGGAGTGATTCGAATTACAATCAGTTGAATATATAAATTTGGACGCAATGAATCTAAATGCGTATGTACATCGTATAACATGCTCGGAAGTTTTAAACCGCCGGCGCCACTCGGACATAGGAGGAGCATAGCCCTCTCTCCCTCGCCAAATAACGGGGGAGGGGACACCGAAGTATTTCTCTCTCTCTCTTTCCGAGGCTTACGGTGGCGACACTTTTTAACACGGTATGTTTCCTCCATGTGTATATGCTCGAAGGTTTGATTAATAGTAGTAGGTACTTAAATCGAGTTTTGAAATGAGTATTAAATTTATAAAAAGTGCGTACTCGGGATATATAGATATAACATATTAAAACGTGGCATAGGTAATCGAATTAGACTCAGAACTTTGCATATCAAGCGCAGTGACGCATTATATACAATGTTTGCTGTTATGATACAATGGGACTCTACAAGTGATGCTGATGTTCACGTAAAAAAATTATTTATTTGTAACAAATGGTATTTTATTTATTTGTAAATAATTATATTAATTATTGGTTTTTTATTTTAGTAACATTTTTAACAAAAATTGAAATAATCGAATTTTCGCGCGAAGCATTCTTAAATGCGGGTTTCCATGTGATCCCTCAAGAGTTGAAGGGTGAGAATGAGGGTGAGGGTCGATTATGAATTCCAGCCTTCCCATATTAAGTAACTTCGTATATGGGAAGTGGTCCACATTTGCTGCCAAAGATCGCCAAGTTCAGTAAGCGGAAGAGTACCTTTTTAATGATTTCAGAGCCTCTCGTGGCGACCGATTGTATTCATAAATTCAGTTGTAAGCGTCATAGCGAGGTCGATAGAGTAGAACAGAGGTTCGTCATTAGAAAATTATTGAGAGTATATTCGTCGAAAACATAAGAAATGCCAACCGTTATAAAATAGATAGCAATTGTAGTACATTCAGGAGAACAGGTTATTAACTTTATTTTACGCTTAAAGAAATATTTTCATAGAAGCTCTTCTGCATTTTAAAACTAACTAAAAATAAGTTACGAAGGAACCGGATGTAATATTATAAGTTATGAGGTAAGTTATATATTATTTGTATTATTTAAAATCTACAATTTTGTAACTAAAAATATATAATATACCATATCAAAAACTAAATATCTTTAATTATATTTATAAGCAAAATTTTATAGAAAAATTGATCTGTTCCTATGATCATATACTAATTTCGGTCTTTTACATTGTCTTATATATAAAAGTAGTCGTATTCATACTTATAAATATTTTGAAGACGTAGTTTTTATTACCTAGGTAGCTGATTTGAAAAAGATAAGTATCTATAGTACTGGTGTATCGAAAGGTATGCAAAGCCCGACAGTCCGGCTCTAATGAAAAAGAGGGTGGCGAATGTCTATTTGCGCCGGGTATAGGTGGGGAGTCACTTAGCCAATCACGTACGCGGAAAAGAGTGAATGAAAGAGAGTGGGGATACCGCTAAAAACGTCGCACTTGCCATATAACATGCTTCCTCTATGTGTATATGCTCGAAGGGTGTAAATTACCGGTCGGGCCTCATTGAGTGAGCTTCTCTGTGTGAAATCTTTATTATGCTCTATTTCTCACGTTCTTCGGGAATATGAAATAAATATAAAATTGTATACAAAAGTTTTTCCCGCTATTATTGTATTATTGTAAAATATCCTGTACTACAATGTTCATAAACAGGTAAATGCAGTCTGCTACTCTCTAGCATACCAATCCAAATGGACACTGTCATTTCTTTCTTATAGTTTTTGAAGTGACACGCTCTCGTACAGACTGCAGTTTTAATTTCCTCCATTAGTGCTGGTTTCTCATTATTTGTGATTCTGTAAAGTGTAGTTTTTTATAACTAAATATGTCGTGTTTTATTGTTGGGTGCACTACAAAAAGAAAAAAAGTCGAAAAAGGGTGAAAATGACCCAGCTTTATTCAAAGCCACTTCTGTAATAATATATTAATTTAAGTATGTGTGAATATGTGTATAACACAATATTCAAAGACTTTATCCCTCGGTGTTTTTTAATATTATATAAAAGAGTCTATCGATCTCTCCGAGGCAAGTGTTGGGAAAAAGGCAAAAATTAATTTATACCATTTTTCCTTTTGTTTCGACGTTTCGGTGAATACTTGTCACCCTCTTCAGGAAAATATAGAGGAGCACAACAGCCTATAGATCGAAATGTGTTTCTTCCCCGGCCAATTTCAGGCGGGGGAAGGAGAAGCGAGAAACAAGGAGACGGACTATTATTGTTCCGGCTTCCTCGACTACTGTTTCAATAATAAGGATTATTGAAACCTTTATTATTGAAACAGTAGTCGAGGAAGCCGGAACAATAATAGTCCGTCTCCTTGCTTCTCGCTTCTCCTTCCCCTGCCTGAGATTGGCCGGGGAAGAAACACATTTCGATCTATAGGCTGTTGTGCTCCTCTATATTTTCCTGAAGAGGGTGACAGTGTTCACCGAAACGTCGAAACAAAAGGAAAAATGGTATAAATTAATTTTTACCTTTTTCCCAACACTTGCCTCGGAGAGATCGATAGACTCTTTTATATAATAATATATTAATTTATCTAAAAGATCTGTAAGCACATACAAAAAATTAATATAATTTTTTTAACATATATTTTGAACGTGTTTTTGCAAGGATGAAATGCTTCAGGCTTGGAGAGATGTTGTTCCGAATGGTAGTGGACTGACAAAAAATGATACAACATGTGAATTACATTTTGACAAAGAAGAAGTGATTAAAGACTTTATAAACGTGATGCCAGATGGAAAAATTTTCAAAATTAAAAGAGAACGATCTATATTAAAACAGGGTTCTGTACCATCTCGTTTTTTTACTGTCAATCACATAAATACTAAGCCATCACGTACTGATTATTATGTGAAGTGTCCAACCACTCAGTTTGATTCAAGTAAAAAACGTTTTTACGTTTATATGTTTAATGAAAAAATTCAATGAAAGTAACGAAAATACACCGACTTATGATTTTGAAATCGTATCTTGTGCGCAAAATACTGCAAACACGTATAAAACTCATTTTCATATTTATATATTTTCACCACACGGCGTGTAAAGTGCATACTGTACGCCCTGCGGACGAATTACAGCATACACATTTTACGCTCCTCGTGCAGAAAAATAGTATATGCACCACGGGAGTAAATAAAGAATGAAACAAATCGCATATTTATCGCCCTCGTCTTCGGCTCGGGCCATTATTATATGCGATTTGAGACGTTCTTTATTTTTACTCCCTAGGTGCATAATCTACTATTATAGTGAAGAATATGTTACTTGAATTTTACTATTAACAATCATTTCAATAATACGTACTGCAACACGCATTATTTAGCAAAGCATTGAAAACATACATTTCTACTTATGATTCTGAAGTCCCCCTGGTAACAAAGCCTGTAGTCGCAGCAATTACATGCAAAAGTGTGCTCAGAAAGTGCATCAAAATTGGTGTAATTTTTGTACGTGCACGGGTTCGTACACTAGAATTGCAGCAGACTTGCAAACTCATCTGTTTAGAAAAATCAATCCAAACTTAGGTACAGATCAAATCACCAGAATTGCAGCAGACTAAAGCACGTGTCTGCCAAGCAGATGCGTGCGTCAGATGGCGCAATATTAACTAGACAGATTTGCAGCGGACTTGCGCATACGTCTGTTTTGAAAATCGATTGAAACTTAGGTATAGATCAACTCGCCAAAATTGCAACAAACTAAAGCTCACGTCTGTCAGGCAGGTATATACACAAGATTGCACACTTCTGTTGAGTCTAACCTGCGGCGGATTTGTCACTATTCTGCTTTGAAAATAGATACAAACTCAGGTGTAGATTCTATTCGCAGAACTGCAACAGACTAATGTACCTATCTGCAATGCAGGCGAGTGCACAATTTCACGCACTTCCGCTAACTCAGAATTGCGGTGGATTTGTTCAACCATCTGCTAGCAAGGGAGTGCGCCAGATAGCACAACAGTGGCCAGGCCGAATAGCAGCAGTTTTACGTACCTGTCCGCTTAAAAAATCAATCCAAACTTAGGTGCAGATTATCTCCGCAGAATTGCAGCAGACTAGAGCACGCGTTTGCCATGCAGGCGTATGCACAAGATGCCCACTTCTGCTGAGGCATCATTGCGGCGGACTTGTGCACTCGTTTGCTTTGTAAATGACACAAACTGTAGCACACACTATTTCAGCAGAATTGCAGCAGTCTAGATCATGCGGTAGCCAGGCAGATGTATGCACAAGATTACCCACTTCTTCTGAGGCTCAATTGCGGCAGAATTGTGCACTAGTTCACTTTGAAAATAGACACAAACTGTGGTGCACATTATTTCAGCAGAATTTCATCAGACTACAGTACGGGTTTGCCAGACAGGCGTATGCACAAGATTGCCCATTTCTGTTGAGTCAGAATTGCGGCAGACCTGTGCACTCGTTCGCATTGAAAATAGAAACAAACTGTAGAACATATTACTTCAGCAGAATTACAGCAGACTAGACCATGCGTTAGCCAGGCAGCTATATGCACAAGATTGCCCACTTCTGCTGAGTTAGAATTGCGACAGACCTGTGCACTCGTTCGGATTCAAAATAGATACAAACTCCAGTGCAGAGTATGTCCTCAGAATTGCAGCACACTAATGCACGCATTTGCTAGGCAGGCGTATGTACAAGATTGTCCACTTCTGCCCAATTCTTTATATATTTTTAAAACCCCAAAACCCTAATACAACTCATCACATGCTTCCGGCATTCTTAAGTGTAATGTATTGCATGGGTAAATAATTTTAAATAATGATAAGTATTATTTTATATGACATTTTATTTAAATAATGAATAGTGCTTTACAAAATTTTATTATTAATTAAATATTATTAATTTGTGACTATCGTCACGGCGCGTGCTTACTTTATTTAATGTATGTGCTTTTATCCATTTATTTGCATGTAAAACTTTCAAACTGTTCTAGCTGTACGAGAGCTGTACGAGAGTCGATGGTTTTGCGAACGCGACGTATGGTGAGAGAGCGCGCACGAGAGAGCAAAGCTGGGCACGAAAGGTTAAGCTAGTGTGGCGTATTGCATACGCAATCAGTGATCGCGTACGCCACTAAAGCGAGAGATTTAAGGGGTTATGCCTGAGTTAAAATTCAAAAAAATCAAATTTTTTTTTATTTGATTTTTTAATAGCAAATTTACTGTAGAATATACTGTTGAAACTCCTTTTGCCCGAAAAAATTTCGTTACAAAATTATAGGCAAAATACTAAAAATATATAATTTGTCAAAATTAAGTATTTTTCATATTTTATTCTATAGCGCTTTTGTTTATTCAAAGCCATTACATTTTTATAGAAAATTTAACGTTAAATGTGCATACAAACTCCTTTTGATAAAAGACAGTTTTATTAAAAATAACACAAATTATTTATTTATGAATTATTGCATAAAGTAAATAGCTCATTCTGATAAAAGCATAGATTTTTTTATTGTGAATGTTAAAAATAAAATAAATTTATCTGTTTCATTAATTTAATCTTTTTAATAAAATAATAAGCATGCGTGCAAACTAAAATATTTTTATAAATTACCACCTAAAAACATGGTACCATACAGCATATGGAAAAGCCAATCACTGTTTTACCAACCTAGTTAAGTTTGCTATCAGACAGCTCTTTCGTCTGCTTGATCTGCAGTCTAGTGCAAGCTTGATGTTGTGAATTTTGATCTGAAGTGAAAACTTCTGAGTGTCAGTGGTGTTTAAATTTAGATAAGTATTTTGGACTCTAAATAACACATTATTTGTGAAGAACTTGTTCTTTGTGAGTGTGTTCTTTATTTTTAGGTATATAAGCTGTCAATGGCATGTGAACCATAAGGTACTTCTGTGTTCGATGCAAGGTTAGATGTTGTGGAAGTTGGCTGTAACTATGAACAATCCTAGAAAGTCATGGGTAAGCAATACCAACAATTATATTCATATGGAACATACTGACTGTGAATGCGTATAAAAATTTATATTTCAATTTCAGCTTTTGATACTAGTATATCCATATGTGTGGCACCCGGGTCTTAATATATCCCTTAATACAGGGATATTTTATGCCAAAACACAAAAAAATATGCCAAGCAGTTTCTGTAAGTACTACCCGATAAATGGAAATAAGTTTCATGTATAAACTTTAAATGCAGTTTTCTCAAGTTTTGAATTTTTGTGATTTTAGGTCAGTTGCCGCAGGATTTCTCAACAACTATGGGACCGATCAAGCTGAAATTTTTTAGAGAACTCCAGGAAGCCCTTCTTCACTGCTTGAACGGAGGGAAATTGGCTAAGGTAAGTTTAAAGAATGTTACGCATGTGAACATATGCATAATTCACTATAATTATGAATATTATGAACTTATGTGTTTCTAAATATTTAAAATTTTTATTTTTCAGTAATCCCTTCCGTTCAAGCTGAGGAGAAAGACATTTAGAAGAATTGCCATCCAGTTTGGTTTGAATTCATCACCTGGATCATGAGAAACCTTACGGCAAAGGATAAAATATACTGAAATTTAGTTCTTCACACATGGTTCTTCACACATAGTAAGTATAGATATATAAGTTTTTAAACACATGGAAAATTACAACTAATATGTACAGTTTAATCACGAAAAAGTTTTTATTTGATATTACTTGTACAACATTTTTTTTGACCTGTTAACTGATAATTTATTTTTTTCAGGTTTAACTCAGGCATAACCCCATAAGTCAAGGCATTTCTGTCGCTGGTCACTCAACGTTAGGAAATAGATATAAAATTTTAGATTTAGATACAGTACATTTAGCAGAGCAGTTATATAATAAGGATAGGGAAGCAGTCGTAGCCTAATAAAGCCAACGTCGGGGAAACACTCAAAGCCTAATGACGGAGAAACACTTGTAGCTGCCATCGTAAAACATTGTAAAATCAAGGCAAGCGCAAGCTGGCCGAGGGCTAGTGACTGGAAAAACCCGATGGATCTATTGGAGTCCGCGCTCGACTCTATGCTCCTCCTCGTAAAGCACTTATTCGTCAGCTAAGGATGGCGTTGGCAGCTGATTGGACCCTATGATCAACCAACACCACCTTCTCACCGGAGATTGGGACTAGCAGCTTCTGCACTGGAGAGCGAGAGGACAGTTAGAGACGCGCAGTCGCATAAGATAGTCGAGTTCTTCCTTTTAAGTTTGCTTTAGTTTCTGTGTATTTTTAAAATTGAAATAGATATGGGTCCCATAGAAGGTTATTCTACGGACTTGGTTAAACTAAAATTCAAGTGTTGTTTTGTACTTTGTGTTAGCCTTCGCGTCTGAGAGAGCATTTCAATGCACCATTGAAAAGCCCGCGGTCGTCTAGACATCTCGCGTTCTAAAAGACATCGTGCGCAGTGCGCGATCTTTATTTTGATTTTATTTCTATCTTTATTTTGATTTAGGAGAGGAGCAGGTCCCGCATAGGCATCCGCACAGGTCCCCGAATCGAACTAGGTTATTTTTTTCTTTTATGAGTAATTTATGACTAACTTATGTTTGTATTACGTTTGTCTTTCGCTAATACTTAGAATGTGTATAAGGGTTTGTATATATAGTTTATTGACTATAGAAATATCATTGATGGAGTCATAGAAAGATCATTGATGGAGGTTGACATAAACGAAACTCTCTGGGTGGGGAGTCGACAGGGGGCGCTCGGAGCGCGTCGACGCAGAGATACGGTCCTCGCTCAATTTGGTCTAGAAGACGGCGGGCGTAGAAGCGCCGTAGAAGGAGAGAAGCTGCTCGTGAAGCAGGGTCTGGAGTCGCCTCGCTACTGCAGAAGACTCGTCTGTTCGCTTATAGCAGTGACAGGCCGAGGGGCTGCTCGTGGAGCAGGCTTCGAAGTCCCACGATGCAGTCACGTCCGACTGGAGCATCTACGTTGCGTGTAGAGCGGACAGAGCTCAGCCACTACACGTTGACTCTGGAAGCGAGTCTGGACGATAGCAAGAGCCCGCTCAACTTCTCCTTAGTCTCTGCCAGAGAGAAAGAGAGAATCTCTGAGGAAGTCTGGAACGTCCGGAGTCCAGTTGGCCGGATGCTGGTAGCTGCTCCTCTGCGAGTCTGTGAGCGGTGGTTGGCCTCAGCAGAGGCGGGCGATGACTTCCTAGGCGTTGACTCCTTCTGCTGGCTGCAGTGCTGGAGCGGTGCGTCGGCTTCGCTAGTGTCGCCTCCGATGTTCAGCGTCTGAATAGTTGACGCTGAGAGGGTGGCGGTTGGCCTGGCTCCTATAGGAGCCGATTGGGGGGAGGGGTTTAAAAAATAGAGCAGGAAATAATCTGTTTAATTATTTCCTCGCTTATATCAAGGTGAAGGCGTTAAATTAACTGTAGACTTAAGGGCTTAAGGGGTTATGCCTGAGTTAAACCTGTAAAAAAGAAATTAATAAGTAATAGGCTGGAAAAAATTATATATACATAGTATCAAAAAAATCTTTCTCCTACTTAAAATGTAGATACTAAACATATTTTTAACTATTTTTAAAAAATTATATATCTATACTTAAACTGTGAACAGTTCCATGCATGAATCACTAATTTTCAGGACTTTTTTCCCTTTGCCGCAGGATATCTCAACATCCGAGTGATGAATTGAGACGAGACAGGATGTGAATTCTTGTGAATATGTATTTTCACAGTTTGAACGGATGACTTTTCTGAAATATATAAATTTAAAATATTTAGTAACACATAACTTCATAATATTAATAATTATAGTAAACTGTGCGTATGTTCACATGCGTAACATTCTTTAAACTTACCTTAGCCAATTTTGCTCCGTTCAAGCTGTGACGAAGGGTTTCCTGAAGCTCTCCAAAAAATTTCAGCTTGAATGGGCTGATGGTTCCTGAGAAATCCTGCGGCAAGTGACCTAAAATCATAAAAATTCAAAACTTGAGAAAAATGCATTTAAAGTTTATGCAAGACACTTATATATACTTATCGAGTAGTACTTACATGAACTCCTTGGCATATTTTTGTGATATTTTAACATACAATACCTATTTTCTATGGGATATATGAAGACCCGGGTGCTGTACATGTTGATATACCAATATCCAAAGCTGAAAATGAAATTTAAGTTTTTTATACACATTTACAGTCAGCATATTTTAGATGAATATAATTTTTGTCAATGCTTATCCATTACTTAACAGGATGGTTAACAATTACAGTAGACTTTGAGCTACTTTAAGACCATCTAACACACAGGCATCTTCTTATGTACATGATATTCATAGCCCGCATACCTAAAAATAAAGAATACACTTACAAAGAACAAATTCTTCACAAATAGTATGTTGTTTATAGTCCAAATACTTATCTAAATTTGAAGACTAGTAGACTCAGAAGTTATCACAATAGCACAACATCCAGCTTACACTAAACTACAGACAGCAGACGAAACAGCTGATGTCTGAATGCAAACTCGACTAAGTCGGTAAAACAGTGATTTCCTTTTCCATATGATGCAAGGTACCATTTTTCAGGCGGTAATTTAAATTTGTACGTATATCTTGTTATCCCCTTATAAGTTTGATTAAAATATAACCAGACTAAATTTAAATCCTAAATTTATTTTATTTTGAACAATCAAAATAAAAATAAAATCTATGATTTTATAAAAATTAGTTATTTACAGTATGTAATGTTCAGTAAATAATGTTGTTTTTCTTTAATCAAATTGCGTTTGCAAAAGGAGTTTGTAAACACATTTAATGTTACATTTTCTATGAAAAGGCAATTGTTTTGAATAATCAAAAGTGCTATAAGATAAAATATCAATAATAGGCAATTTTGGAAAAATTAATTGTTTTTAGTATTTTGCCTATAACTTTGTAGCGGAATTTTTTTGGACAAAAAGAACTTCAGCAGCGTATTTTACAGTAAATTTGCCTTAAAAAAATCAAATAAAAAATTTTTTGTTTTTTTTGAATTTCAACTCAGGCATAACCCCTTAAGTGATAGGTAGAGGTAATCATAGATTGTTATAGATATAGTTGTTAGGTTGTGGTGGTGTTGTGTGTTTTTAGGTTAGATGTTGTTTCTAGGAAGATGCTGGAAGTGATATGTATAGGTAATAAATGTAGATAAAATTATTTCTATTTTTTCCACATCACCCAAAAAGGTAAATAGAAATGGCGCGTTTTTTTAAAAGTGGTTTCCCCTGTAGGCCTAATCCACTAAATTTTGTTTTTTTTTTAATTTTGTATTTTATTTATTATATTTTTAAAGAATTCTCTTTTATTTGCATACGCTTGATATTGTTCAAGAATAAACAAATACTTACACATACATATACCACATACAGCACATACAACATATACACATATATTTACATATTTACATATTTATATAAATCATTGATATAAACGAGACTCTCTGGGTGGGGAAGTCAACAGGGAGGCGCTCGGAGCCGCTGTGCGCTTGGCCTTATATCCCCACTGGCCGCCCAACTCTGTGGTGGATCCGCGATTTTGCAGGATTCGCCGCCTATCGGCGGCGCGCAGAACTGCCGGGCAGCAGAGTCTCTCGACCGCACTGGCCGGGCTGCAGCGCTGCAACGGCTCTATACAGAGTGCGACTCAGGGAGCGAGAGAGTTATATATATATTTTTGTGAACTAATAAAAGTTTTTTATTTTTTAAAACAAATAGTTGAAGACATTATTTTCACACCATCATGGAGATAAATGAATAAGCGGTTTTTTTTAAATTCTTAGATTGTTTTTCTAAGTATCGCGACTAAATGACCATTTTATACTTGAACACTATAAAGCGTATGCAAATAAACGAGGATTTTTTCAAACTTTTCAAAATTCGTAAAATTAAAAAATTATACTTAACTATATGTAAGTGAATCTGAAGATGAATGTCTGCAACCGAAAGAAACAGCCATTCATTCATCAATTCGATCGCAAAATAGATTATTATTATTGTCACTAGATAATTTTGAATTGCTGCGTTTGGCAGTATTACAAAATTCTGATTTCTGTAGAGTATTTGTTGAATTTTTACTTTTGTTTTTATAGATGCATCGATAAAATCTTTTAAACCTGAGTAGATTGGTAGAGAAAGTATGGTGGTTTTATCTTCTGTTTGTTTTAGTTTTGCAGGCACGCCGTGAGCAAGAGGTAGAGGTGGTGGTGGTGACACCAGAGCCGGTCGCAAGGGCTACTGGTGCGGTGCCGCGTACGCGACGCACACGGTGGGGCTCCCCCGCTGGATTGGAGGTGTCTGTTTCCACAGGGGAAGCAAGGGGGCTCTGTTCGAAGATTTGGTGGTACTTCCAACCGACCCGGAACGTGACCTTCTTTTGGGTCGTGTTTAAATTGTTGGATGGGGGGTCACCGCTGACACAGATGCCCCCGTGAGAAAGCACGGTTTTGTTTCAATTGTGGGAGGCGAGACACCGATCTAGCGGGGTATCGTCGGTGTGGGCCGGCTCGGCAGAGCAGATCAGGGGCAACCCGTACTCCGATGCATTCCCGGCGTGTAATTTGTGAGGAGGAAGAGAGATATGGGCCACCTCCGACCTACGAGGAGGCCGCCCATTTAATGTGGGATCAAAGAAGGGCAAGAAGGGAAAGGATGCTATTGCTACTGCTACTGCTACTGCTGGAGGGGTCTGAAATGACTATTTATTGGCCATAAGGCAACTGGTTAATCGCCGGCTGATGTGAGGGCCCTATTGTTGGCGGCTTTGGCCCCAGGACCGCGTTAGGTTTCTTTTAAATAAAGAGTTTTTTCATTGGAAATGGTGGTTTCTTTTATTTAAGTTGTTGGTCCAAATCTAGGGGTTTTTTCTTGTTGGAGGTTGAGGAATTGGTTTTGTTTCAGGTTTTTGGAGGAGATTCGAGGTATGGAGGATGTATTGTTCTCTTCGTCTATAAAGGTTATGGAGGAAAACTTGGATATCCAGGTATATCCAAGGTTTTGTGGGGGGTATTGCGACGTACCAATAATTATTGCTCCGTCGTGAATATCATTGCACGGCCAGCTGACTCACTTTCAGCGAGTTGACAGCTCCTGGAGCGGAGCCAGCGCTCGGTAACGCTCGCAGGAGGTGCCTCTGACGTATGGATACGAGAGAGAGAGAGAGCGCGTGAGTGAGAGAGCGAGAGAGAGAGAGAGAGAGGGCGTGAGTGGGAGAGAGAGAGAGAGAGAGCGTGAGTGGGAGAGCGAGAGAGAGAGAGCGCATGAGTGGGAGAGCGAGAGATATAGCGAGGATAATTTGTTCGCGTTTGGAACGCGTGATAGAATTTAGGAATGCATGACTGTACTGTGTTATGGTACAGTCAACTTTATGTTATCCTTTGGTAGTTATAGGAATAAATAGGGGAATGAACTGGCTAGGGTTTTCTAGCAGTTTGATAGATTTAGTTGTATTATAGAACGTATGAAGGTGGTGGTTTTTCGAATGTCGCGCGCTCGTTTGATTATCTATAGAGGGAGCCACCGGATGGAGATTAATATTGATTAATAGATCTTAATCGATAAAGGGGGCGCGAATTTCACAATAGATGAAGGATATAGAGGGCAATAATTGTTTTCTCCACCAATGGGAAAATTATGAATAGAAAAAGAGGGCGCTAGGAAAATTCATGGACATGTAATGATTTAGTAGTGATATTCAAATAGGCCAGCTGCAGATTTTGGGGGTTTTCAGGACCAATGGAAATTTGCCAGCCAGGACAACGCTTCCATGAAGAAGGAGGCTAGGTGGGAAAATCGCGGCTCCTTCCCCGAGCAGAGCGTCGGCCTTGGCCACTCTGTCCCTGGATCTAGTAGTACTCATTTCACTCTCAGATTCGTAGAATATTATCCTGGAAACGTGTTGAAGCTTGAGCGCCATTTCCTTCACCTTGTTATCCTGTTTTGCAAATTTGGAGGATTTTTCCCGGAAAGGTTTATTGATGTTGGAGATAGGTAGATATTTTGAAAAAGGTGCTAGGTGTGCATGGAAGTCATGTGTGAAATTCTTGTTGTAAATTATATCAGAACATTACCAAAATATAAAGTTAAAAACTGAAGCAATGGGGGTTGGTGAACAGAGCGAGGTGGAAACCCCCCTCTACCCCTTATATATATATAAATATATATAAGGGGTAATTCAAAATATCCGATTTATGTGTGTGTATATATATATATATGCATCGCACATATAAACCAGTCTGCTGATATATTTTCGAAATAAAATGTCACTATTATTCTTTTCTTTTAAATGGATATTACTCTTACTGTTCCGTCGAAAAACGGCTTGTCGTGGGGCATGAGGCTCCATCTTGTGCGCGCGGCGCGAGCGAGCGGAGACACGTACATGCGCATGCGCTGCGGAGCCGTCAACCTCGTGGCGACGCTATCAGCGCGCGCGCTCGTCTCGTCTAGTCCGTCTTGAGCTTCCAAGCTAGCAATTACGTAAGCTGCAACCCTCGTTCTAAGACAAAGGGAATTCGTTCCAACTACGTAAACTCGTTACCGTCGTCGTCGTCGTCGTCTTGTGCCGCGCTATTGTGTTGGTGCTTTCTCTCTCTCTCTCTCTCACTCTCATTCTCTCCTCTCTCTCTCTCTCTCATTCTCTCCTCTCTCTTTCTTTCTCTCTCTCTCTCATTCTCTCCTCTCTCTCTCTCTCTCTCATTCTCTCCTCTCTCTCTCTCTCTCTCATTCTCTCCTCTCTCTCTCTCATTCTCTCCTCTCTCTCTCTCTCTCTCTCTCTCTCTCTCTCTCTCTCTCTCTGAACTAACGCGATCTCCATCTCCTTCGCTCTCAAACTCTTTTGATCTTGCTTCATTTTCTTTCTCTAGTCTCGTGCGTCTTCGCGACCTTCTCAGCGTGCGTGAATTTCGCGCGCGTTCATCTGGAGTGTGTGGTGTGAAGCATGGCCACACACTTACGTCCGCCGGGTTCTGGATGCAGACCCGGCATCACACTCTGGTGCACCCGATCTCAGCGTGAGATCGTCGTTCGTCTCGTCGCACTCTGGTGCGTTGATCTCAGCGTGAGATCTCCGTCTCGTTCGTACAAACACACTCTCACACGTTCACACTCTCGCGTTTTCGTTTCCGCAGCGTGTATTTTAGAGAGGGGTTTTATGCCGAAAGGCTTTCCCCTCTCATTCTGCGCGAAATAAACGTCAATTTATTTCGCTCAACCGAAAGTGTTGTTCATTTCAAGTTCCCGTTCCCACCGTTTTTCCCGAAGAAATCCCAGCTAGCAAACGCTTATTAACACAGGCTTTTGCCCGACAACTCATGGTGCCTCCTGTGAGATGTGGACTAGGAGAAGGTTGCGTCATCGTCGTCGTCTCTCAACCTCGCCGCCCAGGGTCACCTCCGCCTAGCTCCTAACCTCCGAGGACTTCGCTTCGAAAAAAGCTAAGTTGCATCGTTTCCCTTTGTTTTTTCATTTTTGCGACCTCTAGTTCGCGCGCGTGTTCCGGCGCGACACGCGCGCAGCGTGCAATTCGACGCCTCGATTCTTGGAATTGGCGGGCGCTCGCTCAAAGTTGTTGTTTACGCTTTCAAAGGCGTTTCTTTCTTGCGCGCTCGTGCTTGCTCGGAGACGTTCGTTGATACGTCTTCACGAGCGGGCTTCGATCACGTGATCTCTCTCTCTGTCGTAAACGTGTCGCGAGTGTGTCTTTTTGAAGACGAATTGCTGCACGTGCGACTTTCTCGCTGACGCTTTCGTGCGTACGTCTTTTTGAAGACGAATTGCAGCACGCGCGTCTTCCTCGTTGGCGTTTTCTCCCGTGCGTCTCTCTCGTAGACGCTTGCGTACCCGCGTCTCTCTTTCTCTTAGAAGTTTTCGCGTACATTATTTCAGGGCGAGTTGCTTCATCCGCGTCTCTCTCGCAGACGCTTTCGTCCGCGCGTGTTTTAGAGGACGAGTCGAGTTGCGCGCGTCTCCTTCATTGACGCGTGTTGATTAGATCCTGCGTGTCATTGCGGCGTATATACGTCTTTATCATAGACGTGTTCCAGCGTTCGTCTTTTCGAAGACGATAATTTTTATCGAGCGTCTATTTCAGACGCTTCATTGCGTGCGTCTTTCGGGGACTTTCGGCTTACGCGCGTTGTCCGAGGACGTTTCGGTGCGTGCGGCTTTCCGAGGTCGGTACTCATCGGCGCGTCTTCCTGTGGGCGCTCGCGACATACGTTCTCTCGGGAACGCAGCGTTCTCTGAACGCATTAGTCCGCGTACGCGAGGTCCAAGGGATCTGAGGGGCGCCTGGTCCTGGCCGAGTGAGTGGTACAACTGGGTAGAAGGCGGACTTCTTCCCTATTGTGCAATTTTCTCGGTCCGAGAGCCGGAGTTCATCGGTATTTCTTGTGCGCCTCGTGCGTTAACAAGTCGCTTCGGCGAACTTGCGCGATTCGAATTAGGCGCCACGCGCCCCGCGTGACGTTAGTTCCCCCATTCTCCGAGCTCGATCGTACCAAAGCGGCGCTTGTGTATACGGTTCGCGCGCTCGATCGTTCGTTGGATTTGGACAGCGGTCGCGACGTGCGTGCTTGTAGTTCGCGTATTTCGACCATTGCGGTAATTCGAGTCACGCGCATAGATAAAACTCGCATCTCTTCGCATACGATCGACTTCGATTCCCCAGCTCAAACATGAGTGAACATGGGGACCTGAGCGACCCGGAGTACCGCGAGCGCAACGACAGTTATCGCCAGAGTCGCATGCGCGAGGACGAATCCAGACGTGAACGCGAGTTCATGGTTAGGGCAGAGGCTCTTCTGTTTAAGCTAGGTCGGTTCTCGGATGACCTAAAAAATGAGGCGTCCGAGTAAGCCAATTGCTAAGTAGGATTGATAGCATAGGTCGATACCTTAGCAAACTCAGTGGTAGGTATTACCATTTGAGTTCCGTGCCGGTAAGGGAGAAGCGAGCCGAACACCTCGAGGAGACAGAATCTCGCTACCACCAGTGCCGCCTTGCAGAAGCAGGAGGGAAGGTTAGATAGGAGTAGCGTCGGTGGGCCGTTAGGCCAATCCACCTTCCTCGAGATGCAGTAGACCCTTCAGTTACCTCTAGCTAGTCTGCCGAAATTCGACGGTCGTCAGCAAGATTGGTTGGCTTTTAGGGCGAATTTTGAGAATGTCGTTAGGAACGTAGAGGATGATAGGGTGAAATTCCACTGCCTCAAGCAGTCGTTAGTAGGTGAAGCGGCAGGAAAGATTGTACACTTGGTGGCAGAGAAGGGGAGTTTCCAGAGTGCGTGGGATCTGCTGATTGCCGCCTACGGGCACAAGCGTCCACTGATCACCACCCACATCGACGCGATCAATCGTTATCCAAAGATAAAGGAAACGACTTCTTCTGCGTTGGATGCGATGGTTAACACCGTTCGTCAATATATGGTTAAGTAGAGGGCGTTAGAGCACGAGATCTCCGATTATGTTGCGATTCGTTCGTTGGAAAGAAGCTTGCCTTCCGAGGTTCGATCCAAGTGGAACCAATCGCTTTCTCTCGATGATGTTCCTACTCTTGACCTCTTTTACAGATTCATCGAGACCTCCAGCAGTCGCCTGCGAGCGGAGGAGGACGAGAGAGCTGTCAAGTCGTCCAAGACATCAGGAAAACGTCCTGCTTCACAGGACTCTCATAAAGGTGGTAAGGTCAAGAAGATCTCACATCCGGCGCGCGTTTTCATGACGACGGAAACGTTCTCGTGCAATCACTGTCAGGGTGATGACTCGATCTATGGTTGCTCAAGCTTTGCGAATCTTAGTCTCACCCCATATAGCACCCAATACTCTGGGAATATTGCTGGAATGATACTTTGGTAAGTAAAGTAGGATCAATTATGTTGCGGGAAGGTTACGTAACCAGCTGGCCATGGTCAGGCAACATTGCTGCGAAGTGAAATGTCCGTTTTAATATTACATCGATTCGATCGGTATTCCGGATCCATCCGTGGAAAGTAATATTACAGTAATATTGTAGGAAGCTTATTCTACCTTCCCAGAACATTAATATATTATAAATTTTTTTTTCGAGTTTTTCGAAAAAATTTTTTCCCTATTGAAATAATACAGCAATGTTATGGTAACATTGCACAATGTTATCACAACGTTACTGGAATATAAGATCGTATGAAGAGATGAAAGAAAAATGTTTAAAAAAATTTCTGCAGTCGGGACTTGAACCCAACTCCTTTCGCTCAGTAGACTCGCTCGTTATCCACTGAGCTATTGTTTTGTTGTTGTCATTCAAGTTAATGTGTAGGTTAAAATGAAAGATAAACGAGGGCCTTTAAAATATAACCTAGGTTCAAAATTATTTGGCAACAACAAAACAATAGCTCAGTGGATAACGAGCGAGTCTACTGAGCGAAAGGAGTTGGGTTCAAATCCCGACCGGAGAAATATTTTTTAAACATTTTTCTTGAATCCCTTTGTAAGATATTATATTCCAGTAACGTTGTGATAACATTCTGCAATGTTATCATAACATTGCTGTATTATTTCAATAGGGAAGAAATTTTTTTGAAAAAATCGAAAAAAAAATTTATAATACATTAATGTTCTGGAAATGTTGAATAAGCTTACTACAATATTACTGTAATATTACTTTCCACGGATGAGTACGGAATACCGATCGAATCGATGTAATATTAAAACGGACATTTCACTTCGCAGCAATGTTGCCTGACCATGGTCAGTTGGTTACGTAACCTTCCTGCAACATAATTGATCCTACTTTACTTACCAAAGTAACGTTCCAGCAATATTCCCAGAGTATTGGGTGCTATATGGGACCAAGCGTTAGGAGGCGATCAAGGCTAAGAAGCTGTCTGCGGTTTGCTTGCTTAGTCATTCGGACGAATGCAAGGGTCGTAGTTGTAAGGTGTGTGGAAAAGCGCATAACGCTCTTCTGCACAACGACAAGAAGGGCGGTCATTCCAACAAGGATCCCGACACCGAGAAGAAGGCGTGACTAGGCGTAGGGGTTTATAGCACGTTGACTAGGGCTCTCCAATCCCAGCTCATGATGAGTGCTATGGTTCAAGCCATAGGTGCTCACGGCGTATCCATCGAGGCTCGGACGTTTCTCGACACGTGTGCAACGGCCAATTTCATTACCATGGAATTGGCCAACAAACTCCGATTACCTTCCAAGGCGTGTTCCGTGCCCATCGGGGCGATCAACGGAATCAACACTAGGGCCGATAGGTGTGTAGACGTTCGTTTCAAGTCGATGCATTCCGGTTTCCAGAAGGAGTTAGCATTCTTCGTCGTTCCCCAGATCGCTCATTTCATTCCAGAGGAGCCGTTTCCTCGCGAGGTGGTGAAACTCCCCAAGAATGTTCGTCTAGCCAACCCCGAGTTCCACCGCCTGAGACCGATCAACATGTTGATTGGTTCGGGAGCAACGATGTCCATGCTCTCAGTAGGACAAATCGATCTGTCTCAGGACGGTTCGGAACTATATCTCGAGAAAACCCCCAGTTAGGTTGGGTCATAGTAGGCGGAATCGACACGGATCGACCTTCCACAGCTTTATGCCACTTAAGGGGTTATGACAGTGTTAAAATTTTGAAAATATTAATTTTTTTTTCACTTTTTTCACAGTTAATAGTCCGTAGAATATGGTCCTGCAAGCCGTTTTTTGCTAAAAAAATTTGCCTTGAAAATATCGACAAAAAACTGATAAATCTGTTTCAAGTAAATTTTTGAAAAATCGTGATTTTTAAATATTTTAATTAGGCCAAACTTGTGGAAAGGATTGTTCTACCACACTTTTTACAAAGTTATTTCATGAGAATACTTACTGAAAATACGACTTAAAAACCGTTTTACAAACCGTTTTTTTTCAAGAGTTATGAATTTATTTCCGTAAAATAAATAAAATCCGTAAAATTAATTTTTCTATGAGTGATTTTATGTTAATAAACTCAATGCGTTAAAGCAAAGGCATTCAACAAATTTGAATTTGCCACTCGAACAGGTTGTACCTCACAGCGTCCGGTCGAGAATGAAGATTACTGTTTGATCGGTATAGTAGAATTTTCTGTAAAGCAGCAGAAAGCAGCCAAACAGCTGTTTTTCACCCAAGACACTAGATCAGTGCAGTTAGTCTGCTAGCTGCTGTAACAATGCTTATAAACTCAGTGGTGTTGTAAAAGTGCAAGAGCTTCTGCAGAATACAAACATTATTCAGATAAGTATTGGAAACTAATTAGTAATAATTGTGTTCATAATGAGCTTTTTCTTTGTTGGTTTATTTTTTGCTTTTAGGTATACGGGTGCAATCCAGCAAGATGGGAGTTTATATTAACTGTCTGGAGTATTATTTTGCATACTTTTTAACAACTTGAAGTGTATTTAATAATGGTAAGTATTGCATGTAATTGTAATTCATAAACAGAACTTGATTATGAATAGCTAACGATAATTTTTATTTTATTTCCAGTTTCTAAATGCTATTATCACACAGCATGATATGCGCATACCACCAAATATACTTTATTGTATGTACATTTGAGTACCAAATACAAATCAAGGTATGCCACATAGTTTCTGTAAGTATAGCTGAGTTCATTTGTATGATTTACGTTACTAGGAACCTAGCGCGCGCTACGCGCGATATGAATTTAGTTGCAAGTGTTACTATTTATGTCTGGAACAGCATTATTTTTATAAATTTCGATAATATGAACTTATATAAAAAATATAAATAATGAACATAATTTTGATAAACAGAGTAATAAGCAATGTAATATCATCATAAGATCATGAAGATAATGATTAAAATTTTATAGAAATTTATAAAAAATATCTATTACATTCATAAATTAAAATGCTTCAAATGACTATGTGTGTATAAACTTTTTTAAACCATTAGCGCCCAAAATTCCTGATTTTCTCGTTGATTTTCGACGCATTTTTTCCGTAGCTATAGACCTCAAAAAATTTTGGCAGACAGGTGTTTTGACGTGAAATTTAATACCCTTTCACAATCTGGGCTCAAAATTATCATAGACTACGTAGTTAACAAACTATAGTTAATTAAACAAACAAAAAAATCCGAAAATTTTTGCAAAAACTAAAATTTGCGATTCTTTAGCAATGTTACTCTGAAGAAATAATGATATAAATATGATCAGAGGTAATTACAACTATCAAAATATTTCAGAGAATTTTGGTGGAATTTTTTAACCACTCCTTCCGACAAAAAGGCGGTCAAATCGAAAAAAAATTATAATAATGAGTTAAACGAAGTTATAAATATAATTCTTTGTATACATAATTTTTTATTTGCAGTCCTGTTCTTTGATTTCCAAGATATATTTTAAGAGAATCCCAAGACCTAACTCTGGACATCGCTACATATATCTGTCCGTGATTAAAAACATCTCTTCACAAATCTATAATAATATTATTAAAGGTTTGACTTTGTGATTTATTGATAGTCATAGCAAAGGCTAACTTCACAGGAAATTGTCTTCTTTTAAATGTAAAAGGATATTCATTCTCACAGTATAACGTAATTCTATTAATAAAAGCAATGTTTCCAGCTTTAAAACCAATCAAAATTTTACATTTCAATAAATGATTTGAAAAATCTATTATTCTTAATCTTGCACCGTTACATAACCCTTCATTGATACTTATATTTCGAATGAGCATTATAATAAAGTGTTTTCTTAAACGCAATTTATATGGAGGTAAACTGGATGGATTTAAAGAATTCAAATATTCTGTTAAAAGTACTTCATCTAATTCACCATTGTTACAAATATCAGTGCTATCTCTAGCCGTATATATGTGTTCATTGGTTATGTCTAATAAGTCCGTAACTTGTTTATTGATCTCATCGACATCAATATTTCTAGCTGATAAAATAGCACATTTACTCATTTCTTCAAATCGTTTTTCTGTTATTAAGTTACTAAATGCATAGTTAGCAACATTATTATTTTTATCAAGAATACAAAATTCAGGAAAAATAATGTTGTCACATACATCATTTCGCTACCCCGTACGAAGACTATGTTATACCAAACTCGGAACGAAAAGTATGTTAAACGCTAATCCCAGCGAAAAAAAATCAAAACAGCGCTTCCAGCGAAAAATATGTCAAATCAAGGTTCCCAGCGAAACACATGTCAAGTTGTATTATCCCTGCGAAAAACATGTCAGGTAGTATTATCCCTGCGAAAAACATGTCAGGTAGTATTCTCCCACCGTAGAACTACATGTCAAGTCGGAATCCCAGCAAAAAACACAACAATTTGGGGTCTAAAAATTATGAAAAAAATTATTTTAACTTGGTGGTGGTATTTATAAGGGGGGGGGGGTCATACATACATACATCCATGCATACATGCATACATACATACATACATACATATATATATACATATATATTGTATTATATATATATATAGTATACAGTAAGACCTACGAGGAAACGGGACATAGGAAAACCCGTGAGTGCGAGAGAGAAGCATAGGAAAACGCATAAGTGCGACAGAGACAGACTTTCCCTCCCTTAATTTTCTTTCGTTCCCCACTCTCTGTCTGACCCTTTTTTTTGCACGGACTATCGATGGGCCTGACCCTTTTTTTTTCGTCGGCCGAATCTCCAAAGGTTAGCTTTCGGACAGAGTGGGGGACGAGAGAAAATTAAGGGAGGGAAAGTCTGTTTCTGTCGCACGTATGCATTTTCCTATGCTTCTTACTCGCACTCACGGGTTTTCCTATGTCCCGTTTCCTCGTAGGTCTTACTGTATATGTATATATATGTATATATATGTATATGTATGTATGTATGGATATGTGTGTGTGTGTGTGTGTGTGTGTGTGTATGTATATATGTATATATGTAATAAATAATTAATAAATAAATAATTTTTTTCATAATTTTTAGAGCCCCAATTTGTTTTTCCCTGGAAGATTCCGACTTGACATGTTTTTCGTTAGGAGAATTAGACTTAAAATGTTTTTCGCGGGGAGAGTGGACCGGACATGTTTTTCGCGGGGATTAAGCGTACGTCATGTTTTTCGTTACGAGTTTGGTATAACATAGTCTTCGTACGGGGTAGCGATTTGTAGTTCCATTTCCAATATCTAATAAATATTTAGCGAAATTTATTTCATCTGGCCTTACTCTTATATTAGTTAGAGTAAACTTTTTAAAATACTTCCATAATTCGCTATATTTAATGCAAAGATTTAAAGTTTCAGATTTAGTTCCTCGAACTTTTATTGGAAGAAGTTGTCGAAAATCGCCTCCTAATATAAAAATTTTTCCTCCAAACGGCAAATTATTGTTCATAATATATTGCAATATCCGATTTGCTATTTCTAAAGCATATCTAGGAGCCATTGGAGCTTCATCCCAGATAAATACATGAGCATTTTTCAAAAACAGCCCTTCTTGTGATTGTGCTTTAATATTTGATGATGAATCGTGATACATAGGAACTGGCAATCCAAACATTTTGTGAGCGGTTTTTCCATGTGGGAGTAATGTTGCAGCGATACCAGTGTAGGCCATTGTACATACATTAATATTTTTTGATGATAATAAGTTGTATAAGGTTGTGTAAATGTATGTTTCTCCAGATCCTCCTGGGCCATCAATATATATGCAGTTATTTCTATCATGGTTATTAATGTCAAATGCATGAAGAACTGTATCTACAATCTCTTTTTGTTCATTGTTTAATTGCATATATAATTGTTGACCAAGTTCTTCCATTTGTAACGTAGTGGCTTCAGTAGTTTCATTCTTCGATATACTTATTTCAACACTCTGTTCCATTGTACGAAAATCATTTAAATTTCTTCCTTCCATAGTTAACAAATGGTTAACATGCACATAAGCTTTTTGATGGCTTACAGATAATTCATTTGTTCGTGAAAAATCTTCAGACATTGCATCCTTAAATTTATTCCATAATTCTTCAGGATGAACCGGTTGACAATGAACTAAAATACGAACAAACAACCTGCGAAGTTGTTCAGGCATCATCCAAAAAGTAGCTTCTTCCATAGCTCTAATCCATTCAACATCATCTTCTATAAGACCCATAGCTAAACATGCAGCCGTAAATGTTTCATGTACAATTCCATTAACAGTTTTTAATGAATCAAAACTCGTAGCACCTTTAACATGTAATAGCAATAGTCGTAAATGAAATAATTCTAATTGAGTTGGACTAACTGAATACATACGACCAATACAATTGAAAAATTGTTTACGAACTTGCCAAGTTGTAACTGAAACACCATCAATCTTATTTTTTTATAAACAAATTTAGTTGGAATATCTGTATACAAATATTGTCTCGCTTCTGGGTTTTCTTAATTTAATTTAAAGTAATCTAGCAACATACTGCTAGAAGAATGTAAATTTTGTTGCATAATATTACCATCGTTGACATGTATTATAATAGAATGGTGGAATGGCAAATGTACTGGCATTTTTATTATAGCATGACTTTTAGCTTGTAATATTTTACTAAGTATTCGATAACATGCTTCAACGGGTCCAACGTATCGAGTCTCTATAAAATCTTTAATTTCATCGTGATTAATTACATTACCTTCATTAGATTCACCAATTGTTACAGTGGCAGCGTCATGGCCTTTATAAATATATTTATACAAATATTTAACGGATTTAATACTTGTAACTACTTCAACATTAATATGGTAATTAAATATTTCTAATAGAGTTGGACAATACGGTACTACCCACCTATTATCAATTGTATCACCATTAGCCCGTCTGTGATCAATTTCAGTGTCTCTTCTGCGATAATTAGGATAACCATTTTCATCTATAACTGTTTCATTTAAAAAACGCTTAGGAAACTTTTTGGAACACTTTCCATCTACTTGACACCAATTACCGCATGGACCATGTATCATATTTTTCAAAACAATTTCTTGTAATCTAGGATTTTGCTCATTAGGAATTTCTGCGGAAATAAATTTATCAACTATTTCTGAAGTAGTAATTTTAGAGCCATAAGCTAATGTTACTAATAAATGCATATGAGGTAAGCCTCGTTTTTAAAATTCAATCACATAAACATATGCTTCAACTTCGCCAAATAATTTTTTCTTGACAATTAAATCTAGCAAACGTTCTTTTTTTAAATGAAATACACGAGCTACAATATCCGGTCTATCAGAAGCTTGTTGACCAGGTAAAAGATTTTCTACTATCTCTGGCCATCTGGAATTACATGTCATTGTAAGAAAAATGTCAGGTTTACCTTTACGATTAACCAAGGCCATTGCATCTTGATAACATTGTTGCATATGGCGAGGTAATCCAATGAATGTAGATGGAAGAATGATTGTTTTCCCAATTTGACCGTTTATATCATTAGCGGAGTTTCGCGTGTAATCATGTAAACCTTGATATGTGTCTGCTTTAATTTCTTTTTGATGATTCTTGCAATACGTAATTCGATCTTTTTTAATTTTGACGTAAGCATCTACAATATACTGCTGAAATAATCTACGTCCTAAAATGAATGGGTTGAATTCATGATCTCTAATAGTTATTTTGAATCTTGTGTAAGCTAAACGGGTTATGCGTCGATTATTTGTATTATTAGTAAGTACACCATTACTGCTTCTATTAATGCGATGTAAATTTTCATGCCATCCTTGATTACCGTAAGGATAAAATAATGGATAAACCCATGGCTCGACATTTGGATCCATTGTACTAACAGGTATTAAATTTGTCGCGCCTATATTTCGAACACTTACGTAGGAATCAGGAATTTCACCATCGGCAGTTGTCGTAAAGATAGCAGCTACTTCATTTGTTCGCTGAAAGTTGTACCTTCGTCTGTCAGTTCCTGGTTTCAAAGTAAATAATAATTGTAATTCTGGTTCGGGATCCCCAGGATTTAAAATAGATTGTTGCTGAATTATTTCTTCTTTCATCATTACATAGGCTTTAGCAAATTGATTGTGTTCTCTTATAATTTTTTCCAACACATTTAATGTTTCATATTGCAGATTAGAATATTGTCGCATTCTTATATCTATAGCTTCAAGTGGATCAATAATGAAAAGTTGTCCATAAGATGGCAATACATTATGTTCTGCATATAGTGCAGTATTGATCTGATAATAGATTTGCCCTTGAATTTTAAAACAATATGGTCCTAGACGTCTTGAACCAAAATTAACTAAGTTAGCATTAAAAGATACAAATAATAACGAGTTATTGTACACGCGTATATGTTGAAAAAAATCATTAGATTGGGCATGTAATCCATTAAACAAATCAGAAAGCTCTTCAGGGAAAGTACGTGCTAGTTTTAAAACAACTGCTACATGGCTACAGCAATCTTGAAAAGAAAATCCTTTATTAGAAACTTTTTCTTCGGCAAAATGATTAGCTTTACAATGCGTACATAAAATATTCATTGGGCCCAAAAAATCGTCAAGAATAGGTTGTATTGGACGTGCAGCTTGCCTTCTACGCCTTTGATTTTCAGCTATTTTTTCCCGTCTAGTTCTTTGATATATTTCTTCTTCTTCTTCTGTACGAACAATTCGCTGCGAGGCATTTTTATTTAAAAATCCAGAGAAAACTTATTTATCTATGTTAAATTAAAAAGATGAATAGTAATTAATACTAATTATTATAGTAATTAATCATTTTAATTTAGGAATTAATGTAATATTTTCAAAAATTACTGCAACAGTATAATATATTATACTATTAAAATAAATGTCTTTAGAAACAGCAGTTTCTAAAATGATTCTAGATTAGCAATGAATACTAACTAATGAATAATAAATAATAAAAAAGAAACTATGTAGAAACTTTATTGCAAATCATAATATAGTAATTATATTTTGTGTGCTAGTTTATAGGTTAAATTGTAGTTGTAAGTTGATCTGTTACTTAATATGGTTATTTGAAGTTGAAGTTTGCTTTTTTAAGTATATTTTTTATTTTCGGTTGTAGGTATATAAGTTTTTAGATTTGATAGTTTTGATGGTAGTAAGTTTGGTTGATTGTAAATTGATTTTTCATGGTAGTAACATTTATTATAGTTTTGAAGTTGTTGCAAGTGCATAAATGGTTTTGATAACAAATATAATATTAATTTTTATTAAACGTAGAAAGTACTGCTGAAAAAATTACACTGGACTTCTCAGGAAACCTGAAACAAATAAAAATAATATTTATGTTAAAAAATAATTATAATTGTAATAAGTCACAGAAACCAAATTATGCTTAAAAACCCAAATAGTAACTGGCGTTTTCTTTTATAAATAAATTATAAAAAATTAATAATCTAATAACTGAGATTAAACTAAAAATTGCAACATACTAAAATAATATGAAAACAATGGTTTTAATAAAAAATAGTCTCCAAATTCAATGAATCATAAATCAATCAAAAGGTCCTACAATTCAGTAGAAATATCAGCAAAAATACTAATGAATACTTCTTAAATTTCAATGAAATATAGTATAATTTTATCTATATACTTAAAAATTCACTGGTTTAAAATATATACTTACTATATTGCATTTCTTAAAACAAATATGATGTGTACATCTACAGCTGAGTGAATATTTATTGAACTGATATGTTAAGATGTGCGTTGTTTTTTAAAAAGCCTGAAATAAACAAAATTAATGTAGCGTTGAAATGATTATTTTCACAACAAAAATATAACTATCTTAAATGCTGTTCAATGGAATTTTAAAAAGAGGAAATAAATAACACTGCTTTACGTTGCTTGTGACTTAAAAAAAAAATCGATACCGGTGCTACTAAATATGTGTAATTTAATGTACCACTGATTATTTATTTACAACATTACACAATAATATTTAATAAGAAGCATATAATACCCAAAATTCTACTTAGTAGTTACAAAATGAAAGTACCTGTTAAAAGTATGAAGCGCAGATACAGCAGTATCTATTTTAAAGTTTTTGATCTTTATCTACTAATTGTTTGAAAGCATAAGCACTATAAGCGTCACTTAAATATATAGGTAACGTAACTTGACGTAGCTTTTTTGGACGATAATTAAAAAAACTTAATTCCTCTGTAAACGGTGGCAATCGAGACTTTAGAAAGGTTATGAACCTGCTGTCAATTGTTTATCTAGCTGTATTGTATGGGGTTAGTGGCGCCCCAGAGACTATACGATCATCAAGGCATCAATTACTGTGAATTCATATATTTTCCTCGCACATGCGCGTGACGTACTTGCTAGCAACCTAGTCTTTGAGTTGCTTTCCTGATTTAGATCATGTTTACAATTAAGTAATTAATAAAAACACTATTAAAAAATTCAATTTATTATCATAGTAAACAGGAAAAAATGCAGAGGTAACAGGAATGATAGTTATAATTAATGGCAAATTGAAACTTATTACATTTGTTTAAGTTACATTCTCATGATATGAGAATATTTACAAAAAACTTATTTTATCCTTTATTTAACAAAATACAGCAATAATTTAATTATGTACGTAAGTCAGTTTCATAGCTCTTATTTAGAGATTATCAATATTATATAATCACAGATTTATATAATTAAATACAATAGATTTATATAACTAAATTGTTGCATACAATATTTTTAGGAACTTTTTTTAAAGCGGATATTTAGATATTACAATATTTTAAACTTATATTACTATAGTTTTAAGTAACATTTACTTTGTACAAACAGGTACAAACCGTTCCAGTGCTAATTAAAAAAAAAAACAATTACAAACAAACAGGAACGAAAGTAATTATAAACTAATGATAAGCTTATACATATTACAGCTTTTTAACTGTATGTGTTCAGAAAAACTCTTAGAACAATAAACGAAATGCATTAACAATTTAATTATAGAATAAATCCAGTTCACAGCTTTTAATAAAAGACGTGAATACTATTTTCATCACAGCTGTTTTCACAATTCAACAAACATACGTTGATTTCTACAATTAATTGTTACATACATTTTTATAAATTATTACACTGCGTTTTTAAGTCTTCTCATGTTAATATAATTTTTGGTAACGTTTACTTTGATGTCTTATCAAAATTTACACTAAAACTGAATATCATCTTGGTGATTTTTATTGCCTTCTCTTGAAGGTCCTGTTACCGTGCATAACTTGCAATTCTGAGAGAGGTGCAACACCTTCGCGAATTGTTATACTGCTGCTATCTTTACACGTTATCAGGAACGGAGAAGCTAAAATAACAATATTGAATTTAATAAAATTAAAGAGGAAATAATTAAGAAAAATACATATACTAAATAGACAAAATTCATATTTACATGATTTGTTATTTATCTTTCCCATAACTCGCACTGCCTGTCCCTTGGTGAAATTTAGAGGTATGTTGTAATTGGTAATGTTCACAAAGGTTTTGTATACACCATCAGTTATTGATCCAGAAGCGAAAGTGAAATTCTGGTATTGACTTTGTATGAATATGGTCTTTATAAATCCATTGATAGCTGAAAAATTTAATATTAACATGTAAATTAAATTGATTAAATTATTTAGTGTATGTATTGTAACGGTCCGGTCGATGTTCTCGGACGATCGGTCGTTGCAACCGTGGAGAAGACTCTCCGCGTTTATTTTACTGTCTCGTTGTCAGGCTCGGCCGGCTCTAGATTCTCGAAGAGATCGCGGAGGCGGCGGGAAGAAGGTTCGCGAAATAAATGTACTCGTGATTAGAAATGAGAACTATAGATATATTGAACTTGAAATAACAGGTGCTCGATCGCACGAGCTGTGAGTCGCCGCACACGGAGCGAGGGAGAGAGAGAGAGAAAGGGCACACTCGCCCGAATATCGAGAGCCAGAGAGAGCGGTACTTACAATAGCGCAGATGCCGGGAAGTCGCCGCTGGAGCTCTCGGACGCTGCAGTCGTCCTGGCCGGTCGTGTGGAGGTCGCACGCAATGGGGGCGAAAGTCCGGTCGGAAAGCCAGAAGCGTCGGGGATGTCCCAAAATGAGGAAGGCTCTAAGCTCGGGGTTCGCGTGGCCCACCGTTCGACGGTTAGCGCAATACTGAATAGTCGGTGTGTGATACCGAAGGGAGGGGGCAACTACGCGCGCTCTCTCTGAAATACTGCCTAACTAGGCGCTCTCTCTCTCTCTCTCTCTGTCTCTCTCGCATGCTCGTGTCCGCTGGCGATCTGAAACAAGAATATTTGTATTAACAATTCTTGGTGTACGCCCGGAGAGGAGGTAACGTGCCTATGCATCCGTTACAACACCCCCCTCCAGACGCTGAGTACCCATCCCGGCGTACCAGCTCTCGCTTACTTCGACTATCCGGGCGATAAGGGATTATACTACACCGTACGAATTGTAGGGCTACAAGATAAAGGACAAAAAAAAATTTTATCAAGAGTTGTAATAAAAAAAAATTTAATGAATAATACGCAATGATTTGCAATATAAAAATATAAATTTATTTATTAATTAAGGGGTATCTCCCATCTCTCTCTCTTTACAATACTATCGGCCGATGGCCAATACGGTCAAATAATAAGAAATAAAACACGGCATTTTGCCTATTCGCCGTTGTGATAAACAACAAAAAAAAATCGGGCGTCAGTGCCTTAGAAAGTAAAAAAAAATCGGCAGAATTTTGCACTAAATTACATTATTGCAAAGGAGAGGAGGGTTTGAACCTTAAGGTAACAGTGGGGATGAGGAGTGGGGGAGTTGTCGGCCGAAGGCCAAGGTCGTCCAGTACTTCTTGTACTTGGTGCAGTACGTGAGGTCCGTACCATGCACCGAGAAGTTGGTGCACTCCTCCATCTTCCTAATGCCTCGTTGACCACAGATCGGGCACCGAAGGCCGGGCTCTGTATAGTATTGCCCGGTCGTCCTCGCGTGTTCGAGCTTTGCCCGACGTTTGAGTTCTGCGGACCGCTTGAACTCCGCATTGAGGTCCTCGATCGACTGTACTGACGATTCACGGCTGGAGCCAGAGGAGCGGGCTTTGCCTTTGTCGTCCGCTTGTATTTCGGCCGAACCTCCTGGCCAATTGACTGACTTGGGAGTCGGATGAACGGATTCGTTCGCCGACTTGGTCGATAACAGACGCCCTGTCGGCTTTGTCCCTTGCAGATACTTAAGGGTCTCTGCCAACTTGGTATCGTCCGGCAAGTCTGCTCGCTCTCCGAACGTTTTGCGTATTTCGTTGCCGATTTCTAAGGTCTCTTCCAATGCGGCCATCAGCTCATTGCGGATTCGTCCGGCCTTAACCTTGGCGGTCGCCCTTTTGTCCATGGCCGCCTTGAATTGGACGTCTTCGAGCGCCTTGAGCTCGTCCATGAGTCTCTTCTTCCTATCTTCTATCTCGTCCGGCGTCATTGCTTCCACTACTGGGGCGGTCGGCCGATCGGACTTGGTTGCGGGCGTCGTCTCAGCCTGGTCCGATTTCGCCAGGTCGAGGTAGATGGTCTCGTTGGACTCGGCGGACGTGATTACGGCCGACGGAGAAACCTGTGCTGGATTGGGCACGGCTCTACTCATGTCTGCCAGTCTCAGCTGACGTAAAAAGTCGTCCGATAGGGCGTCCAAGCTCGCTGCTCTCTTCATGTTGTTTGATCTGTGAGGTCGAGGGGAGAGACAACACAATGGGTTAGTAATGGGTTTAGGAATAAAAGAACACACAAAGATGATAAGAAGTAAAGAGGATGCGTATCTGCCGAAACCCTATGCTACCGCCTTTTGTGCGCGCGTTCGCCTTGGAGAAAGGTCTACCGGTGCCGTACGAGCTTTGTTTTTCGCGCCTTTCGGTCGTCCTCGTTTGGGTTTACTTTCGCTTACGCTCGCGGATTGCGTGGGGGATACGTCTGTCGGCGGACTATCGCATTCGCGCGGAATACTCGAGTTCATCGGCGCGGTTTCTTCGTCTTCTTCTCGCACATCTTCTGTTGCAGCGTCTTTTTCGTCCTCGGGCGTGGCTCGGTCGTCTTCTTCGTCCACTGCTGAATCGACGGCCGTTCTCTCTTGGTAAGCCTTAAGATCGCTTACGTCCGTTGGACCCAGTACCTTACCATCTAAGTCAATAAGTTCGTAGATATTCGGACTTAATATGCGGCTGATTTTGAAGGGGCCGATATAAGGTGGCACGAGCTTCGCTGCGACGCCTTCGGCTGCAGACGACAGTACTCTATTCTTCTTTAATACTAAATCGTCGACTGAGTATCGTATGTCTCGGTGGCGATCATTGAAATACTTCGCTTGTCGCTGCTGCGCTGCCTTAGCGCGTTCATTAGCTAGATCTCGTAAATCTTCTAAATCTTCCATTCTACTCTTCCAATCTACCATAGTCTGCTTTGCTTCTTCCGTCGTAGCTACCAACTCTTCTTGACGAAGTAGAGATAGTGGTGGATTAGGCTGTCGGCCGAAGTTCAGCATGGCTGGTGATGCATCTAGAGATTCCTGGACCGCGGTGTTCATACTGAAGGCGAACTCCGAAATGTGTTCGTCCCAGTTTTTGTGATGTCCGACAAGGTATTCACGTATCAAAGTTTTAATCGTACGATTGGCTCGCTCGACCGTATTCGGCTGAGGATGGTACGGAGGCGCGTACGTATGGTGTACACCTCTATCTCGTAAGAATTTATCCATTGCCTTGTTTCGAAACTCGGTACCATTATCCGAGAAAAATACCTTCGGGGTGCCAAATCGTAGGAATACTTGTTCGTTCAGATGTTTTATAATAGTCTGAGCATTTGCCTTACGTATAGGAATACATTCGACCCATCGGGTAAACATGTCTTGAAATACTAAAAGGTATTCGAACCCATGAGTCGATTTCGGTAGAGGGCCCATCACGTCGCCTGCTACCGTCTCCCACGGTCGGGAAAAATTGCGATTTCCCATTTGACCGGGCGGCTTACGCTGATCCGGCTTACATTGTTGACAGGTAAAGCATGTGCGAACGTAGTTCTTTACGTCTTTATTCAACGATGGCCAATAATACGACAGGGCTACTCGCTGCTGAGTTTTCTTGCGACCGAAGTGGCCTGCCGTTGGCTGATCGTGACATTCATTTAAAACTTGCTCACGTTGCTCTTTCGGAACAACTAGTTTCTACGCGTTATCGTCTTCTAGAATTTCGTCGATAAACGCATTCGGCCGATACGAGTACAACTTACTGCCGACGAGCTTCCAATTCGGATTTTCGAGTGGCTTGGTGGCCACCTCGTGGCGTCGGTTTAGATACCAGTCGTCAGTTGTATCGCTCTCTGGGTTAACACTCGCCAGAGTTGGACGATTTTCAGCTAAGTCGTCATCGTCTTCGTATATTCTAGATAGTGCGTCTGGAACTAGGTGAGACGACCCTGCCCGATGTTCAATAACATAGTCGTATTCTTGCAGTTCTAGCGCCCATCGCGCTAATCTACCCGTAGGGTTGCGCAGATTGCTGAGCCACTTGAGACTGCTATGGTCGGTAATAACGTTGAAATGGTAACCTTCAACATATGGGCGGAATTTCCTGATTGCCCAGAGTTCCGCGAGACACTCGCGTTCCGTGGCCGAATAATTACGTTCAGCTGACGTCAAGGTCCGGCTGGCAAATTCTATAACCCGCTCTTGGTTATCCATCGTCTGAGTGAGTACACTTCCAAGGCCAGTGCCGGATGCGTCGCACTGAATACAAAAGGGTTGTGAGAAATCGGGACGGTATAGAACAGGTGCAGATGTGATCAGTAACTTTATCTGTTCGAACGATCTTTGATGCGTCTCGTCCCAAGAAAAATTCTCCTTCGCCTTGGCCTTAGTTAGATCGAAGAGTGGTCGGGCAATATCTGCGTAATTTCTTAAGAATCTTAAATACCACCCTGCCATTCCCATGAATCTTCGTACTTGGGTTGGATTCTTTGGTTTAGGGTAATCTATGATCGGTTTAATCTTTTCGGGATCCGGGCGAAATCCGTCTCTGTTAACCAGGACTCCCAAATACCGAGCTTCACTTTGACAAAAGTGACTCTTCTGTCGATTAATCGTTAGATTAGCTTCTACCAACTTCTTTAGCACTAATTCGAGGTATTTCAGATGATCCTCGAATGTATCAGTACAAATAATAATGTCATCTAAGTAGCTGTAGCAGTGAGGTTCCAGGTCAGGCGTAATGATCGAAATAATCAGTTTTTGAAATGCACCTGGGGCACCTGCTAGCCCGAACGGGACACGCTTCCACTGAAATAGGCCCATACCTGGTACGGTAAAGGCCGTATACGGACGACTAGCGAAATATAGCGAGCGCGTTGGAGCTTACTTAAGATGGTATTCATGTGCGGGAGGGGATACGCGCTGACTTTCGTTAGTTTATTCAGTTTTCGAAAGTCGATGCACAAACGACGATCTCCGTTTTTCCCTTTTCGCACCATTAGCGCTGGGCTGGACCATTCGCTATCAGATGGCTCGAGGATGTCAGCTTCTAATTTTGCTTTGACTTGCGTATGCATCATCTCCTCGAGGATCTTCGATACTGGATAGTATTTTTGCTTAATCGGCCGACATGTCTCAACTTCCAGATCGAATTCTACTAAGTTAGTGAAGCCGAGAGGTCCCGTGTACTTAGGGATGAGACGGCCGAGCAACTCGTCCAATGCCACCTGTTGGGCATAGGTCAATTCTTGCAGCCCTATGGATGCCAGGCTCGGTTGACCGGTCTCATTCTCCTCCGCTCCGTCCGCGCGAATAACTTCTGTCGAATTTTCGACTGTCAAAGTTCGATCGCGTGGATTCAGTCTCGCGTCAAATTTCAACACAAAATCTGCGCCGAGATTACATCCTTCACGAAGATCAGGTACGATCAAGGCAGTCAGCGTACGAGATTGTCCGCCAATCGTGAAAGGAAGGTCGACAGTTCCGGTAACCATGGATGTGCTGCCGTCTGCCATACACGCGACAAGTCCATCACAAGGTTTTACAGTAGCGTTGCATGCTGTGGCCAACTGTATAGATAGCGTGCCGATGCAAGTTTGTGTCGCTCCGGGATCATAAAGGGCCCTGATCCGGAACTCACCAACGTTTACTTGCAGCCACCATCGCTGATCTGACAGTATACCGTTGCTACTGGTCGCGGCGCAACGCGCGGCGACAATCGGTACTGGTGTCGTACTCTCTGAGATCCGAGGCGTTATGGGGTCAGTAGGGACCTCCTCTACTTTTCCCCTTTGGCTTTTCCCTTACAGTCAGGGCAAGTATACTTTGTGTAGCCTGGCTTTTGGCAGCCATAACAGACGAGATCTTTCTTCTTTTCGTCTTTCTTTCGAGTGCTGTCGTCGCTAGGCTGCTTATTATCAGTCGTTTTCGTTTGTTCAGCTTTACCTTCCTCGGAGCTTTTCTTCTTATCGGGAGGAGGAGGCTTCTTTTGTTTTTTCTTATTCATTACTACTTCTAAATCAGATAGCCTCTTATCCCAGTTACTTGAAACCGAAGAGAACCAAGGAGGTGGTTCATTTGGATCTGAAGAGCTGATCGCTGCGACCTTCGGCTGACTTTTGCCCTTGGCCTTATCGGTACTCGCCTGGTCTCAGCACGGGGGTGGCACTGGGTTGGTACCCATAGTGGTTCGTCGTTCAGCCGCGAGGGCTTTGTGGCGAAATTCATCTAAAGTATTTACCTCATTTCTGCCAAAGATATATCTTAATGAAGGAGTCATGTTTAGATATAGAATATCGAGTTTTTGTTTCAAAGAGGTGTCTTCACTCATACGGTCGAACAGCGT
This sequence comes from Philotrypesis tridentata, assembly GCA_018906965.1. Lineage (NCBI taxonomy): Eukaryota > Metazoa > Arthropoda > Insecta > Hymenoptera > Pteromalidae > Philotrypesis > Philotrypesis tridentata. The sequence goes on from JACCIB010000309.1 coordinate 95,636, forward strand.
GACCATGCTGACGTAGTAGTCACTTATGCTCTCATTGGGGCCTTGCGTTCGTCTGCTCGCTTCTAACAGTAAGCTCGATCGAGCTTCGTCCGTTAAGCCATACGTGAGTCTGGCGTCCTTGCAAAAATCGTCCCAAGTATTCCATTTGTGACGTTCGATGCGAGCCCATTTCAGTGCTCCGCCTGATAATAGTTGAGAGAGTCCATCTAATAAGTCCTCGTCTGACAGACGTGGACGAGCTAGTCTAAGTGCATCTTCAACATCTCTCATAAAATCCTCTATATCCTCTTTTGGATTGCCAGCGAATTTGGCTTTCCACCTTCTAATTTTGTCTCCTATGTCTAAGACCTTCTCTGGAATCAGGCGATCAAAAGGAATCGGCTGACCCCCCCCCCCTTCCCAGACACATCTACGGTCCTGGTAGGAGTTATGTGTACCTGGTGTAGATTGCCACTCGGACGTCGTCCGATGATTTGTTTGTGTCGGCCCTGCACTTGGTCGGGCTTCCGTATTCATCGGCCGTGTGTTTTGTGTATTATTGCTTGTCGTCGGGTCAGTATATTTCCATGGTCTAAAATGAATAGAATCATTATACGCCGGCGTTGATGCTCTCTGAAACGGCGTAGACTGAGCCCTCCTTTCTATTGGTGGAATGCACGAGTTTTGCAGAGGCACGGAATCTGGATTAAAATAATTTTTCGAGTACGTATCATTAAAATTTACGTGTCGATTTGCATTTGCCGGGTGCGCATTCGACGTTTGATGTGATTTCTGCTCTACCGCGAGCAATTTCTCTAAGCGGTCGATTTCTGCAATAAGGCCTTCTGCAAAATCACCCGTCTTATTTATCGTATCCTCGTGCTTCTGTACCGTCGCTTCGAGTACGTGTATTCTTTCCAATTTTGCCTCAAGCGTCGACTCGTGAATGTCTAACGTTTGTTTAAGCGTTTGTTCGTGTAACTCTAACGTACGCTTAAATGATTTTTCTTGTGCTTTTATTACTGATTTATAATAACTGAGATCGTCCGCGATTTCGGTTGGTATTCCATAAACACAGCCTTTCGTTGATAAGACAAATTTATTATTCAATTCGTCCGGATTTGTGACTTTATTTTTGTTCATTTCCTGTAACAGTTTATGCTCGGAATCTTGTGAGCTGTGTTGGCTTAGGTCGTCCGAGTCTCGGTTATCTCTTTCGAATAGTGAATTATTACCACAATTTTCACACGAAGTCGTTTTATTCGGCTGTTCATAATTACTTGTCGACGCGTTAATAATTTCATTGAAACTGGTTGATGGTACATCTACTGGGACACGTCTAACTTCTAACATATGTACTAATGCTGAGTCTTCGTCTTTTTGCAGAAATTTACTGATCTCGGCTGGCAATGCTGAAATATACTTATCGCGCGCAGACGTGTGTAGTTTTCGCTCTAGCTTTGCGTTTACAGAAATCGGCGTAGGTACAAAATCTTCCGCGGTATATTCGCCCATGAGGCATTTATACAAACGCGATTTATTATCTTCAACAATACCACTATCTATTCGACAACGCGAACGATACTTCATTTGCGTTCAATTTCTCCAAAAATTCCAACAAGCGATTGCTAATCATCTGACTGTTTGTTAGTGACTCAGAAAGCGACATGTCTGCAGTCGAATAAAAGCTCATTCGTAATTTACTAAATTGAAATTAGAAGAACAAAAAAAAATTTTAATTTTGGTAAGAAAATTATTGAAAATTTGACTAAGCACCCGAGAAATGATTTGAGTTATCCACCAATAAATTATTAAGCAATGAGAAAAAAACACTACCACAACATAAAATTTAGTTTTGTAATTCAAAATTATTCGCTCGAGAAATATCGTTCACATGAAAAAAAAAACGAGTGCGCGAGGATAGTAAAAACTATAATTTTGAGTTCACAAAAATAAATATCAATTCAAACAAATAAAATAAATTTACCTAAGTAAATAATATTGCTGAATAATATTGAAAAAGAATATTTTACTAATATTGTTAAATAATAACGCAATCGAATAATATTCGGCTACAGTAAATTGAGAGAGTCAGTCGGCAATTCTAAGAAATCGGTGTACGACATACGACGTGAGAATCGTACAGTTGTAGTAATTAGCCGGACGTATACAATATACTGTCTCTCTCGCTTACCGGCGGGCAACCGTATACCTGCATGGGCGGGCGACACTATAGCGTCGAGCTACAGCTCGGCGCGCGCGATGTAAACAATGGGTATACGCCGCAGCAGTGTCTATGCTGTCGGCCGCTCGGCTCTCGCTTGCCTATAGACGGGCTACCTGATCGCGTCGGGCGAAATTTGCACAAGTAAAATTCGAGTAACGATACTCGAAGGCTACGTGTTGCCGTACGCACTGATATACTGTATATACACGCGGCGCGTCTATCGAGTGTCGTACGCTTACTCTGATCTTCGTGTATAGCAGCGGCGCGTGTCTCGAGCTTTCGGCTCGGCGAAGGAACGTAAACAAACACGCTCACGCTTGTACGACGCTCGTCGATACTTTCGTTCGACTACGAAGAATTCATATATGGTAGCTCGTTCGAGAATTAAATGTTAGAATTATTTTCTCGACCGTTTATTCGTATAACAACGAGAACAATAAGAGCACGAAAAAAAAATGAGTATTGCGAGGCGTACGCGTTTCCGAGTGAAATATTTCACGAGTATCATTTAATTAATATAGCCACAATAGCGTTAGGGCGCCATTTGTAACGGTCCGGTCGATGTTCTCGGACGATCGGTCGTTGCAACCGTGGAGAAGACTCTCCGCGTTTATTTTACTGTCTCGTTGTCAGGCTCGGCCGGCTCTAGATTCTCGAAGAGATCGCGGAGGCGGCGGGAAGAAGGTTCGCGAAATAAATGTACTCGTGATTAGAAATGAGAACTATAGATATATTGAACTTGAAATAACAGGTGCTCGATCGCACGAGCTGTGAGTCGCCGCACACGGAGCGAGGGAGAGAGAGAGAAAGGGCACACTCGCCCGAATATCGAGAGCCAGAGAGAGCGGTACTTACAATAGCGCAGATGCCGGGAAGTCGCCGCTGGAGCTCTCGGACGCTGCAGTCGTCCTGGCCGGTCGTGTGGAGGTCGCACGCAATGGGGGCGAAAGTCCGGTTGGAAGGCCAGAAGCGTCGGGGATGTCCCAAAATGAGGAAGGCTCTAAGCTCGGGGTTCGCGTGGCCCACCGTTCGACGGTTAGCGCAATACTGAATAGTCGGTGTGTGATACCGAAGGGAGGGGGGAACTACGCGCGCTCTCTCTGAAATACTGCCTAACTAGGCGCTCTCTCTCTCTCTCTCTGTCTCTCTCGCATACTCGTGTCCGCTGGCGATCTGAAACAAGAATATTTGTATTAACAATTCTTGGTGTACGCCCGGAGAGGAGGTAACGTGCCTATGCATCCGTTACAGTATATTAATCTAATTTTTACCAATTTTCCCTTGAGATAACTGTTGAATAGTCGTGAAATCAACTTCTCTTGGGAGTAGATCAGGAACTGCAGGTACAGCTGGGACAGTTTCATACATTCCCATGAACGTCACAATCGTTGAACTTTGTATGACTATCTCAAGACCGTTGTATCCCATACTTTTAAGGGTTGCAGGATACTTAGATATTTTATTGCGTGCTCCGTCAAGGTGTATAATCTGTAAAAATGACAAATATGTAAAAATGTACATTAGACAATATAGTGTCTGCAAATTACATAAAAATATGTATTAGAATACAACAATATAAGATTAAAATGTACCTTGTTTAGTATAACTTCATATCTGTACTTTTCTATAAGCTCCATTCCCCAAATCAAACACATTACTTTTTTGTTACCGTTGCTCAACCCAAATTTAAATAAATCATATTTTTTTTCTGTACCTACGACAGAAGGACTTTCGAGGAAACAAACGTATCCAAGCAATTCCCTAGAAAAACATTAAAATATAAAACAATGGCAAAAACAATATACGTTTAAAAAAAAGATCAGTACTTACACAGACCTATCTCTGTCTTGCAAGGCATCAAAGTCTGCGTCAGATGAAAACTCCAGTGGATCACATACTTGAGCATTCTGCCCTTCAGGAATTTGATCGCTTCATTTAGCCTCCTGCATTCCAACATCAGGTTCTTGAACATTCTGCCCATTACGAATTGCATTGTAATCAGTCGGCATTCTAAAATACACATTATACGATATTAATATATAATTATTTAAGATTTTATATAAATATATATATATATATAGTTATATATAATACGACATATAGGTTAACTATTTCGAAATACGCGAATATTGGTTAACCTATATGACTCTTAATAAAATTAATCACGGGCATTCAGCAGTGCGCTACAAAACCCACTGAAAAAAAATGTCCGAGACACGTTCTAATTAAAAAATAATCGGACGCTTATCTGTGCTCCGCAGTTCTTCTATATCTCCTGCGCACGACGTAGTTTTATAATGTAATAAAACTCGATTTCCCGCCGCGCAGCAGCATTCGCGTTTACGCGTGTGTGCGTGACGCAAATAAGAAAAAATGAAAAATGTATTTAAATTTGATTTAAAAACTATGCAAGTTAATTATAAATGTTGTTTGAATTACTCACTTTTTACTGATTACACAGATGCAGACAAATAACGTCAGAGATGAATAGGGTTACGTTTCGTCTCGTCAAGGCGTCGAAAGTAGAGGCGTCGAAAGCACGTGCGCACATAGATTAGGAGCAATGGTTTTTTTTCTTCCGTTTTCAAATTACGCAGGTCAGGAAAAATGCAAAAATATATTTAAATTCGATTAAAAATATAATTATTAGGTAATATTAATACTATTTACTATAATTTAAATAATCTTTTATTATATAATGTTGATTACTAATTATGAATCAAAATGCATGTTCCACGTCGATCTAAATCTATATACGTCATAATCTTGTATCATGACCATCATTTCTCGACCAATCAGAACCACGCATTAAATGCTTCACAACAAAGGCCATCACTTTTTTTAAAGAGGATAAACTTTAAATGCCTTTTACTCAAATTTAGTTTTTTCATGCTTTTCATGTACTTGCCGCAGCTTTCTGAAGGAACCGTAACATCAATGCGGATGAACCAAAGTGGAAAACCTTCCTTATGAGTACGGTCACAAACTGAGTGGAGCAGAATTGGCAAAAATAAGTTCAAAGTGAATGTTACGTATGTTTACACTCACTTTTTGCATATTATTTATGCATAAAAGTGATGTATAATACTTGTATTTGAAAGCAAAAATATAGTTTTTAGAGCACCTATATATCTATTAATTTTTTACAACACTAACAATTTCTCTTTTTTTCCAGGTTTTAACACTGTCATAACCCCTTAACTCGTCTAGAAAGGCAGATCGATAGGTTCTGGGAAATCGAGAACGTATCTGGTTCACACGCACAAACAGACAATCGGCTGGCGTGCGAACGGTTCTATGAGGAGAACACCGCACGTCGTGTACTCAACGAGTACGTCGAGTTAGGACACATGACGCCCGTTACTGACGAGAATGACACTGGATACTACCTGCCACACCACACGGTTGTGAAATCTCACAGTTCCACGACCAAGGTGCGGGTGGTATTCGACGCATCCGCCAAGACCGCTAAGGGAGTGTCACTTAACGACACTCTCCACGTTGGACCCTCGATACAAGACAAACTCTACACACATTTCGTTAGATTCAGATCACACCGATATGTCCTCACTGCCGATATAGAGAAGATGTACCGGCAGATTCTCGTTCACCCCGATGATCGAAGATACCAACGTCTCTTCTGGTATCTCGATGGGAAATCTCAAGTTTTCGAACTAAACACCGTTACGTTCGGTATTTCTGCCGTTCCTTATCTCGCTATTCGTACGATTCATCAACTCGCTGATGACGAAGGCTCACGATATCCTCGAGCCGCTCAGATTCTAAAGCGAGACCTCTACGTCGACGATCTCCTCACGGGTTCTGACTCCCTAGAGGACATCCTCAGAGCACGCGATGAAATAATCACGGCATTGAAATGTGGTGGATTCAACATCAGGCAATGGGCCTTCAACCACGGTCATGCGCTCGACAACCTCGACGAGAAGGTGCTGAATCTGGCCGGCGACTCCAAAACCGAGCCAGTCCTGAAGACTTTGGGAGTTTACTGGGCTTCCAAACGCGACGAACTAGGAATCTCTGTAGGCGCGATCAAAAATCCGAAACTCGTGACAAAGCGCGTGATTTTGTCCGAGATTGCGAGGATTTTCGACCCCAGAGGCTTAGTCGGACCCGTAGTCCTTTATGCGAAGTGGCTGATGCAGAAATGTTGGAGGGCAAAGGTGGCGTGGGATGAGTCAGTGCCGCAGAGTTTGCACACGCTTTGGAGTAGCTTCGCTGGACAGCTGCCTCTGCTCTCCAAGATTTCGGCTAAACGTCACATAGTCATAGATAACCCCTAGCGTATCGAAATCCACGGCTTCAGCGATGCAAGCCAGAAAGGGTACGGCGCGTGCCTGTACATTAGGTCGGTCGACAAACACGGCAAGGTCGCCGTTAGGTTAGTTTGTTCCAAGTCCAAGGTTGCTCCGTTGAGGGAGCAGACGATTCCCAAACTCGAGCTGTGCGGCATGTTGACTCTGTCTCGTCTTCTTCAAGAGACACTCCCAGCGTTTAGTTTCACCGTTAATCGCATCATCTTCTGGTGCGACTCCACCATCGTGCTTCATTGGCTCCAGAATCCTCCCCAGGTTTTGAAGCCTTTCGAGGCAAATCGCGTTCGTGAGATCCAGGGATTAGGCGATCAGGTCGTCTGGCGTTACGTCCCCACCAAGGACAATCCTGCCGATGCGTTATCTCGAGGTCAACTTCCGGCTGAATTTCTGCAAAACCAGCTATGGTTTGCCGGACCATCCTGGCTGCAGAAATGGGAAATTCGCTGGCCAGCGAACATCGTCTCACCCGTCCAAGAACTACCCGGATTGAGAAAGGGGCTTTGTCTTCTTACTCAATCCGCGTCCGACGGTACGATCCTCTCGCAGTTCTCGTGTTACCAGAAGTTGCTTCGAGTCCTTTCGCTTTGTTTGCGTTGGCTTCCATCTGCCAGATCACACCGAAGCAGTTACATCTCCGTCCAGGAGAAGACCGCCACCGAAGTTCGTGTCTTCAAGTCGATTCAGCAGGAGGCGTTCGCCGACGTCATTACCTGTCTGACCCAACCCAGGAGAAGGAGGTAAAGAGCAAGAAGATCGCTGCTCTCGATCCGTGTTTGGGCGTCGATGGGGTTGTCCGCGTTGGGGATAGCCTTAAACACGCGGATATCCCCATCGCGAGCAAACATCCGATCCTATTACCTTCTTCTCATCTAATCACTAGTCTGATCATCCGCACAGCCCATGAAGATAATCTTCATTCCGGCTCCCAAGGTACTCTTCTCTCTGAGGCAGCGTTTCTGGCTGCTCGGCGGTAAAAGTCAAGTTCGATGCGTAATCCGTAGATGTGTCACTTGCGTACGACACAAACCCGACCCCCCTCATTGTAAGATGGCTGCGTTGCCACCTGTGCGCGTTGTAGAATCCGGAGCGTTTTCGCACGTAGGCGTAGATTATGTAGGGCCCATCCTCATCAAGGAGACGAAACACCGTAACCGAACGACACTCAAGGCATATGGGTGCGTTTTTGTGTGCATGGCCACTAAGGCCGTGAACATCGAAATCATCAGAGAATTGACGACCGACGTGTTTCTCGCGACTTTCAAGCATTTCATAGGGCGTAAGGGCATTCCTGCCCACATCTACTCCGACAACGGAACAAATTTCGTGGGCGCTAACAATAGGCTTCTCGAAATCTCGACTTTCCTCCAGTCGAACGCGTTCTGATCTTGGATCGAACCATTCTGGTTATCTCTCAACGTTCAGTGGCACTTAACTCCACCATTGTCTCCACACTTTGGCGGTCTCTGGGAGGCCGCGGTGAAATCGTATAAGCACCACCTCCTCAGAGTTCTCAACGACAAGTTGCTCGCGTTCGAAGAGCTTAACACGCTCTTCATCGAGATCGAGGGAATCCTCAATTCCCGTCCGCTTTGGTCGATTTCCTCCGATCCCAACGATCCCATCGCGTTAACACCAGCGCATGTCCTGATAGGCAAACCCATTCGTTCTCTTCCAAATATTGATTCACCTACTGTTCCAGCTGATCATCGATCTCCCTGGAGAGTCATCACCAGGGCCCGAGATGACTTCTGGAACCGCTGGCACCTGGAATATCTCCACGACCTCCAGACTCGCCAGAAGTGGCTCAACTCCACCGACGAGATGAGGATAGGACGGGTCGTCCTCCTCATGGATCTAAATCAGCTGTGTACTAGCTGGCAGCTAGGAGTCGTCGTCGAGGTGCACCCTTGGGACGACGGCCTTGTTAGGGTCGCCACCGTTAGGACAGCGAAGGGGGTGTTGAAGCGCAACATCACCTAACTCTGTCCACTTCCAGTTTCGTCGTCCGAAGACTAATTAGTTGATTGTAATTAGGGTACACGTACACCCACACAAACACACATACACACGCTCCAATTGCTCGTTCCTCGCAACGAGGGGAGCCTGTTCCGTCGGAAAACGGGTTGTCGTGGGACATGAGGCTCCATCTTGTGCGCGCGGCGCGAACGAGCGGAGACACGTACATGCGCATGCGCTGCGGCGCCGCCGACCTCGTGGCGATGCTATCAGCGCGCGCGCTCGTCTCGTCCAGTCCATCTTGAGCTTCCAAGCTAGCAATTACGTAAGCTGCAACCCTCGCTCTAAGACAAAGGGAATTCGTTCCAACTACGTAAACTCGTTACCGTCGTCGTCGTCGTCGTCTTGTGCCGCGCTATTGTGTTGGTGCTTTCTCTCTCTCTCTCTCTCTCTCTCTCTCTCTCTCTCTCTCTCTGAACTAACGCGATCTCCATCTCCTTCGCTCTCAAACTCTCTCGATCTTGCTTCATTTTCTTTCTCTAGTCTCGTGCGTCTTCGCGACCTTCTCAGCGTGCGTGAATTTCGCGCGCGTTCGTCTGGAGTGTGAGGTGCGAGGCATGGCCACACACTCACTTACGTCCGCCGGGTTCTGGATGCAGACCCGGCGTCGCACTCTGGTGCACCCGACCTCAGCGTGAGATCGTCATTCGTCTCGTCGCATTCTGGTGCGTTGATCTCAACGAGAGATCTCCGTCTCGTTCGTACAAACACACTCTCACACGTTCACACTCTCGCGTTTTCGTTTCTGCAGCGTGTATTTTCGAGAGGGATTTTATGCGAAAAGGCTTTCCCCTCTCATTCTGAGCGAAATAAACGTCAATTTATTTCGCTCAACCGAAAGTGTTGTTCATTTCAAGTTCCCGTTCCCGCCGTTTTTCCCGAAGATATCCCAACTAGCAAACACCTATTAACACAGGCTTTTGCCCGATAATTCACTTACTCTTTAATATTTTTTATAGATACTACTCTTAATCTTCAATTTTTTTTCAGAATCAAGATGATTATTATTACTCATTATTTTATTATTTATCGTTATGTCTCACTATTATTATAAATATGATTATATTATCATTATTTTTTATTTTTTATTTTATTTTTTATTATAAACAAAACAATATTGTACACTATCAGTAGCATTAAGAGTTTGACTTCCGAGCACTTTTCTGAGTTAGTTTTAGAGTTTTCCGAAAATTCCTTAAAAACTTACAAAAATAAATTAAATTATAACTACAGGAGAAAAATATCCGACCTGTCTGTTGTGTTTTCACGCTCTCATGGATATGACCTCCCGGTCCGTCCGCATGGCAATACATCGAATCCTCGCAGTTCGAAGGAAAATATTAGTAGTTTTGATTATTATTTTAACCATGAGGAGATTTTAAAATTGAGAGAAAAATGGCTTGTGAATCTTGTATAGAAGGTGATGTCCATGGGAGATAAATTCAATTTTAATACAGATTTTCACTTTAAGCAAGCTATTGAGATTTTAAAAAGCCTGGAGAATGTATATGCGTTCAATCGAAACATAGACGGAGGACTGCGAGATGGAGTCATTTCTATATTAAATTCTCAGATTAAAAATAAGATGCATGTGCCTTATCATGAACGAATTATGTCATACAATATTAGACGTACAAAACAGTATTTAAAAAACAATCCCGATTTATTTTTCACTAGAGCAGATAAGGGCAATGCTACGGTAGTGGTTGATCGAAACGTGTATATCTCGAAGGTTAATGAGGCCCTCAGCGACGAGAGATTTTATAGACTGGTTAAAGTTAACCCTGCTGCAGGGATAAAAAAGCGAATACAAAACTCATTGACCTTTGGAGTGCACGGGGTGTTCTAGAGTGCGACGAGGCTTTTAGAGGTCTTTCTTCCAAGGGCATCGAGCACACATCGCTGCCGAAAGCTTATGGCCTAATAAAAATTCATGAACCGAACAATCCCGTAAGAATTATAGTTTCAGCAATTAATAGTCCTACTTATTTTCTTGATAAATGCATATCCGTCTTATTAACAAAACATTTTCCTTTACCAGCTTCTCATATAAAAAATAGTACACAATTAAAAAGTAACCTCACCAATATGAATATTTCTGATCAACAATGTTTTGTGTCCTTCGACGTTGTTTCTTTGTTTTCGAGTTTGCCAAAAGATGCGATTATACTGTCGATCGAAAAGAGATGGAAATGGCTCTCCTGTATGAATTGGATGTCGAAGAGTGAATTTATCGATGGTATAAAAATTCTTCTTGACTGTACGTATCTTGTTTTCGATGGCAAATTTTATAAACAAATCTCAGGCGCTCCGATGGGATTCTGCTCGAGCCCTGTTTTTGCGAATATGGTTCTGGAGGATCTCGAGGATCATTGTCTGGGTATTGCAAAATCTAGCGTTCGACTTTTTTACAGATACGTGGATGACTGTCTTCTGGTTTTGGACAGAGAAAAGATTGAATTTGTGTTATCTATATTTAATAGCTATAATAACTCCCTTCAATTTACTCACGAAATTGAAGTCAATAATAGTATAAATTTTCTCGATATCTCTATTATTCATGATTCAAGTGGTCATATTTTTACGAATTGGTTTCAAAAAAATACAGCGTCATCAAGATACATAAATTATTTCTCTCACCACCCAAAAAACCAGAAGATAGCAATAATGTACAATTTATTTGATAGGGCGATATTGTTGTCCGATCCGCGGTTTCACTGTGAAAATATCGAAAAAGCGAAAAAAATTCTCATAGCTAATGACTATCCTCCAGATTTTATAGAGAAATTTAGTAAAAAGCGGATTGCTTCAAGGGCCTCGTTAGAAGGGGTAGTTGAAAGCAATGCACATTCACATAGTATTAATAACAATAATTCTAACTCTCGAAAAGGATACGCGGTGTTCCCCTACTATGAAGGGTTTAACGATAAATTAAAGTCGGTGTTGAAGAGAAATGACATAAGTTTGATTAATAGTGTTACTGATAAGTTTAATAAATTTATAAAACTTGGCAAAGATCCTACTGCTGTGGGAGACACAAGAAATGTTGTTTATAAAATCGATTGCTCCGATTGCGAATCTACGTACATCGGAGAAACGTATCGACCGTTAAAAGCTAGGCAATACGAACATAAAAGATATATAGAGAAAAGGGATCTCAACTCCCCTCTCGCGGTACATGCATTGGAGACAGGACACAATTTTGATTTTAACAATATTAAAATAATAGATAGAGAACCGTCTATGTTCCGTAGACGGTTCTCAGAAATGCTACATATTCAGTTTTTCGATGGCACACTTAATAGGGCTGAGGATACGTGCCGCCTCAAAGCGAGTTATAAAAATGTCATATCAAACCTAAAAAATAGTCCGAATAAAATTTAATTGTAAATAATGTGATTGCGGAGGCTCGGTGGCGAGCGGACTGTATCAGAATCTTAGCATGCAGTGAGAGGTGGCATACCGCTTCGCGCTCTCTTCAACTCAGCCAATACATGTTCAATAGTGATTGGCTGGCGAGCCGGAGCGGAACAGCCCAGTGGGAGGTCGGGGAGACCGGGTTACCGTGGCAACGCTCCGTCCATATTGTATACTACATAGTCATATAGTCATGTCAGGAGCGTTTCTTACGATGCGGCGCGGGCCCCCCGCCCTGCTACTTGAGTATTAACGTGCCACCTCCAATGTGTTATTTGTTCTTGGTATATGGATGAAGCTCGAGGTATCCGTCGCTGATGCGGTTTGCATTGTAATTTATATAACATTTCTAAGTATTAGTACAGCATCTATTGTATGTATTGAGCAATATATATTGCCCGATTTTTGTCGAGACATTAGTTGATGTCCTGCCTCGACCGGTGCCGCATTACCACCTTGGCACCGGTGAATCGTTCTGTTAAAAAAATTCTCGAGTCCTAGGCCGTAAGTTATAATTAAAAAAAATTTTTTGTAATAGTTCTTTGTAAACTTTGGTTTAAATTTTAAATTTATATTTATAGCGCCATATGCGATTTTTCCTTTCCGTTCCTAATAATGTGAAAACACGAAAGTTGTTTTGCGAATTAGGTAACTATGTTAATATTTATAATTTCAATTTCACTTATTTTTAATATTATTATTGTAATAAAACCTTGTAACTTAACGTTTATACAGCCACTGAAGAGGGGATAAAAATATCCCGAAACGTTTGGCATTTTTTAAAATAAACAACTTGGCTCGAAGAGACGCATCAATTTTTATTCTACACTATTCCATCATCGAGCGATAGAGTCATTATTAAACATATTTTTTATTTCATTTCTTACTTTTCTTACTTCTCATCTTCAATTCAAGAATTAGAGGATGGGAAAGAAAATTTTTTTAGGAAGAAAAAAAGAGAAAATTTTTTTTCTTTATCATAAAATTTTTCTTTATCATAAATTTTTATCACAAAGAAAATACAAAATAAGCACGGTTACAAGGAAATGAGTCAATTTGTAAAGGATCAAACGTAAGCCGAGAGATAGGATCACTGGCCTCGGGACCACATGCCATTCATAGAAAAGAAAAAAAGCAATCACATTAGATAAACCAAAAAGAACAAAAAAAAACCCCCAATAAAAATTGAAACCTCTCATCTCAGTGTCCTCCTTAGAGCTAAAGTGTCCTCCCACCACATAACCAGGCTACATATGTCACACGGGCAGTCTCTCACAGATAGACCACATTCGCTCACCATTCACCATAAACTTCAATCAAAACCATGTCTAATTTGTCGTGGCTAACACTTGTAAAACTTATATGGATTTTAACCGACTTCTCGATTTTTTCTTTATGTAACGAATAATGCTGTCGTATTTTTCCAGCTTTTTCGGCGCAGGTTCGTCTGCCGAAGGCTGAAGATGTTGTGGCGTTTCCATGTCAAGCAGCTGAGATTCCTCCGTTGGCGGTTCCATGCTGGGTGGTGTGGGATTTCGACTCTCAGTGATATAGATCGCTTTTGCTCTGAAGCAGTTGGTGAATAAGATATCATGCCCGCTCAGGTAAATAGTTGTAGGTTTTCCCAAATCTTGATAGATGGTGAACGAATTATTGACATATGCCTCCACGACTTCGATTTTCTCTGTTAATTGTTCCCAGATATGCGAATCCAGTGTGACGTACGTTGCTGGTGACCCGGTGGAACAAATCTTGACCAGCTCTATAAAATCCGCCATAATACTCGTCATAATAGTAAGCTTCTTTCCGTTGGATTTATTAGACAAAATTTTCTTAATGAACTGATCCTAGACAAAATTTTCTTAAAAAAACTCCTATCCATGTCTATAGTGAAAAATACTTCTCTAAGAAGCTATGAATTTTTGAAAATCAGCAAAAAATGCAAAAACACCTGATTTTACCAACTTTAACCTACTGTAGTTCAGAGATAATAGATGCGAAGTGTATTTCATCTAGTTGAAGTGATTTACTATGGTTGAAAAAAAATTTTAATTTTGATCGGTCGATTTCATAGAGAATCACCTATACATGCGTGAAAATCCATCAGAAAGTGTTACACAAGTCGGTCCAAAAGTTGCACTTTTTTATTTTTGAGGGTACACCTATCAGACTATACTAGTTTTGTTTGGTAGGTCATTTCAAACAATGAACCGGTGTACTTAGTCAAAACCCTCTGCCAACAAAGAGCTACAGACGAAAAAAACGACCGCGATTTTTGTTCTAAAAATTAAAAAACGGGTATTATCTACAGTGTTAAAATTTTTTAGATTTTTTTACATACACAGTCTTAAAGTACACGAAAAGACCTTTAATTTGCATATAAATTTTTCTGGATCGGATTCACTGATCCAAAGATACGCACGTTTGAAGACAACGAACTCTGTTTCAGGCGCTTACCAAAATAGCCAATTTTATGCTTATTTATTCAAATCCCTGTAACTTATGATCCAGGCATTCGTTTTTCACAGTTAATAGCTTAAATTAAAACTCTTTCCTTCTACTTTTCTGCCGATAATTATAAATTAAATTTTTTAATGTAGTGAGCTATATATTGTGAAGGGCTACTGTTAACACATGCTCGCCGGGACACCACCGGAGCCACTTCGAGAAAATGTATAAAAGCTCATACCCGATGGTGTTTTCAGACACGAGCATTACCGCCAGGCAGCCAGTGAGAGCGAGAGAGAGACGAAGAATGAAAGAGAGAGATAAAGCGAATGAGATTGCAAGAGTGGAGGCACGCGACGAGCCTCAGACGTTATTGGCAATAGGTGGAGGGCTGCGGCTCTGTCCACAGTAGACGTGCGAGCGAGGAGAAAATACACTGTAAAGAAAAATGTAAAGGAAAAAATGTACAACTCAGCCATACGTAGAATATACGCGATCGACAGCCAGACAACGTAAACGAGCCAGATTCCAACTTCACGCGCGTTAGAACTAATTGTTAAGAGGGCGCAAGCGAGCAAGCATGCGAAATAGTGTTAATGAGTGATTGGTAAAACTGAGCGATCTAGCGGAAATGTCATGAATGCGAGTGAAATAGCGAGAGACGCCGCAGCACCAAAAAGCAGAGAGCAACAGGTAGATCAGTATCCTCAGGGACAGCAAGCGAGTAAGAACAAGTACGATGTAACCATTGGACCAGAGAGAAGAAACATTGAGATTCCCTCCGCAAGACATACGTTTAGCTCGTCCACGATTCTTTGTTCTGTTGAGAGCAATTACCGCGAGAGTTTGCGCAGCGCGTCTTTCAGGGCATGAGACATCGCAGCACGAGAGGAAGAGCAGATAACGGATTACAGCCAGGTAGTGAGTTCATGTAAAATTTGTGAGTGCGCGCTCGCGAGATTACGGCCGGTGGCCAGTCCGCCAGACAGTAGCACGTACGTCTTACCACCCCCGTCATTCAATTTCATTCAATAAATGCCGGACAGTTAAAAATTAAATCTGTGTAAGTTATTTTGCGTATATTCCCTATTCCCCTTTTCGTAATTCACAGCCCCGGGTAAAGCAGCCTCAACTACTGCTGAGCAGCCGACAAAGTGAGTACAACGAACCGGGCGTCCAACAACAAATTATTGTAATATTCAAATACGGTTCATAGAGACGCAGCCCGATAACAGGATGCGTTCGCGTTAGAGATTCGTCATAATTTGGCAAATAATCTACAACTTCACATTGACGCCCAACGTGCGGTGAAAAAGAATAGGGAAAAGTGAAATACTGAAGCACGCGCGACTTGGCCATTTTCTGCCACGCGGTTGAGTTTGGCCACCATCTTGAAAGACGCCACGCGCGGAAGGAAACACGACGGAGATTCGACACGAGCCGGAGGGAATAAAAATTACATTTTGGCGTAAAGAAGCCAGTGCGGTGAAAGTTTCGAAAATTTTTTTTTCTAGCGCGCTTTGCCAGAAACAATTTTTTTTCCTTCATTCTCCCAGCATACAGTCTGACACGATTCGCGAACAGCCGGATAACCCACACGTTATTTAGCAAACAACGTAATTCTATCACAACGATTGCCGGAGAATTTACAAAAATAATTTTTAGAGTCAGCCGCCGAGCACTATACGACCATTTCCATAGAAAATTTCAATTTTTTTTTTTGATAAAGTTTTCACACCGACGATGCCTCTTCAGTAAAAATTAAAATTAATTAATTGAAATTATATCGTTGATATTTCTCTTAAATATTATTTCTCTAAATATCTATTTGGTACATACCCAATTTACTAATAGTGCCCATCATATTTCTTTAGATCAAGTGGTTATAAAAGCACTTCGTAAAAACAAGGAGGTCAGAGCATTAACAAGAGAAATAGTAAAAATGGATCGAAGTGAATTACAGAAAGAATTAGAAGAACTAAATGCAGGGGAAAGCGCAAATGTGGTATCAAACAGAGAAATTGAACATACACCCATGGGAAGATTTCTTGTCAGCTTTCGAAGAACAAGTCTATACATCAGTTAATACAAACGATATCATGGACGAACTGCTTAAATGAACACAAGGTAATGGCGAAAGAATATCAACGTATATCACGAATTTTCGGCACATTGCCCATCACTTGAAAAAACCTGAAAAAGCAGATAAATCTACTCATCGACAGACTGCGGCCAATCTATAGAAAAGCTCTGAAACACAAGAAGATTTCACGATATAAAAAAATACTATAAGGAATTGGAAGACGAACTCGAGCATGATGCCAGATACGCACCACCGCCGCCAGCAGAAAAGTTAAAGTTTCCAGCAGCAGCATGGTCAACAACACCGAAACCGAAAGTTGCAGCAACAAATGAAGTAGCAGAAACGTCAGAGGAACCAGCTAAGACTAAGAAAAAGCAAATTAAACCGCAAAAAGTCTGTGCAGCAACTCAGCAAAACCAAACGCCACAGACGCAGTAAACACCACAGCTTTCACACCAGCATTAAGCCAACAACTTAAACGCAACAGCAAACCCAATACTATGGGCCTTATCATGTTTGCGAAACGGTAGGGCACAGAGCAGCTGAATGTCCGAAAACACAATGCTACAAATGCAAACAATACGGACATAGGAAAAACGCATGCAAATACCCGATTAAACCGACAGGCAGGTGCCAGGTGTACGGACAAGTAGGAGCACCTTTTAGAAATTGCACCAACTGTGTCAAGGTGAGAGAACTTTTACAACAACTACAACCAAAGATAATACCAGAGCAATTATGCCAGGCATGCGGGCAGAAAGGTACAACGCTACGTGACTGCACTAACTACGAACACGTCCGGAGACTTCTGGGAAATGGTCAGTCGGAGGCGACAAAGGGGCAGCCGACCTCTGTATTCACACCGTGACCCCTACCGTAGAAAACAAAATTGACTGCCGTACCCCTGTTGCTTCCAGGAGTATGTCAATTTTGGGAGGGGGAGCAGGTATCAGTAAGCCACTGAAGACAGAGCTAAATCAGACAGTAGCAGCCAGAACCGCTAATAACAGCCAGGTTCAGAAGCTCGACTGAAGAAGAAGCTACAGACAAAAGAGATAACAGTGAGAAGAGAAGATGCCATTGCCAGACAACGGTCAGACTCTATCACGAAAAAGGAAGATATACGAGAAGACAAAAGAGGAAATCACGTTCAAGCAAGCATCGCCAAAGACTCGGAATCTAAGCCAGACGGGACGCCGGCTGCGCCGATGGAGAGTGGCGACAAAGATACAAAGCTAGAGCGAGAAATTCAGTTGTATAAAAAGAGAGGCTTCAGAGTTGAGAAGGATACAATACATGGTCGCAGACTGGAAGATATTGTAAAATTCTCGAAAAGTAGCCTAGAGAAGATAAAAGAATTGGCGGAATTTAGGACAGCCGAAAAGCTCATGAGAGAAGAAGCGAAGCTAGATCTTGGACAGGAACCCACTACAACGACAATTTACACAAGGAAGCCGGAGTTAACAAGGAAACAGTCCAGAAACTAGTACAAGCTTTGGACTTCGGTAAGACCAGAGTTACCGCTAGAGAAAGTGATCTCGAAATAGATGAAGCTCCGAATTTCGAGACACAATGGCACGTAGACGAAGACAGTAGCACCAGCGACGAAGAGACAACAACTACAACTCATAGAAGTAAAGGAGTTACTGGAGAATAATGACGAAAGGATAATTAAGACAAAGATTACCGATCTGATTGAAGAAGAAACAGAATATTAGAGACTAAAGAAGATTGAGGCTGCGGTGGAGGCTCCCATCAATGATACACTGTCAGACACCCGAGCTTCTGTCGATGGTGGAAGCCGGAGTGGATAAGGAATCACAAGAGTCAGAAATGCCTATAGCTGGAGCCACAATAGACAATCGAGAGTACATAAAGATCGATCTAGGCGGAAAAGAATACAGAGCGCTGTTCGATCCAGGGGCTACGATTTCATTAGTAGGTTTGGAAATAGCCGAGAAATACAAAAGGAGATTGCAACGCTGTACAACCAGCACCTAGGATTTTTACCTATTAATTTAGAATTAGATGGAATAAGTGAAACCCTAAATACCAGAACAATGAAGGATGTCAGACATGAAATGATTTTGGGCAAAGATTTTTGTGACATATTTAAAATAGACTCAAGTTACAGAGGATGGTGGCGAGCCAACGAAGGTACATCGAGAGAATTCGACAGACCAAAAGCCAGATTACCGTCAGTCATTATCGCTGAGAGTGCCGGAATATCCGAACTTAGCAACGAGGAAAGACAAGAGCTGGTCGCCGAAATCTTGCCAGACAATCCTGAGGGAGAGTTAGGTTATATGCATCTAACTGAATATCACATTCTCATCACCGACCTAACTCCAATACGATGCAAAGCTAGGCGAAGATCGTCTCGGAAAATGGAAGAAATTCAGAAGGCAGCAATTGAACTGAGACGTCGAGGAATCATTGAAACATCAGCTAGTGGTTATTGCAATCAGCCACTATTGATACCAAAACCAAACAGAACAGAGAGGTTTTGCGTGAATTACATTCAGCTGACAAAGTAACGAAGAAGGACAGTTACCCGTTGCCACAGATGGATATGATTTTAGACAGGCTGAGAGCTGCCAGATGTTTAAGTAAAATCGACCTGAAACAGGCATAATTCCAAGTGAAAATGAAAGAAAGTAGCAAAAAGTAAACAGCTTTTACCATGCCACGGGTTGTGGCAATTCAAAAGAATGCCATTTGGTTTGTTCAACGCACCGAGCACTCTGTTTGGTTGACGTGCTATTCGGTCCTGAAGACTCCCCTAATGTGTTTGGATATCTCGACGACATCGTCATTGCGACAGGCATAAAAACCGAGTAAAACATGTACTAACGAAACTAACTTCAGTTGGACTAACGATGAACCCGAAGAAATGTGAGTTTGGCGTGAAAGAAATACGATATTTGGGATTTATACTTGACAGAGATGGATTGAGGACAGACGAAGGTAGAACCAATTTTACGATGTCAGACACCAAAATATTTGACGGAGTTACGCAGAATCTCAGAGATGTTCGGATGGTACTCAAGATTTCTAGAAAACGAGTCAGAAATCAAAGTACTTCTCACGCGTCTTTAACGTGACCAAAAGAACTGTAAATGGGGAGAAGAATAGCAAGAAGCCTTCGAGAAATTTAAAATATTCTTGACAAACGCGCCAGTTTTGATCAGTCCAGATTTTGCAAGACCTTTCACAATTCAATGTGATGCGAGCAACTACGCTATCGGCGCCGTTCTCACTCAAGAGTTCGACGACGGAGAGCATCCCATAGTTTACGTCAGTAGAGTGTTGACAGCTGCGGAAACTAACTACACTTCTACCGAGAAGGAATGTCTAGCACTCATCTGGTCCAGCCAAAAACTGAGTCCATACGTGGAAGGTTATCACTTCACGGTGATTACCGACAACAGTGCACTGCGGTGGCTTCGATCTCTCAAAGAGCCGAAAGGACGATTAGCTAGATGGTCTATAGAAATCCAAAAGTGGGACTTCGACATAGTCCATCGAAGCGACACGAATCACGTCGTTCCCGACGCACTAGACTAACTAGAAGTAAGATCCTATGCTCGACTGGATTACACATCCAGACGAAGGTTGGAAGTTAGTAGTGCCTGAGAAAAGGCGAGAAAGAGTTTTAAACACAGCACATACAGGAATCTCTGCCGGTCATCTTGGAATAGAGAAAACCTACGACAGAATCGCCCGAGAGTATTTCTGGCCAGAATTATTCCAGGACGTGTGTAAATTCATTAAAAGCTATTGTTTTATTAATATAAATTAAATTTATAAATTTTTGAATTATTCTTCAAATATAAGTTTATAGTAATCCTTTAGCGTCACAATTGCAATTTTTAGAACACTAAGTTCCATGCTCTGCTAGAGAATGAAAACTTAGTAAAAATTATGCAAATACATTGTGACGTGGCTCCTTGCTAGCCTTTGTGTCCGCTCCTAGCTGCGCGACCGGCAACGCAAAAGGGGCTGTGTGCACAAAAATCTTACCCTGACTCCTGGCTTCGCTCGGCTGCTTAGATAATCCTCGGCGAGCTGAGGGGATCCAAGGGTGCTAGGTATTGGGTGCAGAACATGTCAACACGGAGAGGGATGCGTACATGAATCTCTCGGGTTGCTATAAGGGCGAGCAAGCAGAGCGCACTTGCTCGTAAGTTTATTTTGCAAATGATGTTACATCAGCGCATGCTCGCGCTGTGTGTTCGCGCTTCCCCGAATTGGCTCGACGAGGCGAGGATCGAACTCAGCGAGTTATGAGGTTCGACTGAGCTCGCGCGTACCCGGGCTAATCCTGCTCTACGGTCGCGCTATGAGCACAACGGACCCAGGGTATCGCCGCGAGAGAAAGAGAGACAGAGGCGCGCAGCCGACACTTACAGGTGCTGCCGGCGAACGCTGGACTCTTGGTCGGTGGCTTCTGGGTCGTACGTCGTCTCCTCGACGGTGAGGAACTCGATGCATAAGCGCGGGGAGCGAGACTGGACAGCTAGTCGGGCAGCGCGGCTTGATCCTTCGTCCTCGGAGAGGTTGGCCTTGAGACGATCCTGGGAGGCAAGGCTGGCGGCGGCAAGATGTTGAGCCCCGCGGCAGCGTTGGGCCTCCCAGCCGTTGGTAGCGTCGGTGGCAGTCGCGTCTAAGTGGGTGTGCTCCGGTGAACGGCCGGAATCGGAGTCTCTCTAGCGCTATCGCGCTCGCATAGAAAACTCTCCACTCCTTTTCTTTGCGCGACTGCGTCTTCTTCAGCGCTGTCGCGTCCCTTTCTTTCTCTCGCTCTTTCCTTCGCGCTCTATATGCGCGATGATATAGGTATCGACGCCTACTCTCTCTCTCTCCCTCTCTCTCTCTCTCTCTCTCTCTCTCTCTCTCTCTCTCTCTCTCCTAATACTTTTTCCTTTCCCTTAAGCGGTTTCGTGTGCGACTCCTGCCGCCTCGATCCTCGCCTTGCCGAGCATATACAAGTATGTGTGTACGCATGGCTCTGCGCTAGGCGCTTGTATGTGTGTGAATACGAGCGCCTTGTCGCAACATATCTGACTATTGATGTTTGGTAAGTTTATCTTTTTCGATTGGCATGGGCTAGAAACCTGAAAAACTTAAATAAACCCCTTAATTTTTAGATTAATTATTTAAAAAAGTGATTTTTAGGATTTTTAACGGCTATTTTAACATTGAAACATCTGCTCTTTTTAAGTGAATTCTATCAAAATCGTGCAACTGCAGTATGGACTTAAAAGTTACGTACTACTTGCGGAAATGTATTTCAACGTGACAAGCTGGCGCCTGAAAAAAAATTTTAAGGTAAAATTTGATTTTTTTAAAACTTGTGTACGATAGATTTGAGCAAAAATTTTCATACAATAAGAAGTATTTAAAATCGCTCAAAGAATACGTATGAATTTTTTCAAAAGTTTTAATGACAAATTTGGGTTTTTGATAAATTGGCCAAATTCAAAAAAACCAAAAACGTATAAAACAATTCTAAAAAAATTCATACTTACTTTTTCAATGATTCTAAGTAATTTCTCATCTGTAAGTTCTTTTTATAAAGTTAGTAATTTTGTATTAAACCATCAAATCGAGTCAACGTATCAAAACATTCTGCAAAAATTCATGCTTACTTTTTGAATGATTCTAAGTAATTTTTCATTTGTAAGTTTTTTTGTAAAGTTATTATAGTAATTTTCGATTAAAATGTTCAAATCAATTCAATCCAAAATTACTTAGAATAATTCAAAGAGTACATATGAATTTTTTCAGAATTTTTTGATACGTTTTTGATTTTTTTGAATTTGGCCCATTTTTCGAAAACCCAAATTTGTCATTAAAAATTTTGAAAAATTCATACGTATTCTTTGAGCGGTTTTAAACACTTTTTATTGTATGAAAACTTTCGCTCAAATCTATCGTACGCTACGTTTTAAAAAAATCAAATTTTACCTTCAAATTTTTTTTCAGGTGCCAGCTTGGATCTGTCACGTTGAAAGTCATTTCCGCAAGTAGTATGCATTTATTTGAGTTTCATTTATTTGGAATTTGCGAAATAATTAATTTACTTAAGTTTGCGAGAAAAATGGCGATTTTGTTATGAGAAATTTGGCGAGCTTGGCGCTGTTACATATAACAAATCGTGGACTTGCATTGGCTCTAACCTATGGTCACCCTGGTAGAACGTAATTTTTAAGTTGAAGATCCAGTTGCACGATTTTGATAGGTTTCACTTAAAAAGAGTAGGTGTTTCAATGTTAAAATAGCGTTAAAAAAATGAGCCGTCGCAGGACGCCCCGAAGATGTGAAACATCGAAATTGATGCGATAGAAATTACATGTGATTATCTTTAATTTTTATGAATTTCGATGTTTCACATCTTTGAGGCGTTCCGCGACGGCTCATTTTTTTCCAAAATTTTCGATTTATGAAAATTAATTGCGTCAACGAGACGAATGAAATGCAAGAAAAGTTGATCACCGAGTTGATCACGTTGACCGTTCGAATCACGCAATATGAGAAAATTTTGAAGATGTTTGTGCGTGTATCTGTATACGCACGCACACGCACACACAGATATATATATATATACCAAGAACTACGAGGAAACGGGACATAAGAAAACCCGTGTATGCGAGAGAGAAGCATAGGAAAACGCATAAGTACGACAGAGACAGACTTTCCCTCCCTCAATTTTCACTCGTTCCCGACTCTCTGTCCGACCCTTTTTTTGCACAGATTGTCGATGGGTTGGGCCTGACCATTTTTTTTTCGTCGACCGAATCTGGATGGTTAGCTGTCGAATAGAGTAGGGGACGAGAGAAATATAAGGGAGGGAAAGTCTGTCTCTGTCGCACTTATACATTTTCCTATGCTTCTCACTGGCACTCATGGGCAACTGCATTCATCCTCTCTCCAGGCTAACTATGCCTGCGTATATCTATATGTATACACTCTCCAGTACAGAACAGCTAGGCTCCGTATATCTATATAGCTTGGTATACCTCTGCGTTGAGTATGCTATGCCTACGCATCTATATGTATACAGTCTTCAGCGCAGAGCATCTGGAAAATCTGGAGAGGGAGAACACTTGTAGCCCGTGTAATGTGTATATCTATATCTGCGTTGAGCATTAGTTTTCAGACAAAAATAGATGGTGACCAAAATGTTCTTGCCTTCGCTCACTTTACCCCCCCCCCCCCCGTCCCAATAGATAGTTTCACATCAAAAAATCCTAAACATCATTTTTTCTAAATAACTAATATGAAAATTAAGTTGTTTCTTTAAGTTTTTCAGATTTATAAGCTGAAACGCCCCCGCATCTGCGCAACGGAGAAAGAAATGAGGCGAGAATTCAAAATAATGAATAATAAAGGTTTTCAGCGAATATATTGAATATTGATTTGAAAGTGGTCTGAGAATACTAGGCGAACAAAATAATCTCGCGAATTAATTAAAATTGAATTACTTTTAATAGTTACTTCTATATATAATTACGTATTGCAATGTATATTTTCATGGAGGAGAAATCGAAAAAGAAAATTCAAAAAAGACTTTGAAATTTATTAAATAAAAAAAGTGCCGCAGTGGTGTGTGTAGCAGAGTATGTGTGGCACGCAGACAGGGCAGATGTGAATACATCGTCTTCGTGAGAACGCGAGTTTCACTAGATGGAGCTAATAAATATAAAGATTTCATTATTCATTTAATCCACTCAATTATCAATCTACTTTATAATAGTAAAGCTAGATAAAAATATAAGAAAATCGGAAAAATTTGATTTGATATCTGGTATTTTTTATTTTATACACAAGGCTATAGTATAATTGTACATAGTTTATGTCGTCGCTCCTAACGAAGACGAGTACAGTTCAGATGACTAATAAAGACTATAGTATGCTTCAGATTATCAGGGAAGACTAGCGCAGATCAGATTATTCCATCAAAAAGTAGCACGATTCATAATTTCCAAAGAAAAGTAGCTCATTTCAATTTTCTCCCGCGAAGACTAGCACAGCTAAAAAATTCTAGCGGCTACTTTACGATGGAATAATATGATCTGCACTAGTTTTGCCTGATAATCTGAAGCGTGCTAGTCTTCATTAGTAATCTGAACTATGCTAGTCTTCGTTAGAGCGACGATATATACATTTTTTAATAAGTGCAGTGAATCTGTTTATAAATATATAGTGTCACGTTATTCTTGTATCTGTCGATTGATGTGTTTAGAATTATTTTGATGGTTTTGTGTACTTATTAGCGTAACTATAGATTTGTGGTAACTAAAATAGGAAACGTATATATATGATTGAATACTTTTTAAATAATGAGAGAATGTAGCATCAATGGTCGTATTCTTAATGGTTATTGAAAAACGGGAATCATTTGTCATTTGCATAGTCTCTGTTTCTGCATCCTTTAAAGCCATCATATAGATATACATGATGGCTTTAAAGGACCCTATGCAGGGAGAGAGAGAGAGAGGGGGGGAGGAAGAGGGAGGGGGAGAGGGAGAGAGAGAGAGGAGGGGTTGAAACACACACATATACACACACATACATACAAGTATAAGGGAAAGTCCCGAATGCGCTGGCACAGGAAGAGCATGCTGAAGGGCCGCAGTATATGGGTCGGAGAGTGGGGGAAAAGGACGTTCGTTCTGACGCGTGCTACCAGAGATGAGGGGTCTCGAGTATCAAGCAAAACTCATTGTGGCTTGCTCTTACCCGATCGCCGCTGAGACGAAAGCCATCCGTCCCTTCCGAACTCATCCTTTTATGATTGTCAGGTTTTGGACATGCAAAATTAAAAAATTATTTAATATGCACATTTATAAACATTTTATACTTTAAATAAACAATATTTATTTTAAAAAAATATTATGTCGGTTTTCCTTGCACAAAGTGTAAATAGACAAATTTTGAATTTCACTCTCGATTATCACACCGTTAACAAAATATTAGCGCGAGAGGTATCCGTTTCGGCAGAGATCGGATGGAGGCCTCAAGACTGACTTCCCCTCGATATTCCGTTTAATTTCATTTTTAATACAAATTTTTTAACAATTGAATTGGAATTTGATTGTTTAAATATTATCAATTTAAATTTTCGTACATGCACATTAAAAATAATTATAATTAAAACACACACAACTCAAGTTTTTAAGCGACGTTTCAGTGCACTTTAACCTTTTTAACGTCTAAATGTGAACAATTTTAACATTGATTTCAACCGGGCATAATTTTAAAAAAATTGTAGTTCAAGTAAATGTTTTCAATGTTGCTCTTTCGATGCAGCACCCTAAATTAAGAAAAGTTACTTGCCATCCATTGTTTTTAAAAAAATAATAGCAAAAAGATGCAATTTTTGTAGTCTCTCACTCTCTCTCTCCCTCCCTCTCCCTTCCCCCCGCCCTCTCTCTCTCTCTCCCACTCTCTCTCCCTCCCTCTCCTTCCCCCCTCTCTCTCTCCCTCTCTCTCTCTCTCTCTCTCTATCTCTCGTAACAAACCGTTCCCCTCAAAGATCCCGTTTTAGTGTTTTAGTGTGTACTCTGTACATATTACAGTTTGCAAATATGTCAGTGCAATGCTAGTATCACTTTGAGCATGGTGAAATAGTAAAATAAAACACATGTGTTGAAAAATGGGTTTCTTCTATTTTGTTACAGATAAAAATGTATAACTCATCTGAGGATTTGTTTGCATCGCAAAATTCACCATTAAGTAATTCGTTAGAAAATAAAAGTAAGCACATTTTTTTGTTTTTTTATTTTTTATTATAAGTAGTTTCTGTTTAATAACTTTTTTAATAACATCGAAAATAAGGTTTAATTTATTACCTATTACATTTTCAGATTTCGATAAGAAAAACTCCAATTTATTCGATGTCGATGAATCACTGGATGGTTTGGTTGAATCCCAAAAGTATAGCAAGATAATTAAAAGTTAGTACATCTTTTACATATGAGGAAATCTACAGAGAGTCGGGCTCTTTTTTGCTCAAAAGTGGAAACTGAGTAATTCTGAGGTTACACTGACCGGCCTAGGCTTTTTACACTCATTAGGACATACGATCAGTATCAGCATCAGTAAGTCCCTGGAGGTGATGCCAGCGGTCCCTACTTAGGGACGTGCCAGATCTGGTACTCAGGTCTAGCCCATTATGCCATTCCTCCTGTTCCTTCGTAATTTACTGTTAAACATCCTAACGGACACCCCACCTAACCTAATCTGGTTCCCTATCTATAGCCCTTATCACGCTAAGCACCGACCGAAGCTCCTGCGCTCGCATAAATTCCAGATCGACGAAGGGTACCCTCCCACACCCCGTGCTTCACGCCGGCAAAAGCCGGGCATCTGCACACGAGGTGCAGCGTGGTCTCCACCTGC
Organism: Philotrypesis tridentata; assembly: GCA_018906965.1. Taxonomy (NCBI): domain Eukaryota; kingdom Metazoa; phylum Arthropoda; class Insecta; order Hymenoptera; family Pteromalidae; genus Philotrypesis; species Philotrypesis tridentata. The sequence continues at coordinate 122,547 of JACCIB010000309.1, forward strand.
ACCATCTACACCTTGTATTCCTCCTCCCGTGCATCTTCATCTTGTATAGGTGGTATCCCACCCGCCAGTGTCCCCCAGCATGTATTTCGCTTCTCTGGGTCCTGATGCCTCTCTCCATTTCCTCCCTAGCTTCTTCTGGAGCCACCTTTTCACCGCACTGTCCACAACGCAGGCAGGTACCGCCACCATGCAGAGCTTAGCCCTTACCAGTCGAGAGCCCCTATCCGCTAGGCGGTCTGCCTTTTCATTACCAATGATGCCTGCGTGTCCAGGCACCCAGACTATGCTAACCTCCTTTTGCCCTGCCAGCGTCACCAGAGACTGTCTGCACCCCATCACCTCTCTCAAGTCGATGCGTATCGCGTCCAGTGCAAGGAGCGCCGCCCTACTATCCGTGCATATGGTAATCAACCTATGTTTGCTTCCCTCATTCCATATCCAGTCAGAGCACTCTCTTATAGCCCTGATTTCTGCCTGGAATACAGTCGCGTATGAATCCAGGCTGCAAGCGAATTCCTCGGCACCGCCCTTCCTCCACGCTCCTGCTCCTACGCCCTGATCCGTCTTTGAATCATCCGTAAACCATACCTCCCCCACCTTCAGTAGATCGTACGTGCCCCCAATCCATTCCGATCTCTACAGTATGATAACCTTATAATGGTTTCGTGAAGTGTAATTCCCCAACTATTCTATCGAATTCCTTCCAATCACTATCTTTCATGATCTCCTTCATTACCGCTTCATCCCTGAACCTATCACTCGACTTGGCTCTGGAGAGTCTCACGCATGCCTTGAAAGTGCCAGCCCTTATGTTCCTGCCAGCGGTGGGATTCCCAGCAGGAGTTCCAGGGCAACCGTTGGGGTCAACCTCATGGATCCCGCCATTCCTCGCACCACAAGCCTATGGACTCGGTCCAGCGTCCCCGCATGTCCCTTCTGGTCGCACTTATGTGCCCATACAGTGGCACCGTGCTTCAGCTTCGGTTTTCTGATAGATTTGTAAATCCATCTTACCTGGGTCGGTCCCAGTCCCCAGCGTGTTCCTATCGCCCTCCTGCACAGCCAGAAGGTGTTCACAGTTTTCGCACATTTGTCCCTTATGTGTTTACCCCAGTTGAGTCTGTTGTGACCCCCAGGTATTTAACCTCCTTCGACAGTTTCAGTGGAATACCATTCAAGGCAAGCCCCTCTACCGTATTGGTCTTGTACCTGGCTGTACACTAGGCTGCCAAGTTCCAGATCCATACTGGAAATTTTCAAATGCGGATAGCCTTAGCGATGGAGAGACTCAGTAGGAGTACAACGGATTTTGAATTTTTGAAATCGGTTAATATTTAATAGCCCCTACGCGCTTGCAAAGATGCGTGACCTAGTGTCGAAATCGTGTAGCAACCTGACTAAAAGAAGTAATGAGCAGTGGAACAGGACAATAAGCATCATTATCCCAGTCATAAATACTTAGTAAAATTTATGGTAGGGTCAGGCTTTTCGGGACCTCTCGCTACAGGACTTTCTCCCGCTGCCTGCTTCCGACCCTTGAATAAGTTTCGATTCTCAGAGTCCGTGCAAAAAAAAAGGTCGGGCAGAGAGTGGAAAATAAGAGAAAATTGAGGAAGAGAAAATCTGTCTCTTTCGCTCTAGTCGCACTGATGCATTTTCCTACGCTTCTCACAGCTTTACGTTTCGTTTCTCCGTAGTCCTTACTGTATATACGCCAAGCAATAGTTTTTTCGTCTTTTTTCTACCAGGGACCACCGCAGTTCGTTGGTAAATTGTATGTAGATTGAAAGAAAAATAATATAAATTCGAACATTTTTATCATTTAATTATTACAAACAAAAACATGAAAAAAATTCACTATTTTCCGTTTTTTGCTTGTAACTCAAAAAGTAACAGAGTCACCAGAAAAGCGTCAACAGACAACTTGTAGAGTATTAAATTATGAAGAAAATGAGTTATCGGAAAAGTAGATCGGATAATTAGAAGCCGAGAAAATGAGGAAAAACGGGAAAATTTAACGTTTTTTTGAAAATTCGTAAGTCCGCCATTTTTTAAGTTTTATAGTCGAAATTTGAGTTCAAGAAAGATTTTTGTAAGTACTTTAAGCATGCAAAAGCTCAGTGCCACAAGATGAATACTTTTTGCGTAATTGTAACTTGTTTTTTTTTTAATTAATGCTAAATTTTCCACGTTTTTTTCGATTTTCCGCGCTTCCACTTAACCGATCAAACTGTTTGATAGCTTATTTTTTTCAAAATTTCATAGTCTACAATTTATCTGTTTACACTTTTTACCTAATCGATATACTTTTCGAAATATTAACAGAAAACTGTACAAAATGCGTTTTTTCATGTTTTGTAAATTTTTCTGAAACATTTAAAGTGCCCCGAAATATTTTGTGAAATCTGTAATTATAAAAGTTTAATTTTGTTCTCTAAAAAAATTTGTCAACACTTAATTAGTTAATAACAGATTACCTTGAATGACTATATTTGTTGCAATGCATGTAGTGATTAATACTTCTTTATTCTTCAAGCGTAAAAAATTTTTGTTATCAATTAATTTGTTAACAACAAAGCTTTAATAATTATATTCATTGTAATTTATGTAATCATTAATATTCGGCTTATTCTTTAAACATAAATTTTTTTAAATAATTAATTTATTGATAATAAAGTATAATTATAATAATTATTGTAATATTTATTTACCGCGAATGGTTTCAAAATATTCTTGTATCAACTGATATTACGAGAAAAATAAAAAGGAATGTACCCGGAGCTGTAGCTGCGAACGACAGCACGTGTAGCACCACGTGTTCTGTCCTCTGCGGGAGGGACCAAGGGCTCTTAAAAGCTTATTTCGGAAAAAAATTTGACGTTTCACCTACTTTTTGAAGCGAAAGCCAGAACTTTCATTTGAGTTTTAACCGTCTTCTTAAAACTTTTTTATCAAAATTCTTTCTGGAATCGTTTTTGTATGAATTGAAGAACGTTGTGTTAAAATTTCAAAGTTATCGAAGCAGTGGAAGGTACCTTAAATTGACTCCAAAGTTGGGTGATTTTAGTCAAAATATGCACCTGTTCACTTCTTTATTTATTAACATTTTTGCACCAAACTTTTTCGAGCCGATTGCTATCGACACGGTGATAAGCTTGTGAAAAAAATATCAGAAAATCACCATAATTTCATAGTTATATTCGTGTAATTGTTTGCCTGTAGTAAATCCTATTTAAAAAAAAGAAATTACATAGGAGCTACCAAATATTAACCGATTTCAAAAATTCAAAATTCGTTGTACTCCTACTGAGTCTCTCCATCGCTAAGGCTATCCGCATTTGAAAATTTCCAGTATGGATCTGGAACTTGGCAGCCTACTGTACACAACATGACGTTCATTTTCCTGGGGTTCACACTTAGCCTCACTGTATTGTACCACTCCTCCACGAGGCTCAACGTGTACTGCATGACTCCCGCCACTACATCTCCGTTGTCGACTCTCACTAGAATCAGGATGTCGTCAGCATACGCCTACGCGTATATACCTGCATCCTCCAGCTTCTTCAACAACCCGTCCACTACCATACACCACAGAGTAGGAGAGAGTACTCCCTCTTGTGGGCATCCCTTCCCCACTCTGCATCTCCTAGAGCTCGCACCCCAGTGCGCCTCGACCACCCTGCTGCTCAGCATACCCCATATCCAGTTGAACACCGTCCGGGAGACACCGTGCTCCACTAGTCCTTCCGCCATGGCTTCCCTGGTAGTGTGGTTAAATGCACCATCTACATCCAGGAAAGCCGCCAGTACTAGTCTTCTTCTTACCATACCCTCTTCTATTCGGTATACAGCCACCGCTAACGCCGTCTCTACCGATTTCCCCGCCTGGTAGGCGTGCTGCCCACTGTGTAGTGGTGCCGTTACCAGGAATTCTTCTTTAATAGATCTATCTACCAGCCTTTCCAGCGCTTTCAAGAGAAACTAGGTCAGGCTGATCGGTCTATAATCCCCTACAATCGAATGCTGCGCCTTCCCTGGTTTAGGGAGAAACACCACTTTCGCCCTTCTCCATTTGCCCAGTGTGTACCCGTACGCCAGACACGCCCTAAATAACTTCTCCACGGCAGTTCCGAGTATCATCTCTCCCTGCTGTAGCAAAGCCGGTAAAATTGCGTCCAATCCTGCAGCTTTATATGGCTCAAAGGAGTCCAAAGCCCATTTTATTCTTTCCCTACTAGTGATGCGTCTAGTTGTTCGCCAGTCGCGTCCACTAGGCCTATGTCCTATTTTTTCCTCCTTATCCCCCGCTTAGTGGTCCGAGAAATGCTTCCTGAGCAGCTCTGAGAGAGCATACTCCTCACTTTCCGCCCAACCATCGCCTACCTTGATTGTATCAGCCAAGGTGCCCTTGGGATGCTGGAGTATCCTGTACAGCCTGGCCGTATCCTTAAGGTCCGTCCACGTGCTGCAGCCTCTCCTCCACCTGGCCTCCTCAATGGCCTTCTTATATTCCCTGCGCGCTAGCCTAAATCTATACATATCCTCCTCCGTTCTGGTTCGCTTGGACCTATTTCGCGACTTACTCGACCAGGGGGCCCCCTTGGGTTTGACCCTTCTCCTGAGTTCACAATTTTCCTCATACGAGTTCAGGATAACTTCGGTAAGAATCTCGCATCAACGCTCGATATCCTCTAATCTCTCGTAGGACCTCCGAAAGATACCTATCCTCGCCGCCAAGCTCTCCCTGCAGCCTGGCCAGTTAGTCTTCTTTGGGTTTCTCCCATAAGTTTCCAACGTACTTTCGCCACCAATGTAGAACACAATCGGATTGTGAACACATCGTAACCTCTTCCGAAACCCTCCATCCCTCTATCTTTGACTACAGAGATCTCGTTGCGAGAATGATGTCGATGACTTGCTCCCTTATCTAGTTCTCAAACGTTGGTTTATTGCCTACGTTCATTACATCCATGTTCGTGGTTGCCAGAAACTCCAGCAGACCTTCCCCTCTCTCATTTATGTCAGAACTTCCCCAAACCGTGTGGTGTGCATTAGCATCGCATCCCATCACCAGCTCGGTTCCATTCCTATCGCATTCCCTAGCTAGAGCCTCTACCTCGTCTGGCGGACATTTCTCGTAGGGAAAGTACGCCGCTTCCACGAGTAGGTCCTTCCTAACCCCTCCTGCATCCGTATACTTCACCCTGGCTGTAGCCAGGTCCTTCGTGCAGTGCCTAGGCACTGTCTAAACCTGCAGTCCTTTTACAATGATACACGCTCTTACAGAGTCTCCTGCACCACTGATCCCGGTTCCGCAACTGTGTAAACCCATTACCCTGCCTTTGAAAATCAAAGGTTCTTGGATTAGGCAGATACCTGTGTCTACCTCTGTCATGCGTTTGGCTAGGACAGCTGTGGCGCTTTCGCAGTGGTGTAAGTTGATCTGCGCGAACGCAATTGTGGTAGCTGCTACAGAGCCAGCCCCCATGGTCGCACCCGCACCCTGTCTCGTCCCCCTAATGACAATTAGGGGGACGAGACTAATTGTCATTAAGGGTTTCTTCCCCTGCGGCCACCGCCCCCACCTCTGCCCTGGTGTTTTCCACCTCCATGGCATCCTCCTACTTCTTCTCCCCTTGGCCTTCGTCCTTTCCCTTCAGGGGGAAGACATGTGCCTTACTACTCCCCAGAAAAGGTCGCCAGTCAAGGACCTTCAGCGCCTCAACCTCCTCCTCTTCCGGGAGTATCCTCACCACCATCTCCTTCCATCCCTCGGCCTCGATCCCTTTGGTGGCTTTCTGAGAGCCGGTCATCACCCAGGTTTCAGCCTTGAGGGTCGGGTTTTGGCGCTCTATATTCTTGATCAGCACCTTAGGATCTTTAGATCCCGGGTAGTAGATCAAGGCCCTGGTAGTCTTGGCCAGTTCCCCCATGCCAATCGCCTTGACCTGGAGTCCCTCTCCCTTCTACTTCTCTACCTTTTCTAGCAGTCACGACTTGTCCTCGGCTGCTTTGCAGTTGAGGATCAACGCGCCCCTCTGTTGCCAGTTCTCCCAAAAATTAGGAAAGTAGGCGCCGTCAGGTGTGTAAAAAATCTCCCCATCAATGCGCTCGAGGACCCTATTCGCTTCCTTCGCGCTCAGTTGAGCGTCAGGGTATAGCAGCGGAACAATGGCCACCTTCAGTTCTGTGGCCACCGTACTGCTATACGCCCTCTGCCCAGTGCCCGAGCCCTTCTTCCGATCCCTCGAAGTCGAGCTGTCAGAGTGCGCTCACTTAGAGGGTGTCAGTGGTATCTCCACCTCTTCCCTCCTAGCCAACACTCTCCTCCTTCTCTCCGTACCCGAGGTTTTTTTCCTTTTCGTCCTTTCCCCAGTCATCCGGTTTGTCAGCCTCAGCCTGCGGTTCTACTATATTATTTGGGCTAGGGAGCCTATCGGTTCCAGGCACTGTTGGAACCTTTTCGTTTGTTGTACTCATCATTTCTGTTCATTTTAAGCGGATGTGTGCGTGTGTATATGGCAGGCAGACCCTTCTTCCCCGGCTCTGATACCTCCCCCGTCCCTCCCACTGAAGAGCCCCCTCCCCCCACTAGTGACCTCGGAGGGACCCCCGTTCAGCCTGCTGCGGCCCTATCCGGTCATCAGTCCGCAGCAGCAAGCCTAACGGGATTTTTCGCCGGCTGATGGGGCGGCCAGGCCGATTGGTTAAGTCAGCCCGGGCCCTTGAACTATCCGGCGGCCCAAGAGAGCCATTAACCCAGTTTTCCCGCTGTACCCCCGGTGAGATGGAGAGGACTCCTGCTGGAGAGGCCCAGAAAGAGGTCACGGCTCCGGGGAATCCGAGTGATCCTGCGGTTATAGTGTCTTATTTGTGTGTGTCAGTGTCGTTGTGCTAGCCGAGCAATACCGCAATTCGCTCAGTAGGGGTGGGCCAGCCTTTTAGCCCCGGGCTACCCTCTATCCGGAAGAGCTTTGCGCAAAAGCAGAGGCTTCACCCTGCAGCCCAGAGTTCCAGGTGGTCGTTCGCGATTACCTGGACCCCAGTGGCCAACCCCAAGTCCCAGACCCAGTCCCAGGGAGAGGCCCAGCCGGAAGAGCCCTTTTTACGGGGATCCCAAACCAGGGAAGCTACTCCCAGACCCGCGAGGCGGCACCCCGCATCAGTCCGGTTTCGCTGCCATGCCTGGGTGAAACCTACCCTAGCCTGTCCTGGTCCTTGAGGTCAACGCCCGCCCACCCCCCGGTCCGGTTCGGGACACCGCACTCCCGACACCGAGGCCAGGCCAGCTGCTTGGATCCGCCAGACGAGCCCCTACACTGGCCCCTTAGGGCAGGCGTCAAAGTGACAACCCCTAGTAGCGGTAGGACATACGATAAAAGATGTATGGATGTAGAACATCGGCACCCTATGCCAATAATAACTTTTGATCCAAGCATCCGTTTGCAGCATTCAATACATCAAATTAAAGGTCTTTGCTTGTACTTTTTAATTACTCGACACGGTTTTTCTTTTCGGATACAATGAGCTATATATATATAGTATATGCTTCTCAAATAGATCGTTCTTTGAAAGCATATATATAGCACACTACGAAATAATCAATAATGTTAGACTGATTAGCACACAAGTAGCAGAAACCAGCTTTAAGGGGACCCGAAACCCATGAATGACCCGTCACTAACCATTCGATAGAAAAGTGTTTCATAAAATAAATATAATGAATTACGAAAATTCAAGAGATAGTTGCCCTCCATCTCGGCATCATCTATTAATATGCAAAGTTTGAAATCGAAATATTAAAGTGTTAAAAAGAACGGTTGGAACGAAAATCAGTAGACGTAACCTAACCAACTAGCGTGTGCTGACGGGCTACTGATTTTCGTTCCAACCGTTCTTTTCAATACTTTAATATTTCGATTTCAAACTTTGCATATTGATAGATAATGCCGAGATGCAGGGCAACTATCTCTTGAATTTGCGTAATTTATTATATTTATTTAATTTAAGCACTTTTTTATCGTATGGTTAATGACGTGTCATTAATGGGTTTCGGTCCCCCTTAATTTAAGCTATTAAACTTTTAAAACACACGATTGGATCAATAGTTAGTAGCATTTGAAGAAAGGGAAAAATTTCCGAATTTTCGAAAATCGATTAAATAAAGAGAAATTTACCTTTTTTCAAATCCTCGTGCCTTTCAATCCAACCAACCGATTTCAAAGCCAAGCCGCTCAAATTAAAGCTCTTATCTTGTACTTTCATTATACTTCATCAAAATAAAAATTTTTGTATGTCATGAACTATAATATGCTTCTCAAGTTGATCGTTTTTTACTGATTTTGAGAATCATATATATAGCGTATCGCATGAGAAATTTCAACTTCAGTTGAATCAGAAAAAAGTAGAAGATAAGAGCTATAATTTGAGCTATTAAGCTTTAAAATCGGTAGGTTGGATCGGACGACAGGAGGATTTGAAAAAAGGCAAATTTCACTTTTTTTCCATGAAGTCAATCAATTTTCGAAAATTCAGAGATTTGTCCCTTTCTACAAATGCTGCTAACTTTTGATCTAATCGTACGATTTCAAAGTTTAATAGCATAAATTAAAGTTGTTTTCTTCTACTTTTGTGCTAATTGGTCTAAAATTTTTGTTTATTTCGTAGTAAGCCTGAATCCAAGTTCGTCGTCTTCTAAAATATCCGATTTAGACAAATTGTATCCAAATGAAAGCTCTTTTCGAGTACTTTATTTCTGTTGATTGGAAGATTGATTTAGCATGGGATGTGCTTCTTAAAATTGTAGGAGAATGAAAAAAAACAAGAAAATTTACGTTTTTTTTTAGTTTTTGGTCCGGAACTTTTTACTGACATAGGGTGCCGATGTTCTACACCCATACATCTTAAGTCCGGTCAGTGTGCCCTCAAAATTACTCAGTTTCCACTTTTGAGCAAAAGAGTCCGACTCTCCGTAAATTTCCTCATATATAAGTAGTATCTCGGTAGTTTCATAATATCGAAAATAATGTTTGATTTTTTTTATCAAATTTTCAGATTTCGATAACAGAAATTCCGATTTATTCGATAACGATGAAACGCTCGGTGGTTTAGTTGAATCCAAGAATGAAAGTAAGATAATTTCGATCTATTTTTCTTTTTAAATAAAAACTATATCGAAGCTTGTACGATTAATTTATCTATTTTTCAGAAATAAGCTAAGAAATGAAGCTTTTGAAGCAATTGAATGAAACTGCTGATGCTCTTCATAAGGAGATTATGAGGACGTTGCAGCAACTTCTTCAGAAGAATCTATTTTATTCGGCACCTACTAATGGACCATCTGGATATGCGATTTGCCGCTGCCAATGACAATGCTACATAATTGCTACTGACATAATTGAACTTCGATTGTGAAAAAAGTAAAATAAATATTTAATATATGATTTAAAATTTTACATGAAAGTGTTTTATTTTGAAGATACCTGTCTCTCATATGTATATGAGGAAATCTACGGAGAATCGGACTAAATTTGTGCCAAAAGTAGAAACTGAGTAATTTTGAGGGCACACTGATCACGCTAAGTTTTTTACACTCTTTAGCATATAGAAAAAAAAGATAAATGGATGTAGAACATCGGCACCCTATGCCAATAAAAAGTTACCGTGCAAGAACTGGAAATTTGCGGTTTTTTTCATTCTTCTTCAAGTTTAAGAAATAAGCCATATGTTAAATAAAATTTCTAATCGATAGAAATAAAGTACTTGGGAAGACCTTTTATGTAGATATAAATTTGTCTAAATCAGATGCACTGAGTAGATAGGCTATATAGGCATATTGTAATATAGGCATACTGGAACAATAGATCCCCTCCCTTTTCTGTTCCAATATGCCTACAGTATACTGGAACAGTGGATCCCCTCCCTTGTTGTTCCAGTATACGTACGGGTTCTGGCACGTACTGCCCCACTTTCTGGGTCCCCCTCTCACCCAAAGTCAGAACCCATAAGAAGAGGAGGGATTAATTTCCTCCTCTCTTTTTTTCCAGTTTACCTAATTACCTAAACCTTTTTTTAGGCTGTTCTCTCTCTCTCTCTCTCTCTCTCTCTCTCTCTCTCTCTCTCTCTCTGCAGAGTGGTATAAAAGCAGTGGAAAGTGAGAAAATCTGCGCTCGCAGGATTATTTCTGCATATACGCGCGATATCTTTACCTGCAGCGCTTGTGGGAAAATCTGAAGAAGGTTGAAATGCTGTGTTCGCGGAAAAATATGAATAGAAGCAGTGAGAAATCTCTATACGCAGCTCATTTATTTGCACCTCGTAATTCTGCGCGCAGTTTGAATTAACTTAAGAAAAAGGGCTCATTCATTCAAGAAGGACGGTCAAAATTTTTTAGCGAGGGAGGAGATTTCAAATGTTTGGGAAGATTTCTAAGATTCTGGAAGGAGACATTTTCCACCAATCGCAAGTTTTTCCAAAATTTTCTCTCCAAACCGAGTGGAAAGGGAAAGAGGGTCTCCAGCTTAAAGTATACTTGTGAAACTAAATTCTTAAAATGGACAGTAAGAAGAACTCGTCAATCAAGAAGATGATCGAATGCATCTAATGGGTGGTCAAACGCACCACGTTTGATCACCATGCTCGAGTTGCAGCTGGTCACTCAATGCGATTGAAAGTTGTAAGTTTTTTATCCATTTATAAAATTATACACACACATTATATGATTTTTTATTCGTTTTCAGTGCCTCCACTACCTGTGAAGAGTGACAATATAGGTAGTGGTAGGAGTCGCAGTCGTAGCCGTAGCCGTAGCCGTAGCCGCAACCACAGTCGTAGCTGTAGCAGCAGCAGCCGTAGCAGGAAACTAAAAAGTGACGGTAAGGACCTAGTTTCCCATTTTTAATAGATAGTTTTTTATAGATCTATCCTGGTAGAAACTTAACGATAAATTAGTTATTTCATCGTTAAGTTGCTACTAGGGTGGTTTCATTTTTTTAAATCAAATTTTTTATTAAAATTAAAAATTATTGCACAAAAACTATAGTAAATAGAGAATTCCAATTTTGCACGCTTATGGTACTTATTAAGTACTACCTTGTCATAGAATAAAGGAAACGTAACATAACTTGTTCAATAATTATAAACAATTTTCGATTTTGGCAAAATTCGCGTTCATTGCCAATTTACATCTAAACTATTAGAGACAGACATATGCCACACCTGACATTTTTGTGCAAAATTTCATAAAAAATAACTTTTATTTGAAACTTTTTTCTCTGCCATCAATACTTTTCAATACGCAGAGGAAAAACCAAAAAAATGTGAAATTCCGACTTTAATTGTTTATAGCGAATTTTCTGTACAAATTCAGCTGTTTGAAGATTCGGATTATTAATGTATACACTCTTCCGAGTGGTTTAAGCCAATAAAATTGCTGTTTAGAATTTTTTCAAAAAATTCAGTTTTCAGTTTAATTTGACTGGCCTACACGTTAAATATTGTTTTCATAGCCATTTACTGGTCATTTTTTATAGGCATGTTTACAAGCTTGAGAATACCTCGTAATATGGTATAATAATATTTTCGTCCATTTTCATTCTAAAAAATTTTTACGAATTTTCTCCGATTTTTACGCATATTTACGATTTTCTAATTTTTTTCGATTTTTACGAATTTTTCCGAATTTTTCCGATTTTTTTCACTGCTCATTTCCGCCGTAAAGCAGATTTTAAATTCTCGCAGGGTTGCCACTACAAAATTAAAAAAAAAATGTCATTTCGAATAAGCAGCTTCTTCATCCGGACTCTGAATAAGCAGCTTCTTCAAGCGGACTCTGAATAAGCAGCTTCTTCAAGCGGACTCTGAATAAGCAGCTTCTTCAAGCGGACTCTGAATAAGCAGTTTCTTCAACCGGACTCTGAATAAGCAGCCTTTTAATCTCAGCCGTCGATATTAATATATTATATATTTTTTGTGATTACTTCTAGATTGATAATTTTTAGTTATTTAAGTTTATGTTTCATTTTGTATTTTGTATTAATTATTCTTAATTACTATTTGTTAATTATTTTGTATTATGCTATATTATACTATATATTTTGTTTGTATTTTCGGTAAGGTTATTCATAAATGTTAGATAATAAATAAAATAATCTTATTTTATTTTTCTCTATTAATTTTATTTTTGTTGATTACGATAATGAACAAAAAATTAATATAAGCACTGTTTGAAATGGACTGCATATTATTTCTTATTTTTAATTGATATTATATCTCTAACCTAGAAAATCTCATCTTCATAGCCAGGTTTTTTGTTTTTAATGAAACTTATTACTAATAAGTAAAAGATAACATTATTAATACGTAAAATTTTATTTCTTTTTTTTATAGTCCACTTCATCATGACTAAATACATTATTCAAATAATTAAAAAACCATTTTTTATTGAAAGTGCTTTGGAAATAACACATATAGGTCGTTTTCCTTTACAAAGGTAGTGGTTAAAACAGCCGTGATGATTGCTTATTTCCTGGAGCGAACGGCAGCCATAATTTTCAATATTTGAAATGGATCAGAAAGTATAAAAGCAAATATTATGAAAGTATAAAAAAAAGTTTGGTAAGATTGCTTCTAACTTTTTTAATTATTACAAAAGAAAGTCAGCATTTTAAACTAGCTTGGTTCCTTTCCCGTGTGTACCTTTATAATGTCCATTGACTAAACTTGAATTTATGAAATTCTCGGTGTTGCAACGCCAGAGGACGTTGATTAAAGACTGTGTATAAAAAAGTAAGAGAAAAGTAACAGAAAAGTATCAGATAAGTATGAAAAAGTAACAGAAAGTATAAAAAAAGTATCAGAAAGTATAAAAAAGTATCAGAAAGTAACAGATAAGTATAAAAAGTATCAGAAAAGTATCACAAAAATTAATTACTTACACGTTTAGTAAATATTTTTTTAACCATTGCTGTTTCTGCTCTCCCTTGACGCAAAGTTTTTCAACTCCTTGTGAGCAGATTTCAAAAATTTTTTGCAGTTTATCATAGGGAATATCTCCAGAATCCCAAGGTAATCCATGATGATACTTTTCAAGCCAACTAGCTGTACGCTTTTCTTCTTCAGTAGGTTCTTCCCATCTTATTGGAGGCTTAAAGTGGTAAACAGTCGGAAAAGCAGTTTTTTTAAAATTAACAAAACAGACTTCTTTCAATATAAAAGAATCAAATGCAATTCTCTGAAATCCTTGAATGTCACAAATATAAACATTCTCTTCTGAACAAGGTAATAAAACGCTTCTAAACATTGCATGATAATCACGTGTTCTAGCCATATTTTAGTTCTTCACGACTCGGACGTAAACTCGAGAATGAAAACGAGAAACTCAGCGCCTTTCTCGTTAGGTTTGGGTCTACCCCACCCCTCCCCATCCCACTCTTCGCCCCCACTCCACCTCCTTTCACCCTCGCATTCTCAGCTTACCATTGGTTGAACTGAAATTGTTGAGCTCTGATTGGTTAAGGGGACCCACCACGTTTAAAATCTGAAATAAAAAAAATTTTCAAATAATTTTTAAATTGTTATAGTCAATTAGAATTGAACTAAAACATTTTTAATCTAAAAGTATATACAAAATACAGTAAGATTACATTTTTATTGTCCTACTTTGAGCCTAATACACATTCATGTCAGCGTAGACACTGTTGGATGACTTTTGGCACTGTCCGTAAGATTCCAAGTGTACGCATGGATGAAATGGGCTCAAATTTTTTTACAAGCTTATTATAGTATTAGTTTCCATATGAACAGAGGGATTTTAATTTGAGTGAGTAGAAGATTTGAAAAAAATTAAACGAAAACTTTTCCTCTTTTATTGGTTTGAGAGGAAATCTTCTCATCTTTACCAATAGCTCAAACAAAATTTCCCCACTACTTCCTTCATCAGCTTTGGGATGCAAATGGGCGAAAATTTCCTTGTACAAACCAGTTTATTTTCCAGCAGTGAACAAGAAACTTTGGGTGACTAAATATGGCTTCAATCGAGCTGATTGAACGATTTGTGCAAGTCCTTCACGATAGTTTAAAAAAGTATTCATGAATTGAGCTGCAAAGATATTCGTTACTGGTTAGATGTGTGCAATTCGACAATAAAGGAATTGTCTGAAAAGATAGAGAAATCTAACCTTACAAGAGGAGAAAAGCAGAAATGTCAGACTAACTGTATGACCCACCTGTCATGTATACAAGTTGAATTTGAACAAAAGCTTCAGCAAGGAGGTAGTCAAGAACCTACAAAAGCTAGAGTTGAGTGGTGTGATGTGGAACATAGAGCATAAAGATATTAAAAGTTTCATGATTGATGCAGAAAAGATTTTTGAAGAAAAAGTGAAAGAAAACTTAAATAATTATAACAATGTAAAAGTAAAAAAATATTCACCACTCAAAGGGAGCTCATACGTTCCTCTTCCAAAATTTATAGAAGTGAAAAAAGCATGCTGTTCAAAACAATTATAATAAATGCTTTAAGTATACAATACTTTCGGCGTTATATCCTTGTGCAACTAATGCTCATAGCGTAAGTAATTATCGCTCTCATGCAAATAATTTCAACTTTAATGACATAGAATTTCCAGTTACAATAAAAGATGTTTCAAAATTTGAAAAGCTTAATAATAATATTTCTGTGAACGTTTATATTCTTAGGATTTATGGTCAGAAACATGAAGTGTCACCTTGTTACATTACATCCGAAAAGAAGGAGAATCATGTAAATCTCCTTATTGTACAAGATTTTTACATAAACGAACACGAAGAAAAAAATCAAGGTGAAGATGAAACACTGCCATAGTATCGTTATGTGTGGATAAAAAGCATGTCACGACTTTTAAGATCTCAAGTATCAAAAACTAATAAAAAATCATACCATTGAGATAGATGTTAACAAATATTTTATAGTCAAGAGGGATTGGAAAATCATGAAAATTATTGTAATAATATAAATACTTAATAATAGAGAAAACCAATATGCATCTCTTCGAGCCAGTAAAATATTTTTATTCAAAATTGCCGACGTTTCAAGTCGTTCCGACTCCTCATCAGGGCTGCAAGGCCAAATTACAAAATAACATTATAATACTAAAAGCCAAACTTTTTTTTATATAATAATTTAAATTACTAATTTTACCTTATAATTACTATAAATTATTCTAACATCTTCGTTAAGATTTTTACTGGGATACGCCAGCTAAAAGCAACGTTATTTTATAGGTTAATAATTACACTAATAATACAAACAATTTTTTTATAAAACACACTAATAGAATATTACTTTATGCAATGACCTACACTTTTTCCACGAAGGTGTCACCAGATGGTGATGTGACACCTTCGAGGATCAACGATCAACTAGTTCTAGATTACAAGCGCTTCGATTTTTATATTGCGAAATCACTCATACATAGCTTTACCATATCGTTAAATATATTAAAGATATTATATACAACGGCCGAAGAGTCGGTCCGCCGACCGATACTATACGGCAAGCATACATTTGTAAGAAGTAGCACGAGTATATTAACATGTGGTAGGTTCAGGAGCCCGCGCAGCAAATTCAAACGCTTCTTCTATCACTACCACGAATACGCAGAAGTATAGCCGGAGTGTTGCCTAGCAACTCGGACTCCCGAATCTCCCACATGGATGTGCCGCTCCGCCCCGCCAGCCAATCACTATATCATACATGTTGGCTATGTAAAAGAACGCGAAGCGGTGTGCCACTCCCTTTCATTTGTTGTTCTACGCATCTCGCACGCTCGCCGCACAGCCTCTCTGTTCTGTTAATTTTAATATAAAAGTGGTTAAGTTTTTTTTGGATTAGACTTTAAATTTGATAAGACATTTTTGTAACTACTTTTGAGGTGGCACGTATCCTCAGCTCTATTAAGAGTGCCGTTAAAATATTGAATATGCAATATTTCTGAAAAGCGTCTACGGAAGGTAGACGGTTCTTTGTCCATAATTTTAATATTATCAAAATTAAAAGAGTGTCCCGTCTCCATCGCATGTACTGCAATTGGAGAGGAAAGATCTCCTTTTTCTATATAGCATTTATGTTCTGTTTCTCTATTTTTTAATGGACGATAGGTTTCACCAATATAAGTTGAATCGCAATCAACGCAATCGATTTTATACAAAACGTTTCTCGTGTCGCCAACAGCAGTAGGATCTTTGCCTAGTTTTATAAATTTATTGAATTTGTTGTCAATTTTGTTTACTAATAATCTATCGTTCTTTTTGAATACTGTTTTTAACTTGCTATTGAATCTCTCATAATATGGAAAGACCGCTATATTGTTATTTACTTTTGCACTATTATTACTATTAGAATCGCTATTATTAATATTTGAATCGCTATTTACACAATTATTGTTATCATTATTCTTATCTATATTTGAATTATCCGAATCTGTGCCCTCATTTTTATTTCTTATGAAGCCAAGATTGCGAGTAATTCTCTTTTCACAATATTTATTAACAAATTCCAGTGGATAATCATTCGCTATCAAAATCTTTTTTGCATGCTCAATATTCTGCGAATGGAATCGTGAGTCTGATAATAACATAGCTCTATCAAGTAGATTATATATAATTGCTATCTTTTGATTTTTGGGATGATGTAAATAATAATTAATATATCTAGCTGTTTTTTTCTGGAACCAATTTGTAAAAATATTACCATTTTTCTCATAGAAAACGGTAATGTCTAGAAAATTAATACTGTTATTTATTTCAATTTCGGAAGTGAATTGTAAATTTCTATTGTTATTATTGAAAGTATCGAGAACAAATTCTACTTTTTCTTTCTCAATAACCAAAAGGCAATCATCTACATATCTATAATACAAAGGCACACTCGCTTTAACAATGTTCAAACAATGTGTTTCGAGATCTTCCAATACCAAATTTGCAAAGACAGGGCTAGAGCAGAAACCCATCGGCGCACCCGAGACTTGCTTATAATATTTACCATTAAATACTAAATAAGTGCACTCTAGCAAGGTTTTAATACCATCTATAAATTCGTCTCTGCAAATATAATTGATATTAGAGAACCACTTCCATCTGGTTTCAATCGCAGAAATAATCATCTCTTTTGGAAGACTAGTAAACAATGAGACGACGTCGAATGAAGCAAAGCAATGTTTATTCGGTAATTTTGTATCTTTCAATATATTCTTAAGCTGTAAACTGTTTGTGATGTTTGCTTTCGGTAGAGGAAAATGTTTTGAAAATAACTTTGAAATACACTTGTCAAAAGAGTACGTGGGGCTATTGACCGCAGAAACTATAATACGTACAGGATTGCTCGGTTTGTGTATTTTCACCAAGCCATATGCTTTCGGCAGCGACGACTGTTCGATCCCTTTTGAAGATAAACCTTTAAAAGCCGGATCGCAATCTAAGACATCCCACATACTCCAAAGGTCGATTAATTTCTTCATGCGTTTTTTTATTCCAGCAGTTGGATTAACTTTTACTATTTTGTAGAACTTCTCATCACTGAGAGTTTCTTCTACCTTATGAATGTATGCAGAGCGTTCGATTGCCACCGTAACGTTGCCTTTATCTGCTCGAGTAAAAAATAACTCCGGGTTATTTTTCAAGAATTTTTTTGTATCGCTAATATCTTTAAGCATAATTTTATCTCTGTAGGAAATATGTGCTTTGTTTTTGATTTAAGAATTTAAAATTGATAAAACATCATCTCGCAGTTTACCATCGAGGCCACGATTAAACATATATACATTTTCTAAACTTTTAAGTATTTCGATAGCTTGTCTAAATTCAAAGTCAATGCAAAAGTTGAATTTTTCTCCCATAGACATGACCTTGGAAACAAATATTGGAAGAGAAACATCAGACAGATTCACAATCTATTTTTTCTTTAATGCTTCAATTTCATTTGAACAAATTTTTATTTGACTATGGCTATTGTTGTTGAACTTATTGTTGATATAAGTATTATGAATTTTTGTATTCTTATTATCAATTCTAACACCATTGTCACGTCCATGTTCAAACACATCTAAAAACAACTCTAAAAACGACTCTTCGGCCGTTGTGTATAATATCTTTAATTGTATTTAACGATATGGTAAAGCTATGTATGAGTGATTTCGCAATATAAAAATCGAAGCGCTTGTAATCTAGAACTAGTTGATCGTTGATCCTCGAAGGTGTCACATCACCATCTGGTGACACCTTCGTCGAAAAAGTGTTGGTCATTGCATAAAGTAATATTCTATTAGTGTGTTTTTTAAAAAAATTGTTTGTATTATTAGTGTAATTATTAACCTTTAAAATAACGTTGCTTTTAGCTGGCGTATCCCAGTAAAAATCTTAAGGAAGATGTTAGAATAATTTATAGTAATTATAAGGTAAAATTAGTAATTTAAATTATTATATAAAAAAAAGTTTGGTTTTTAGTATTATAATGTTATTTTGTAATTTGGCCTTGCAGCCTTGATGAGGGGTCGGAACGACTTGAAACGTCGGCAATTTTGAATAAAAATATTTTACTGGCTCGAAGAGATGCATATTGGTTTTCTCTATTATTAATCACCATATTCGAGCGATAAATTCATTCAGCACTAATGTAAATACTTGTAGAATAAATTTTCCTGACTCTAAGAACAATATTCTTAAATTTGAAGATTATAAAAAAGTGAAAAAGTGCCGTTTGTAATCTACGCAGATTTTAAATGTTTATTAAAGCTTACTGAAAATGAGAATGTTTTTCAACTTCATAAAGTATTCAGCATAGGATATTACATAAAATGTAGTTATGCTGATAGATTATCTGGTTATAAATCATATAGACAATATCATTCTGATGAAGAAACAGCTGTAGAATGGTTCGTTAAAGAACTGAAATCAATTGGAGAAATAATTGAACAACTCTATCAAAATCCAAAGCCAATGAAACTTACAGATCTCGAAGAGTTATCTTTCCGAAGGTCAACCAATTGTCATATATGTCGAAAACCT
This sequence comes from Philotrypesis tridentata, assembly GCA_018906965.1. Lineage (NCBI taxonomy): Eukaryota > Metazoa > Arthropoda > Insecta > Hymenoptera > Pteromalidae > Philotrypesis > Philotrypesis tridentata. Next base: position 141,588 of record JACCIB010000309.1, read on the forward strand.
ATTCAATCAGATCAATTAGCGAGAGCATGGCTATCTCACAGGATGGTAAGCTTTTTTAATGTAATATAAATAGAAAAATAAAATAATTTCTTTATTCAAAAGCCTACTTTTTCTTTAGTTTCAGAGGCGCAGCTCATAATTCTTTTAATTTGAATTATCAGAACTCAAGATTTATTCCAGTAGTTTTTCATAATCTTAATTATGATACTCATTTTATTTTGAAAGAAATTGCTATTTCTTCATTACTGAAAGGACGAGTCAGCCTAATACCGCATAATAACAAGAAATATATTTCATTCACAAAATATATTAATGAATGTGATATTAGTTTCAGATGCATAGATTCATGGCGTTTTTTATACCTTCATCATTGGAGAAGCTTGAGTCATATCTGGAAAATGTACCGATAGCAGTTAAGGAATTTCAATTAGATGGATATTCTGATGAGAAAACTGATCTTCTCAGAAGAAAAGGTATATTTCCTTACGATTTTGCCGATGGATTAGATAAACTAACTACTATAAAACTGCCAGAAAAGGATACATTTTATAACAAGCTCACGGATTCACATATTTCACAAGAGAACTATTATCATGCTCTTCAAGTATGGCATAAATTTAATATATCAACTTTAGGAGAGTATTCAGATCTATATTTAAAAACAGATGTACAATTACTGGCCGACGTCTTTGAAAGTTTTTGGGAAGCATCTCTTAAAGCCTATGGATTATGTCCAGTACATTTTTGTACTACACCTGAATTGACATTTTCAGTAGCACTTAAAATGACAAATGTAGAATTAGAACTTTTTACGGATATCGATATGTTGATGTTCATCGAATCAGGCATTCGAGGAGGAACTAGCCAGTGCTGCAATCGATATGGTGGCGAACAATCTGTACATGGGTCTTCTTACGATAAGACTCAAAAAACAAAGACGCTATTATACTTTGATATTAACAATCTTTATGGATGGGCAATAGTGTAGCGTTTGCCAGTTGGAAAATTTGAGTGGATAGATTATGAGTCGAATCCACACTTTTTTAATGAATTAGCAGATTCAGATACTGGTTACTTTGCTGAAATAGACTTAGAATACCCTGTAGATATATACGATGAGCATCAAGATTTGCCGTTTTGTGCAGAACACCACACACCACCAGCTGGCTCAAAGCAAAAGAAACTTCTAACTACGTTGAATGATAAAAAAAGATATGTTATTCATTATGGAGCTGTTAAACAAGCTTTAGATAATGGTCTTGGTTTAATAAAAGTACACAAACTTTTGAGATTTGAGCAAAAAGTATGGCTCAAACCTTATGTAGAACTAAATACAGAGAAGAAAAAACCAGCCAAAATGAGTTTGAAAAACTCTTCTATAAATTGTTTATAAACGATGTCTATGGTAAGTGTATCGAACGAGAGCGATCTCGTGTAGATGTACGATTGGTAAATAAATTTACAGACATATATGGAGCAGAAGCAAGAATAGCTCAACCAAATTTTCATAGCTGTGCAATTTTTAATGAAAATTTGGTAGCTATTCAGATGAAAAGAACGAGTATAACAATAAAGAAACCAATATACGTTGGACTTGGCATTCTTGATTTATCGGAAACATTACTTTATGAGTTCCACTACTCATATATAAAACAACTTATGGGAAAAAGTGCAAACTTCTCTACACAGATACGGATAGTTTGATTTATCAAGTAGATGACGTTGATGTGTATGAAATAATGAAACAACACATTCATAGGTTTGATACATCAGATTATGATAAAAATAATCAGTTTGGCATTCCTTGTGCAAATAAAAAAGTGCTAGGACTCATGAAAGATGAATGTTATGGCAAAATTATGACAGAATTCATTGGCTTAAGAAATAAAATGTATAGTATTTTAGTTGATGGTGGAACAACGATAAAGAAAGCTAAAGATATAAAATCTTATGATGTAAAGAAAACCATTACATTTGAAGACTATCGAAGATGTCTTGAAGATCAAGATATTATTCAACTAGAGCAATGCAATATACGATCAAAATTGCATATAGTTCATACGGAAAAACATAAAAAAATTGCTCTAAGTCCTTATGACGATAAAAGATATTTCTTGCCTCGCAGTACAGATACTTTACCATGGGGACATTACAGAATAATGGAAGAACAGATGTCGCTAGCTGCAAGTCAACTGGAGGGGGAAGCAAACAAGCAGAATCCAGTAGCCAATGAGAATCCTGTAATGCAAGAGGAGGAGGAGATGGAAGCAATACAAGTGGAAGCTAAGAAGGGGAATCCAGCAGCCAATGAGAGAAGAGTAAGTGAAGAGAGGATGGAGACCAATGAGAACTCTGTAATGCAAGAGGAGGAGGAAGTAAAACGTGTAGAGATGATGCTTTACAATAACGAAGGACAAAGTCTCGTAATCGAATACGATATTCCAGAAGAATTCATGCATGAATGGAATTCATCCGTGGAGGGGATAAATTCCAATGAAGTGAGGAGTAGGAATATATTGCAAGAGGCAATGGATGGAGTAGAAATTATGAAAGGGAGCTGACTATATGAGCCGATGCAACACGATAAGGAATACATTCGAGCAGTCGAAGAGGTTGAATACAGTCTACCTTTTGCAAAGAAGTCAAGACTCGACTAAGTAAGTTTATAGTTACTTTTCTTCATTTATTCTCTATCAGTGGTTGTTAACCTCATTTTGCACTAAACAAGGTTGCAGAACGCGACTTCCTACCAACAAAGAAAGCTACAGACTGAAAAAGATACAGAAAACATGGTAACAGCACTGAAAGAGGTCAAAACTAGATTTGGTGTCAAGGTTGTCACTGAGGTGGACGACTCTTTCCAAATATTTTTACCAAGCAAAATATCGTCAATGCTCTTACAAGATAGTAAACTTTATAGTGATTTAAGCAACGTCGCAAACAAACTTACATTATTTGTTATATATCAGAGAGGAAATTCGTTTAGGTTTAGTACTTCTACAAAATTATGAGAAAAATTTGTTTCTTCTACGTATTTCTTTATAATCATTATTATACATTAAATATATAAATAAATATCAATATTTATCATAATAATTATTCTTTTTATTTACCTTTGATCCTTATCCTTATCCTTACATTTCATTTATATCTACCTTAATTTTATTTAATATCATTTTTATTTATCCAGCTATCATGCTCGTTACTAAATCCTAACCATTTTACATAAATTCGGTTACCACTCTTCTTTAACATATTTTCTACAAGATAAATTTCAGAGTACATAGTCTTTTTAATTTCAGTTTCATGAAAGCCTCCAGTCACGGGATTATCATAATAATCTTTCACGTGGTAAGTTAATGGATTAGTTTTTACTACATTCGTAATTGTAAAAATTTCGGTTGACCAATTTGCAGTATAACATTTTTCAAAAACATGTTTTATTTTACTTATTGTAACGTCGGAATTGACGTTTTGCTGTTTTGCTCTTTTTGAGTCTGCCCTCTATGGACTGTAACTCGGGCTGAGCTTCTGGACTAGGCTGAGAGCATATAAGAAACGAGGAAGAAAGTGGTATTGAGATACACGGCCTGAAAAGAGAAAAACCGAGCAAGGACGGCGTAACGTGTCTGTTGCACGTTACATTTCTTTAAGGGGTCCGTTAAAATGTATATCGTTTAAATTTAAAAGTAATTGTTGCAACGGCATGTGGAGCCTGAGCAACTCGTACCTTTAAATGGGTGTTTTTACCGCGACTTTAGATTCTTTATTTTTGAAAAACCTTGTGTGATTTCAACGGCAGTTTACGCCTGGGAAATCACCACTGGAGTTTCCTTTGTAACGTCCTATGACCTTATCTATCTTGATTTTTTTAACTATATGATTGATGATTGGAAATCTATAATTTGGGAAAAAAACAACAATTCTTTCAATGTGAATTTTCTGAATTAATTCCTGATTTTGAAATTCATTCGGAAAAGGCAAAAGTAACTTTAGATTTAAATGAAAATATGGGAAGTTCTATTATTACGAATTTAGCTTTAAGAAATGATATTGAAAAAGTTTTATTTTTAAAACTCGGTAAAAAATTAATTTACATAAAGATATTCAGCAAATATTGAATATGGTAAGTGAAATAAATGATAATTTAGAAACTAATGATTTTAAAAATAAGGATTTTAGTGTTATAGAAAGTAATATAAATGATCTTGATAAAAATAGTTTGATTGAATATATGAATAATTCTGAAATAAATATTGAAAGTTTTATTGGTAATATTAACATTTGTTTAAAAAAATTTAAAATTGATTCAGATGAAGAATTTATTGGTTATGATTATCCAACATTTTGTAAGATACTTAAAGATACTGTTGAATTTGATTCTAATGAAAAATATGGTAAATTGCAAAACACAATAAATTTTTTAACATTTGATATTGAAGATATGCCTGAAAATTTTATAGGAAATTTCAATTCTGAATTACTTAAAGATGAGGAGACTCTACACTGTGGTTCTATTTCTTTAATTACAGAAAATGAATTTGATACGATAAGTAATGAAAATTTTAATGAAAAGAAAAGACAACAATTACTGAAAAACACTGTTGATTTGGTCGTCTGTTGGTTAGAGGGCGAAAAATTTGGGATTTGTAATATTGAAGAACATGCAATTAATTTAACAGATGAAAAACCAGTTTATGTTAAACAATTTCCATTAGAATATAATTTAAAACAAATCGCTATAGCTGAAACTAAAAAATTAATATTAAATGATTTAGCAAGATCATCTACTAGCGCATTTAATGCACCTGCTTTTGTTGTTCTTTAAAAAGGTCTAACTAAAGATGGTAAAAAAAATGGAGATTAGTAATTAATTATAGAAAATTAAATGCTAAAACTGTTCCAGATCCTTATTTTTTACCTAATATTACTGAAATTTTTGATAATATAGGTAAAAATAAGTATTTCACTACAATTGATATGGTATCAGGTTTTCATCAGGTAAGAATGAAAGAATCGGACATTCATAAGACAGCTTTTAGTGTACATGCCCTAGGGAGATTTGAATTTAAGGTACTTCCTTTTGGTTTATTTAATAGTCCTAGGGTTTTCAGAGAATTCTAAATTCGGTACTTGGTGATTTATTAGAAAAAGGATTTTGTTTTGTTTACATTGACGATATTATTATTGTAGCGAATTCAATTGAGGAACATAATGAACGGTTTAATTTGATTGCTGAAAACCTAAGAGAAGCAGGGTTGAAGTTAGAAACAAGTAAATGTAAGTTTTTTCAAAAAGAAGTAGAATTTTTAGGGCATTTAATAAGTGAAAATGGTATTAGGACTGATCCGAAAAAGGTTGAAGCTATAAATAAATTTCCTATTCCTAAAACGGTAAAAAATATTCGGGAATTTCTAGGTTTGACAGGCTATTATAGGCGATTTATTGATAATTTTGCAGACATAGCAAAACCAATAATTCAACTTTTAAAAAAAGAGAAATAATTTCTTTGGAATGAGGTCAGACAAAAAGCTTTTGATGAATTAAAAAAAGCATTAACTTCAGCGCCGGTTTTACAATTTCCGGATATGAATAAACCTTTTATTATCACGGCTGATTCGTCAGGCTATGCGATAGGATGTGTCCTTTTTCAAGGAAATTTTGGGGAAGATAGGCCAATTGCTTTTGCTTCAAGAGTTTTGAAAGCCGCAGAGAAAAATTATCATACTTATCAAAGGGAAGCTTTAGCAATTATGTTTGCAGTAAAAACATTTAGAAATTATATTTATGGAAATAAATTTTACATAATTACAGATCATAAACCATTGTTGTCATTTAAATCTGCAGATAAAAATTCGCGAGTTCAAAGGTGGCGTTTAAAGTTATTAGATTATGATTATGAAATTATTTATAAACCGGATAAAGTCAATACTAATGCGGATGCATTGTCTAAAAATCCTATAGAAAATAGTCAAACAAATGTTATTACAAGAGCTCAAAAAGCAAAAGAGTTAGAAAAATTAGATAGTAAACAAAATTTGACTAATGATATGAAAATTCAAAAATTAAATGAGGATCGTATTAAACAAAAAGCAAAGAAATTTAACAAACGAAAGAAGGATAGAAATACGATATTCAAAAATCGAGAAAAAGTAGAGCGAAATGAAAATAAATTTGAAAATATTGCATTTACAAAAAAATCTGTTGAATTTAGGAAAAATAATTTAGTTCATTTTATTGATAAGAATAAACAGTCATTAGATAGAAATACAAGTAAATTAATAGATAAATTTAATGTTGCTTTTAAGGGAATTTTGAATGAAATTGAAGTCATAAATTTAAATGTAAATAAAATATTTGTATTATGTATAGATGTGGGTTAATCTGCAATAACTCTTAAGAATAATATCTATGACATTTTTAGTTCATTAAAACAAATTATGTTAGATAAACAACTATATAGATTCAGTATTTCTAAAGATTTGCAAATAGTTAATTTAAATTGGGCGGATATTGAAGAGATTTTATTTGAAGTTTTTAAAGATAGTATGATTAGGATAGTTATTTGTTTAAATTATATAGAATATGTTGATTTAGATAATAGAGATAAAATATTTAAAGAAAATCATTCTAGTATTATGGGAGGTCATTCAGGTGTAAATAGAACATATAATAGGATAAGGAGTAAACTTTTCTGGGAAAATTTAAAAGCTGATATTGAAAATAGAACAAAAAATTGTGAAGATTGTCAAAGAAATAAGTTGAAAAGAGTAAAAACTAGGCAACCAATGGTAATTACAGATACACCAAGTAAAACTTTTGATAAGGTTGCAATGCATATAGTTGGTCCTCTAAATATAACTAAAAATAGTAATAAATATATTTTAACTATGCAAGATTTACTTTCTAAATATTTAGTGGTAGTTCCTTTACAGGATCAAACTGCAGAAACTGTTGCATATGCATTTATTAAAAGATTTATTTGTATTTTTAGTTCTCCTAAAATAGTTTTAACTGACAGGGGTGCAAATTTTACTAGTAAACTTTTGAAAGCAGTTGCAAAACGTTTTAAATTTTCTAAAATCGAAACAACTGCATTTTCGCCTCAATCCAATGGTTCATTAGAAAGAGGTCATCATCCTTTATGTGAATATTTGAAGAATTTATCGCAAAAAAAATTATGTGGGAATGTCTTAGGCCCTGAGGTGTAACGTCCTATGACGTTATCTATCTTGATTTTTTTAACTATATGATTGATGATTGGAAATCTATAATTTGGGAAAAAACAACAATTCTTTCAAAATTCAAATCGTAACATCGATTATGTCAATGTCATAAGATTCGTTGATTGTCACACTTTCGAAGGTAAGAGCTCAGCTGACGCTGAGCTTGCGAAACGCAGACTAAGCGTTGTACTTTTGGGAAAACCGCAATATTGTATGTAGAATTGCAAAATGTTTAATGATTAATATTCAATAATGTTATGAATTTGTAAACTAAGTTTAGTGCTTAAAAAAGACACAATCCTCTCATTTCGGCAGTCAAGATTTCGTATCGACTCCGTCCACGCCGGTTTGAAAAGTGGTGGAGTTTTGATACTTTTTAATTCATTATCGTGGAAAAATACTTGTTTTTGTATTTTATATTTGTATTACTATTTTTAAGTTTTCTTAAAAATAAATATAGTAAATGATATTATATTCTTAATGTGGTGAATAATTTAATTCCGACTCTTAAAATCTGTGAATCTTAAAAACCTGCACCTTGAGATCTGAAGTAATTCGTTTAGATCATTGAATTGTTTTTGAAGGCACCTATCAAACAAAAACATTAACTGGACATTCAACAATTCTCCTTGAATAACAAAGGATTATCAACGACATTGGTTCAAATAAGGTAAGTTCCGATCATGTTCTCATCGAAAATACATTTATTTGAGAGATTTAGGTACTTATAATCGCTAGACTTTTATCGCTATAAATAATCCTGACTATATGCATTAAGTTGAGGTAGTCACGACTTAACATCTTAATAATAGTAATTTATCGCGAGCCACCGGCACTGGCTCGTACTCAAACGAAAATAGTGTAGGTCACGAAAGGCAAGTTGCTTTTGGAAAAATAGATCGGTAAATAAATTTAAGCTACTTACTTTTAATTTATTGTAGCTACGGTTGACTTGTTGATCTGCACTGGGTATTAAAAATTCCTGAGTGAATTAAACGATATACAAGAATGGCTTTCAATGTTCGGTAAGTCATTCATATTTTTTTTCTTTTGTTAAATTAGAACGGGGAAATATGCTTTTGACAATTTAAATATTATAATGGTTAATTTCTGTAAAAGGGTGATATTTATTCATTTCTTTCCCATGGTGCTAGTCGGTCGCAGTAACAAGATGTTGTTCTTGTACAAATACATGGCTAGTTTGTAGGGAGATAAGAGCGCAGGCGGCGCACTTGAGTCGAAGGTCTACAGTTTTATTGCTTGCAGCTGTGTCGACTAGTGTGCCTAGCCCTAGCCTCTATCTCCCTTGAAAGAATTCTGGTTTTTTTTTGTCGTCGCTTGCACGGACTTTCATAGGAGAAAACCCTGGGAAAGTGTCGCGCACTATTTGCTTATTCATTCTTGAGTAACGAAAAAGAGTACGCCTGCATTAGTTTGATATGTTTATAACTTCCTTCGAGATAGAATTCGATGAAAGAAATCATAAACGTAGCAATTTCGGTTTCTTCACAGGCAACTTTTCAACCTATACTACTGGCTTCTCGCAATATTATCCAAGTTATGCACCACGTTCCGCTTATTCCACTTTTTCAGAGCGTTAAATTTAAATTCAAATGAATATAACCCTATATACTACATGCACTATTAATACATATAATATTTAACCCCATGCACTATAACCTTATATTCTACATGCATTATTAATATAGATAATTAATTTAACTCCATACAATACATGCGCTATTAATATACATACGGGTGATTATCTCTGTGAGATCGACCTGCTAAAATTTTTTTTTGTTCAAACTATCCTAAATCTCTTCTACTCGGGGAAACACAACTCTTAAAATTTTTTTAGATTGTTTCCATCAAGCCTCTTCGAGCTGCAGAGGGTCAAAATTGGTGAAATCAGGATTTTTGGAATTTTTTGACTATATTCAAAAATGTTTAGCTCCTCAGGAAAGCGGTTTTCAACAAAATACTTTTTTTAGAAAATTTGCTCAACTTTTAAAAAAAAATATTGTTAAAATTATATTTATATGTGTGTGTGCGTACGTGCGTGCGCGCGTGTGTGTGTGTGGGTGGGTGTGGACGCGTGTGTGTGTATGCGTGTGTATGTATGTGTGTGTGTTTCAGCAGTCATATATGCAATTTAAACATTAAAATTGAAAATATATATCATTTTGACAATATTTTTTTTGAAAAGCTGAGCAAATTTTCTGAAAAAAAGTGTTCTAAATATTTTGCATGTAGAATATAAGGTTATAGTGTATGGGATTAAATATTATCTATATTAATAGTGCATGAAGAATGTAGGGTTATATTCATTTGCATTTGAATTTAACACGCTAAAAAAGAGGAATAAGCAGAACATGGTGCGTAACTTGGACAATATAGTGTGAAGCTAGCTGTATCAGACTAATCTCGCTTGGACGGTCTGAAATTGCCGATGAGTTGTACAAGCTACCCATGATGGCTCTCTCGAACCCAACCCCAACACTGGGCAGGTTGCGCAGGTGTGATTAACTACGTCACATCCCGCGCTCCGCACGCGGTCGAGTAGAGACACTTTTCGCGAGTTCCGTCGGCGCTGGCTCCGCTACGGGAGCTGTCAATTCGCCTGCGGAGCTCGTCAGCTGTACCACGATTTCCACGACGCAGCAATATTTATTGCTACGTCGCACTACCTACATTGAATTTTTTAACGTTCTATTAAAACGTTCACATACACTAGCGTGAAGATTACTATGTGAAGAGTAAAGATTGATTTTATGCTTTTTCATGAGCTGATGGAAATTTGAATTGTAAAATTCTTTTCCTTGATCGGTTTGCAGGTTTTTTGGTACTCGTCCTTGCTTCAATATTCCCTCCATTGCTTTAGAATATATCTATGACAATGAGTAACTAGTTAAAACCTTTATTCTCCTTAGAGTAAGGCAACATTTCTACAAGATCAGCTTGCCAAGTCTCATCTATCCCGCGTATATCATATTTTCATCGCTTATATCTGCGTCGAGCTGGTTTATGCAACTCTTCAACCACTCTTTGATGCTCCATTTTCACTCTTCACTGTTAATTATTTTATTTTGTTTCTGAATATCATCCCAAAACTTTTTCGCAGCAGCATCTTTCAATTCTTGTTTTTCTTTTTCTTTTATCATTGGTGCGATTATTTTATCATATTCTATTAATAACTTATGAAGATTGTCTATTATATTTTGTTGTTTTGTAACAGCTGCATTGATTTTATTGAATTCTGCTTTTATAGGATCATCTGTTAAAATTTTAAGTGTGCTAAATTTTTTGTTTACACACAAAAGCACTAACTTCTTTACTTAGCATTTTTTGAAAACTCTCGAGGGCGATTGCATCATTAGGCTTACTAAGAGTAGCAAGGTTGCACAATCTTTATTTTGTAAATCAAAATTACCATCTGAAGTAAAATTGAAACCAGGGCCTGCAGGTCCGCGAGCTACTTCTTGCGGTCACTCAAGTGTGCGTCCAAACACATCGAGACTCATGATAGAAATGATGGAAAAATTGGTATGCATCAAAATATATGTCCTGCTTCACGTCACTCCTCAATAATTGATTGGACTTCATTGACGTGATTATTATTTCCAGCAGATTGTTTGGCAAGAAGTAATCGAAGTCGCTCAACAAGCTCGTTTAGATCATCCCAGTAAATTAGATCAATAGAAAATGATAGAATCTGATGATAGATCTTGGTAGAAGATATAAAGTATACCTATATTTTCAACTCATTGACGTTCGAATACGTCCATTTTTACTGAATTTTTTTCGATGAGCATTCGATGCTTCCAAAATTTTGCGATAATTATTACGATCTGCATCGTTTATTTTATTTCCATCTGGTTGTCTGATAAAGAGTAGCTCCATCACTTTTAGGATAACTTTTGTTATTCACTCTTATGGTATTATTATCAAACTCAATTTCTACATTACCAATCATATATCTTCCATTTTCATTCCTAGCTCCATATATATTATCTAAATTGCTGCAGCTTGTATCCAGTAATGATAAAAAGTCAGTTGACTGAGTTTGATGGTGCACAGATTTAAATGTAGAATTTAAAATTGTGCCATCTAATGAAGCAAACTCATCATCATCATCGTCATCATCATCATCATTATATGTAGAACCTGTTTGATTAATGTCATGAACTATGTAACTTGATTTATCAAGCCTCATCCCTTTATTCTGGTATTTACTTGATCTATTCATATCAGCATTCGAAGGTCCATTGCTTTCTGTTCTCGAATCGATGAGCTTTTCAAGTGAAGTAATGACAGGTTTTAATGTATCACCAATTACTTTTTCCAAATCATCTCTCTCTTGTTTTAATAAAGCATGTTAAGGTATTTATGACTGGGGTTGGGGTGCGAATAATAACTCACTTCTTTTAATTGTATAAAAGAAACAAAAGTATATTAACTTAAAATTTACACTTGAAAACGCAGCTAGCTGCCTGGAGTTGCTTTCACGTCTCCGCTCTCGGTCCCGATTCCCACCAGAATGCCCCCACGCTTTTCAGTCCCTCGCGTCTCTACTCTAGTATCTACACAAACGCCCTCTTTCGCCCTTAACACTCACTTACTCTCAACTCCAGTACTAGCGAGATACATGAGAATCCTAGATATAAAAAAAATGAGAAAATTATATTTTATAACATTCGGCCATCCTAAAGGAGTTTGGTCCCTCAAACGTTTTATTTTACATAATCTTTTAAATAGCTTGGTGATCGTTTTTCACGCTTAGATCTCTTTTCAGTGTTTGATTCCACCGTTACATTTTTGTTTTGATTTTTATCAACTATTTTTGTTTCGCTAAACTTTTGCACTTCGTTGTCAATTTTATTTTTCTTAGTATTATCAATCTCAACGCTATTACCTAAATCTTTTTCATTACAATTTTCATCTTCGCTCTCATAACTTGAAACTTCAGGACTATCAGACTCATGACCCGTCCAAATCTTCAGCTGTGAAACATGTGCCGTAGTCTCGTAACCTCTATCCCCTGATTCATTTAATTTCTTAATACGGTAAGTATCATTTACACTATCTCCAACAATAACCATTGGCTCCCCATATTGCAGCTGAAGCTTTGTCGAATGTCCTGTCGCAACTGGATTTCGCTTCATAAAAACAATATCTCCTGATTTAAACTTTACATTAGTGTAACGATTTTTGTCATATCTTTCTTTATACTTAGTTTGTTCTAAAGCTATTCTTTGTCTTATTTCCTCTTGAATTTCATTAGGTGGTATATATGATTCGCAATTTACAGTAAGTGATCGAGTATTTTGCTCTCCAAATCTCGGTAAATAACCTAATAAAGCTTCAAACGGTGTTTTCCCTGTAACAATACTAATTGTCGAATTAATGTCGCGTTCAATCGCTGGAATTTGCTTATCCCAATTATTTTCTCCTAAATCAGTGACCGCAATCTTCATCGCTAGAATCAAAGTTTGATTCAACCGCTCAATTAACCCATTCGCTTGCGGATGACGACTGCTATTTAAGGTATGCTTAATGCCATGTTTCAAACAAAATTCTTGAAAAATGTGCGCTGTAAAACTAGTTCCCCTATCAGATATTATTCGCTCAGGCGCTCCAAATTTATATACAAACTCTTCAAGTTTCTTTACAGTAACTTTCGCAGTAACATCTTTTACAGCCACTATCTGTACAAACTTTGTTAAATTATCAATAAGTCCAAAAACATATTTATTATTTCTCGGAGTTGTAGGAAAAGGTCCTACATGATCTATATGGATCATCGCAAACGGTCGTTGCCCTGCAGGAATTGGATGAAGCTCTCCTACACCCGGTCCCGCTTTTCGTTTAGCTAAAATGCACTCTAAACAATTGTTAATATGCATACGCACATATCTTCGTAATCCTGGAAAATAATAATATTGCTCAATACGCGATGCAGTCTTTTCAATCCCAAAATGACTACCAAAATTATGAAACTTAATAACTAAAGATTTTCTCATTGCCTTTGGCACAACAAATAGCTCTCGTTCACGGTTTTGACCTTCTTGTACAATAAACCATTTCGCAATACAAAATTATTAACCTTTCGCTTCTCCTCTTTGTCACGATTACATTCTTTCTTTTGTAAAATATTAATCAATTCCAAAACAGTCGAATCAGATCTCTGAAATACAAGAATTTCATTTTCTACTAAATCAATATTTAATATTCTTTCAGTTAACCTCTCATCTTGATCCCTATTTACAGGAGCTCTAGATAAAGCGTCCACGTGTTTCATCTGCTCCCCGCTTTTATGCTTAACTTCAAGATCGAATTCCGAAATCTCACTCATCCATCTAGATATCTGGGCATTTTTCGTTTTCCACGCGTTCATATGTACTAAACTTTGGCAATCCGTAACTACTACAAACTTTATTCCGATCAAAAAGGGTCGCAACCTATCCAGCGCCCACGCAATTGCCATGAGTTCTAGACGACTGGAGTGATATTTTGTTTCCGCCTCAGACGTACATCTACTTATCGCATATACTAATTGTAATGCACTGTCTTCAGAGTCTGCTTGTAAAAGCATAGCCCCTAATCCTTGTGATGAAGCATCTGTATGTAATTCGGTTTTGAGCGCTTTCGGATTGTACAATTTTAAAACTGGCCTTGACAACAATTTTATTTTAATTTCTTCAAACGCTTTTTCTTGTTTTAATCCCCACGAAAACTCTGCTTTTTCCTTCAATAAATCATACAAAGGCCTTCCCACCCGAGCAAACCCTGGAACGAACCTACGGAAGAATCCAGCTAAACCTAAAAATCGTCGCACTGCCGACTTATCAGTCGGAGTTGGGAACTCTTCTATCGCAGTAATTTTTCGATCCCCTGGCCTGATTTCACCAGTTCCTAACGTATATCCTAAATAATCTACATTTTTCAAACCAAATTTGCACTTTTCCAAGTTTAAGGTTAAACCTGCATCACTTAGTAATTCTAACACATATTGCAAATTTTCAATAAGCGTTTTCCAGTCTGTCGCAAAAACTACTGTGTCATCAAAAAAATTTATAACAATTTTCTTTTTACGCGCCCTACCCAAAACTTTATCCATTAACTTTGCAAAATATCGCGGAGCATTAGTTAATCCAAACACTGCTCGCTCAAAACGTCCAGTTTGCGTCTCCGTAATAAAAGCCGTTTTGTCTTTTGCCCGCTCAGTTAAAGGCATTTGCAAATAACCCGAAGTTAAATCTAAAATAGCGAAAAATCGAGCTCCATTTAAATCAGCTAACATGTCATCAAAATTTGGAATAGGAAAAGACATTTTCTTTGTTATTTTATTCACCTTTCGCATTTCTAAAATCATTCTTGGAGAACCATCCTTTTTACGGATCACGAATGCTGGACTCGCAAAATCAGAATCAGTTTCCGAAACAATACCTACCTTTTTGTATTCATTGATTATATTTTCAAGATCTTTTCGGTCACGCTCATTTAATTTGTATGGCTTACTCTGTACCGTTTTACCGTCTTCAACTTCAATATCCATTTCAATTAAATCCGTTTTACCTAACTCATCTAAGCTTTTCGCTATACAATGTCTATAATTATTCAATAAATTAACTAATTCGCATTTTTGTTCAGGTGTAACTTCGGTTCCGGTAATTACTTCTTCCGCAATTACAGAATCATAACGTCGTTCTTTCTTTTCCGCTAACTCAACCGATAACAATTTGTCTCCGATTTTATCATTTACCTTGACGTTTTCACACGTAGTACCGACGTTTTCTACTAAGACAGGTAACTCAAATTTATCTAAAACAACATTAATCAGATTTATCGCACCAGGTTTCAATTCAATTTGTTCACGCGAACGCACTTCGATACTTTTGCTTAGATCCATCTCACTTAAGTCTAAATCTGCAAACGTCAAATTATGACCAACTCGCGTATAACTGATATCTTCTGCTTCAGTAAAAGGTCGACCCAAAATAACATCAAAATTCTGAACGGTGTCAGGTACAATTCTCATTAACAACATGCGCGGTTTCAAATCATCAACTTTGACAGACACATTCACAATACCAGGTGATATTACTTTATTATTCCCGAAACCTAATAATTCAGAACGTACGTAATCCACGCTTAGACCGGCGCTCAATGCCGCTGTCGCTTTAATTGTACAAACAGAAGCTCCCATGTCTATTTGCGCCGTCATGTCACAAGAAGCTACAAAAATTTGACGAATAAACTTATCTCCACTCTCAGACGTACCCGTTGCATTTACCAGGTTAACTTCATTTTTCCCCTCCTTTTTCACATCATGTTTTTCATTATTTATTTCACTCGGCTTTGAATTATAACGACTCGCTACATGCCCCGGTTTCTTACAAATATAACATGTAAATTCACGCTTTGGTTTTTCACACAGTCGCGAAATATGCCCTGCCTCGCCACAGTTATAACATTTTCCCGAATTTACGCTTTTATCTGTCGCAGCAGCTCGATTTACACTCGTGGCTCCATCTGTAGTTATTACCTTCGTTCCGCTTCCCTTGGACGCAGTCGACATCGCTCCGATGTTTCCCTTTCCATCAAACTTGCTTGGCTTGAACTCGTTGCGACGCTCGCGATTCTCCTGAATGCGGCCCCGTCGACCATCTTGGATGCCTTCAAATTTTACTAGATCTTGTAGCATAGCGTCTGATGATGTATAATCACGCCCCAACAGGTATTGAGCTGATTCTCGTGACCACAATCCCGACGCCATTTCATCTCGAATTTCCATCACGGAAAAGTTCAAACCCTCACATAGCCATAACTTTTCAAGAAAATAGTCTTGTAACGTTTCGTTTTTCTGTTGACATCGAGCCATCATAATTTTTAGTTTCTCACTTCTCATGCGCGTGTACGTAAAAGTTGTTTCAAATGCTGTCTTGAATTCTTTAAAAGTCTTTACACTTTCATTCTTCGTCAACATCCATTTCCAAGCTCCACTTCTCAATCGTGATTTAGCAACACCCAAGGTCACCTCTTCACTCCAACTATACAAAACCTTTGTGTCCGCTAGCTCTCTGATCCAAGCTTTTGCTTGCTCTGGACCCTCATTTCCATGAAACTCTCTTATTAGATTTTGGCTATTCGCAATCGGATATGCTTGCCCTTGAGTAATGTTTTCGCTTTGTCTCTGCACAACACTTGCAAGCGACGCTATAGCCGTAGCAAGAGAAGGTTGTTCCGATGTATCTATACCAGCTCTCGAAGCTTCTAGCTGTCTCGATAATTCCTGGATTTGGCGTTCATATTGTTCCCGTTCCTGTTGACGCCGCTGTTTTTGTCGTTCTACCTCAGTTAATGCCGCTTTCTCATTCTCGTTCGTCATTTTGACTTCTCAAATCTATCTCAAAATTTGTAGATTTCACAAAATCGTCCAACTTGTCTACACCTCCAAACTTCCAATCATAATACTACACTAACTTTCTCTCGATTTAGTCTCTTCGCTATCCCACTTCTGAATTTGTTAAGGTATTTATGACTGGGGTTGGGGTGCGAATAATAACTCACTTCTTTTAATTGTATAAAAGAAACAAAAGTATATTAACTTAAAATTTACACTTGAAAACGCAGCTAGCTGCCTGGAGTTGCTTTCACGTCTCCGCTCTCGGTCCCGATTCCCACCAGAATGCCCCCACGCTTTTCAGTCCCTCGCGTCTCTACTCTAGTATCTACACAAACGCCCATCTTTCGCCCTTAACACTCACTTACTCTCAACTCCAGTACTAGCGAGATACATGAGAATCCTAGATATAAAAAAAATGAGAAAATTATATTTTATAACAAGCATATTTCTGTTTAATAGCTTTACGTGCTCGCACGAGCTCGTTGAGAATATCCTTTTCTTTCTTGA
The DNA here is from genome assembly GCA_018906965.1 of Philotrypesis tridentata. NCBI lineage: Eukaryota > Metazoa > Arthropoda > Insecta > Hymenoptera > Pteromalidae > Philotrypesis > Philotrypesis tridentata. The sequence goes on from JACCIB010000309.1 coordinate 158,727, forward strand.
ACATAGCCATGCTGTCAAGCTGCTGTGTACAATAGAACTGCAGAGAATGCGATTTACATTTCCTTTTTTATTGCAAAACAATCAAATACTTTTCTGTATCTACCATTATTCATTTCTCTATCCTTGTCAATAACAATGAAACCATATTTATCGTTTTCCAGCATTCTGAATAAAGATTTCCAAATTCATTGAAAGTTAAATCAGTATTTACATGATCTTCGTATACATGTTTTAATTAAACATCATCTTGGCGAAAAATTACTAGCATGTTAATATTGTCTCTAATTAGATGTTTTGATATATGAGCATACGACTGACAAAGATAAAAACTGTCTACGCTTTTATGTCTACTTATACAGAAAAATGTTCTGACGTTATCTTGCTTCTCATAAGCTACATCATCAAAAATCATAATTGAATTTGGTAATACTTCATCTGTAGATACTACAGATTCATATTACTAAACGGCAGATACGATATACCTTTAATTGGATCTAAAATTTTGAGAAATTGATACTTGGGTCGATTCAACGATTTAGAGTATACATGCACATTTTGAAATCTAAGACCATTCGGATGTATAATTAGAGCGAATAAACTATTTGTTTTGCCACAGTTTGATGGGCCGCAAAAAACTGCTCGGATACTATCTGGTAGTAATTCTCCATGCCATTTCTTTTTTTTCTGTGTTCCAAGATCAAAGTTTGCTATTGGAAGTTTGACTTTCTGGTCTGTAAAATGCATGTTGACGTGACAAAGGTATCTTTAAAATTGAGTCTAAAATAATATAAATCCTTTTTTTATATTGTTCATCTCTCAGTTTTGAATCAGCACTCGAAGAGAGATAATTGTACACAAGTCTCAGAAATGACCAAAAGGTCATGGATTGCTTGATAAAGTATTCAATAACTTACCTATTGAAATGCATCTTCCAGGTTATCAATACTGTAGTTCCGGAACTAAACTAAAAAAGCGAATAAAAAGAGGTGATCCCGGTATAAATCCGCTTGAAATTCAATCATTCTCTTTCAAACAATCATGGAAGATAGTTTTACTTTGAGTCTTTCAGGAAATTCTTCTGTTTTAGAAGCACAATGTTTTCTTTTAATCGAACTGTCTCAGCATAAGAAATACGCTTTGGGTTTATTTGAACTCTTAACGTTTAACTCAATCCCCATTGTAGATGAAACAAATAATAAACTTCATAGAAAAAACGGAGATACAATAACTATTCCTACTGGAAATTACGAGGTAGAAGCTATTAATAAATTTTTTAATGAAACTTTGAAATCGAAAAAAATTGAATTTAGCTTGAAAGATAACAATAATACTCGTAGAAGTGAAATTAAATGCAGTTATCCACTGGATTTTGCACCTAATAATTCTATAGGTCGTCTTCTTAGTTTCGCTCCAGGCATTCTCAAAGAAAAAATTAACCACCATTCTGATTTTCCATTAAAAATATTGAAGATAAATTCACTCAGAGTAGAGTGTAACATTACTACTGGTGCATACATCAATAACAAAAAGGTACGCACAATCCACGAATTCTTCACCAGAGTTCCTCCAGGATTGAAAATCGTAGAAGTTTCGTCTCATGTAATTTATATTCCAGTTAGTGTTAAGTGTATAGATAATCTTCAAATTCGAATCGTGGATCAAGACGGAGACTTGGTGAATTTGTGAGGAGAGGAAATTACTATAAGACTTTACATCAAAGCGATATAATGGGCATTGTTTTCAATTCTAATCTGCATATAAAACAGCTGCAATGGTAGACATCCATCAGTCGATAAACGAAAGTGAAACCGTTAACACGGCGGAGCATACAGTTCCTCAAAAGCACAGGACTAACAGTTCGTGGAAAAAAATCAGTTGCATAATTCTCTACTACTTCTAGAAAAATGGACGAAATTCTTCAAATTCTCGTTTTGTGATAATTGGATTACAAACTAAGAGATAAGATGTTAAAGATGCAAATTACAGCAGATTTGATCACTGTTAAATTAGTAATGTAAAACTATTCTTGAATTCGAAATCTTATCCATATGGTAATCTGAACATTGACATATTTAAAAATCAGTATGCAATGCTCTATTATATGTACATTGATTTTCAAAGAAGCTGCTATGGAAGAGATCCGCAACGAGTGATGGTTAAAGAAGAGTATATCAATAATGTTTCACTCGTAGTTATTGACTGTTTACGGCAAAACGAAACTCTAAAAAGCGCTCCTGTGGATGTACGTTTAGAAATTGAGGCTGTAAAGCCTTCCCCACAATCTACATCAGCTTACTGTTTGATCTTACATGATCGCATTACTCAGTATAACCCTGTTAGTGGAGAAGTAAAGAAGCTTGTTTAAAAATAAATAAATAAAACAAATGGAGTATGCAGTAGACATGGTTGGCTTTAAGCAAATGGGAGGTGATTATATTCTAAAGGAAATAGCAATTATTCCTCTTAATCACAGTGGAGATCCTATAGTTCATTTATTCAAGAATCCATTCTCATTGAATAGACTTTCTAATAAACTACAAGCAGCAAATATGTGGCTCAAACGTAATTATCATGGAATAGCCTGGAACACGAATGGGCTTGATTACTGTCAAATTGGAAACCTGTTTCGTGAATCGCTGCAAGATGCTACCAAAATTTTAGTCTTAGATAATCTAAAGCAAAAGTGGCTGCAATGTTTTAAATTACTAGTTTACAACATTCAACAATATCGTTATTCATTAAGATCCTCTGACAAATGTGTAACTATATGCACAAACCATAATCCAATTTACAAGACTGCATGTGCATTACACAATGTCAAACACATGAAAATATTTTATCAGTCATACAAAGAATGGTAAGAAAAATTTTTAAAAATCTCAAAAAAAGAAAAAATAGAAAAAGCTATAGGCAAACTGGAACAAAAGAGGCGGGGGGAGCAATTCCCCTCTCTTCTTATGGGTTCTTGCTTTGAGAAAGGGGCAGTACATACCAGAACCCGTAGGTATACTAGAACAACAAGGGAGGGGATCCACTGTTTCAGTATACTGTAGGCATACTTGAACAGCAAGGGAGGGGATCCACTGTTCTAGTATACTGTAGGCATACTGGAATAGAAAAGGGAGGAGATCTATTGTTCCAGTATGCCTATGTTCCAGTATGTCTATAGCCTATCTACTGCACTGGTCAAAAGTTTCGCACGTTTGAAGATGACGAACTTGAATTCAGGCTTTCACGAAAATACTCGATTTTACCTTTTTTCTTAAAATCCCCTGGTAAAAAGTACCACGATTTACTAGCGAATAACTCGTGAAAATTAACCGAATTCGTGACAAACTCGTGAATGAACTCGCGTGACACCCTGCTAAAATTGGGACGCTAACTGCTGAGTTACTCGGAGCAAACTCGCTAATTATTTAATTTAAAATAAACAATTAATTGCTTAGCGATTATTCCTATAAAATTAATTATTATTATTTATATTATTATGCAATCATAATATAAATAATAATAATCCATTAACTTAATAGAAACAATTCTTATTATTTAATCGGCGGTTGCTCCTATTTATCAGATTTATCAGATGATCCGATGTATTAGACGATGGCTAAATCAGTAGAGTGTCAAGCTAGTAATCCAGATGTCTAGGGTTCAAGCCTGACTCTCGGCGATTTTGAGGATTAACTTTTCACCTCTTTGTTTACATATTTATATAAGAATTTAAGAAGGATGATGTAAAAATAAAAAAAAATTATCAGATTTGGAGGTTATGTTTGGGCATCGCGAGCGTGTCGCGAACCAGCAGAACGAGGTGTAGCTCCGCGCGCACGCGGTTCATCGCGAGTTCTTAACTCTATAATTCGCGAACAGAACTCGATAACTATTAGCGTATTGGCTAGTCCGACTCGCCAATTTTTTACCAGGGTCCTTCTAATTTTTTATCTAAGCATCCGTTTGCAACGTTCAATACGTCAAATTAAAGATTTTTCTTGTACTTTCTAACTACTTGAAGCATTTTTCATTTTGCTTTTGATGAGCTATATGCTTCTCAAGTAGATCGTCTTTGAATGTATGTGTGTGAGTTTGTATATCAAGGGGCGCGGTAGCGCCACGATGGCAAGTATAAGGTACGTTCAGTACGCACGCCGCCGTCGGGCGCTAGCCAGACCCTATTATACATCTCATAGGCATTGTTCGAAACTTGACTTACGGTTTTTTTCACTTTGACAGCATTATTTGTCACATAGAACTACTCAAACGAAAGCTTGAGACGAAAGTAATAAAATCACATCAGGGTCATATTGTGTGAAATGGCTTCTATTAAATGTTATTCTGAATTGAAAGTTCCGGCTCATGAATTCTCGTCAAAAAAATTGTTCTCCCTGATAATTTGTCACATAGAACTACTCAAACGAAAGCTTGAGATGAAAGTAATAAAATCACATCAGGGTCATATTGTGTGAAATGGCTTCTATTAAATGTTATTCTGAATTGAAAGTTCCGGCTCATGAAATCTCGTCAAAAAAATTGTTCTCCCTGATAAATTGTTTTCCGCCATACGTCATCATGTGTGACGTCAGCGCTATAGATATATACTTGTGTACAGATATGTGGTGCAGACGACGATTACAATAACACAGTGCTAAGGTATAGATAGATAAGCAAGCAATTTTATCAAGGGGCGCGTTTGTTAATAATTATAAATCAGTGTTAAATGTAATATAAATTTAACCTAAATATATATTTTAAAACAGTGTTAAATTCTTGAGTCTGTCTAGGGGGACATAATAGCGGACGCGAAAAACAAAAAAAGCGTACGCAAAATTCTTCCTTATAAAAAGAAAATTCCAATCAATTTTCGCGTACCAAAGAAAAGTTTGTCTATATAAGGGGATTTAATAGCGGACGCGATAAGCACAAATAGCGTACGCGAAAACCACAAATAGCGTACGCAAAATTCCCTCTTATAACACGAAAACTCGAATCAATTTCGCGTACGCACAAGTTGTGCGTATAATTCGTTGCGTACGCTAATTTCGCGTACGCGAAAAAATTACTATTGTTTATAGCTGCATGTATTTATTAACAAATTTGTAATTGCATACGTATAGCGTACGCTAAAATAATACAATCACAGTTTCTAACAGAGTAACTTATCGTAGCGCATACGTGAGTTAGAAAAAATGTTTAGCTCTCGTTGAGGTTATGCTGCCCATGAAATATATATATATATATATTGCTTGTGTATGTATACTACTACAGAAGTATATTACATCTTTTACTTCGCGCCATGATTATAAATATATAATATATGTTATGTATATTAATATATATTATAATAAATTTGTAGTAACAAAACTATTCTTTATCATTAAAGTTATCTAAGTTAACTTTGGTACAATCAAAGTGAAACTACATTAAGCAAGCATCGCATTGAAATCAATTCATTTTTGCTTCATTCGAACATAAGCTCCAAGTATAATAATGTTTCTTTTTTTTATGATATCATTTAAACCTTTCAAAAGTGGATTTTCCAAAAAGCGATAAAACACAATACCTTGGTTTCATTGCACTTGTGGTATAAACCTATTCATTATCTAAATAATAAAATAGAAGCGTTTATAAAATATTATAGCCGGGAATTGTATGAACAATCAATTATTTGCAAAATAAAAAATTTGGAATACCGATTACTTACATTCTTTACTTTACATTCAGTACTTTAGCTGATTGGATTTCAATTTTCTTTAAATCGCAGTATTGTGCGTTCCAACTATTTTGATTAACACAACAGGTCGATGTGGACTGAAACGCAAAGTTTGCCAGGAATGGCACAATTTTCTTGTTTTATCAACAAGTAATTCCCAATTTTTCATATTATCAGAAACTAGTATATATAGTAACAATAAGATCTTTCATCAATATCCCATAGCAAAACTCTGAAAGAACGCTGTTTTTTAAATTTTTAATCATGTATTTTTTATATTTGACTTAGTTATAAAATGCTAATTACCTCATAAAATCAATCATTTATGTTTGACCCAGTTGATGACACGTATAACCACTGTCCCAATCATAATTTTGAGAATCTCCATTTAATAAAGCGTTGCCATATAAAAAACCGGTAAAGTTGGTTCTATCAATTCAATTTCACTTTGGGTTGATTCACGCAATCCACCAAAAAGGAGTGCACGAAAATAATGACTTCTTGCAGCCAGCATAACCTTATGACCATTGAATCTCTATCCACTGACTATCAATGTTACATCTGAGTAATCATCTGACAAATATAATACTCCAATATCCTCGGATAAAAAACTTGTATGTTCAATTTTTCCCAAGAATGGATTCAATCAATGATGTGAGCTCTTATTTTTTGAAACTTTACTTTTGAAGCATAGCCTTTTATCTTCAATGCAAAAGTAACTTCACTCGAAATGAATTAACTATGCAATCTTTTGTAATCACATTAACATTGTCTATAATCTGTAACTACACAGTGTTAATAAAGAGAAGTAGAATTTTTTACTTTAAAATGACAGCTGTAAATGATGACAAACAAGGAAGTATAAATCTTAAGAATGAGAAGGAGTATTTATATGATACTTATGTAGTATAAACGAAAACGAACACTCAATATTTTGATGTAAAAAAACAAGCAATCGAACAGCTTTTACTTAGCTTGTTTGTCAAGCTGACCTGTACGCTAACGCAGCTATTTCCCTATTGGAATATAGCCCAAGAGATAATAATAATTCATCTCTTTTGGAAGTTAGCAATTAACAATACCAATCACGTCCAACTGATCTGAGTCTGAGACTGACTCCCCAACAGTTCCCAACGTCCCCATGTTCCAAAAAGCCGACTGCAAAACTTTGCTTATATGCGATTATAGGCGTTTGCGCATCAAATGCTGCCGTTGATTTGCATAAGCAACATAAGTTTATTATTATGTCAAGCGGACGGACCTACAAGTGCAGTATACAGGTATACGAAGAATGGAAAAAATTGAATGTAAAAAGGGTTTCAAAGTCAAATGCTTTCAGAATTGTAACCCCCGACACGACCCCTGTAGTCTATAGTCGGTCATGTGTCTTGTAGCGCGAAATTCAAATTTTTATTTCACTGTCTAAATTCAAAAATCTTTTTAACTCACAAGTCGCTCTAAAACAATAATGCACGCATCAGTATTGTCATGAATATTCGCTTATTACATTTTTTGTTAATTTTTATTTGTTCATTTAGATACAGTAGTAACAAAATCATTCTTTATCATTTGTTTGTTACAACGTTTTTTTTTCGTTTACAGAATCTCCAGACATTAAATTTTTTTTTTGATTTGCTTCATTTTTTTACATTTTAACTCACAAGTCGCTTTAAAACAATAATGCACGCTTAAATATAGTCATGAATATTCGCTTATTACATTTATTTGTTCATTTCAATACAGTAGTAACAAAACCATTCTTTATTCTTAAAGTTATCAGAGTTAACTTTTGCACAATCAAAGTGAAACCACATTAAACAAGCGTCGCATTGAATACAATTCATTTTTGCTTCTTTCGAACATAAGCTGCAAGTAAAATAATTTTTCTTTTTTTTTTTATGATATCATTTAAATGTTTCAAAATTGGTTTTTCCGTAAAAAGTGATAAAACACTTAGGTCTACTGCATCATCTAAAAATATATCTTGCAGATTATCTACAGTTATGACAGCAATGGATTGTAAGTCGAGAGTATAACATCCTTCCAATATATTTTTTAACGCATTTGCATCTCCTACGAGAAAATGTAACAACAATTTTGCTTGTTGTAATTTATTTTTAGTTTTGTAAGGCTGCAGTTTTTCAACGTAAGGAGCCCCACAAATTTTCTTTTTTATGGTTCCAACTGGCCTACCTCGAGTTTTTTTTTTGTTCATTGTCGAATACCAGGTCATCAATATCCTTGCTTTGATTGCATTTCTGGTATAAACCTTCTTCATCTAAAAAATAAAATGGAAGAGTTTATAAAATATATTATAGCCGGGAACTATATGTTTAATCAATTATTTGCAAAATAAAAAATATACAGTATCGATTACTGTAAAGAAGTCTTACAATTTTCCTCTCCTACATTCATTACTTTAGCTGATTGGCCTTCAATTTTCCTTAAACGTGGTGTCTCCAAGAGATACTGAGATGAAGCTGACGCTTTTTCCTGCGTGTGTTGTTTTGGCGTTGATGCCGAAAGTTTTGAGTTTATCATTATACTACTACTATCATCAAGCTTATAATTAGCTAAGAAAAAAATGAAAGTCATGTAAATATTTTGTAAAATTTTGAAATTAATACACAAATATCATTTATTTTTAAATTTAACTTACAATAATGTTCTTCTGGTAGCGAGATAGACAACTGCGAAAGTGATTCCTCTACTATAACTTGTTGCATGATGGCCTTTGAATTTGGATCCTCACATACCGTGTCATCTACAAGAATCGATCCTTCGTTTTGATCCCCACTTTTCTCAACATCCGAAACGGCTTTGGTTTTTTCTCGTTTTTCTATGTATAAAAACAAATTAAGTAGTTTTTTTTATAATATTTTGAAGTAAAATTTGTGTACATATTCATGAAAACTCGATACCGCAAAAAATGGAACTTAAAAGTTGGTTTATAAGTACCTTTGCGCTCCAAGCATTCAGTCTTCAACTTCTTATCTTCAGCCGCGGCCGTCTCAATATTCCCATCAGCTGCTTTACTTTCTTCTAGTGTGTCTATGTATATATATCAAATAAAAACAAAATTAAATGCTTATTTTTGTCGGAAAATAAATACTAACATAGAGAGAATTACGAAGTATTTTGACGGTTTAACTGTTTTACAAGAAAGTGCCGCCACCGTATGCAATGTATACAAACATTGATACTTGATATCCCACAGAAGAAAGAAACCCAAAAGTTGTCTGTGCCTGCGCGCTTATACTCGTCCCCCTTTTCCCGGAAGAATAGCGTATCACATTGTAATATCATATTGAGAAAACAAATTAGCCTAAAAGTTGGCTGTATCTGAGCGCGTGCATTCATCTCCTTTTTATCGGAAAAAGTATATATACAACTAATATGTATAGAGCCATTATTAATGGTATAGTGTATGTGAAAGCTAAATGAACAATTTACTTACCATCTATGGCATCCTTTTCCGCATGGTAATTGGCGCATTCTTGATTATGCTCAAAGACTGAGTTGGACGCAATGATCAGTTCCTGTTTATCTTTCGTAAGTTTAATACGAATTATATATGGACAATCAAATTTTATGCTTTTTTTTGCAACACGCAGTTGTTTTCCTCGTGGCACGTAAACACCAGCACATTCACACTTATAGTTGAGGGAGCTATAAACCAGTGTCTCATTGTCTTTCAAAGGGCGCGTATTATATCTGGATAACGGCCTTCTCACTTTTAATGAGTATTCTTTAATAAAACTATCTAGTTTTTTGTACGAATCAAATTTCAAACCGTGGGAAGGTTTATCGTCCGTCATCTTCAACACAAAGCGATACGAATAAAACTAAGGTACGCAGTCACACAGAATTGATATTCGCTCAGCCACGGTCAAAACTGAAATGTTCAGCAAGTCACAGCCCGCGCGCACGTATCATCTCGGAGACTCCACGCAAGCTCTCGTATTGGCGCGCACATGCTCTATGTCGTGCCCTTCAAAACAACATTTTTGATTGGCTTAAGTTTTTGAAGCGACCAATCAGATCATACCAGCATGCAGCAATCAAAGACACTGCTATAAAGTAGATTCGCAGATTCTGGCTCAAGCAGCACTGCAGCGCAGTACAAACATTGCGAGGAATTTTTTCAACTGATATACACTCGAATGTGCTGTGAACTGAAAGAACATTTTGTTGCAAAGTGCTTCCATTAATTTAGTACAAATCTTTTCAAATTTAGTACAAATTTTGTATTAATTTAGTAAGAGTGACCACGTACAGTTATCACTGGTTCTATAACCTCGATTCACTGTTGCTGTAAGCGATCGTAACCGATAAATTTGTGGTGATCGCTTTTCTTTGAGTCGTGCTTGCTATGTACTTTTATATCGCGGTTTACGCTTGCGTTTATATATAAAATGTCAGAGAAAGAGGGTAATGTTCAAAAAACATTAAAAAAAGATGAAGAGTTTGATAGTTGGGAAGAGTTTCAAAAATATCGTAATAAATATCAAGAAGATAACAAACAATTATTTACTGTAAGCAGTTCTCGGCGAATCAATACACACGCTGTTAGCGGAGTTAATGAGAATTGTGTCTATACCTATATAAAGCTACAGTGTAAATACGGTACAAAACGACATCAACCGAGAGGTGCAGGATTCAGAGATACAAAGTAATTTAAAAAATATAAAATTTAATATTAATACGTGAAATGGAAAAAATACAAAGTAAAATTTGATTCGATACTATAATTGCATCTTTAAAATTACAGAACAATAAAATGTGGTTGCACCGCATTCGTTTATTTAGGATTAACGATCGATAATCAGCGTCTAAAAATAAAAGATATCAATCTGGAGCATACCGGACATGAAGGATCCAAGGTAAATATCCATTTTTAAAGAAAACATTTACAAGTTATTATTGTCATATAGTCTACCCGTCGGCGATTGCTGACGATATGTGCAATAAGCTTTGAATTATAAACCTATATTTATTTGTTTTTTGTCCTAATTGGTAAAATTAAATTTTAATCAATCCATTAATTGCAGAATTTCTTTGAGTATCTTCCGGAAAATAGAAAATTAACAGATGAGACTGATAAAGAAATGGTAAAAAACCTGTTATCTATGAAATGTCCCAAAGCACGTATTCGAGATCAAATTCTAAATGATAAAGGTATTCACATGACTGCCAAAGATTTGCAAAATATAAATCAAAAATTAAGAAATAAAGATGATGACCAATTAAGCACTGCAATCTCAATATTGAGAGATACGTATCGTAAGTAAAATTTGTTAATTAGTAGACATTTTTATAAACAAATAATACAATTCGATTCGATTGTAGAATATGATTATTAACTATACTTGTGACGTTTCTCGAACGACAATAGTATTAAAAAACAGCTAGTACAAAAAATCAATTTACGCACCAGTATCGAAATCGGTTATTTCCTTAATATTTCTCTTATGCGCTAAAGCAATCATCGTATTTACTATCAGTATGACAAACTCTGGGAAAATATTCTGTAGATATATGTACTGTAGATTTAAACGTGGTAATGGTACGGCCTGTTGTAATTAATATCCATATATCAAGACCATCGTATGTCTGAGTGTATCGTATATAGTATTTACATAGAAAATTCGAATTCAACGTGACTCCCATTTTCACGTCTCTATACAATATTTACGTATCCACTATTTTCCACGTATATCTACGTTTAAAGTATATCCAAGTTTTGTTTTTCCACGTGAATCTAAATTTTACATGTTAAAAATTGTTACCTGTCCACGATTTGCAAAGAATGAAGTTTAAAAAAGTATGTCGATTTACAAAAATTTTCTAGTACGAATAGTCAATCTATTAGAATTAAACGCTGTTATCCTTTATCTAAGCTTCGATTATAGTAATAACGGTCACTGAGATAAAAATTTCATTGATTTTAACTGTCCTCCTTCAGTTTGGCTGTTGGTGCTGTTTGTCGCGTTACCCGACTGCAGATGCTTGCAAATGAGCAGCACAAACTCGGGATTCTGGATGCAGCCGCGTGGACCGCGCTTCTTCTCGTTCAACTCGCAAACCATCGCGACTATCCTTTATCTAAGCTTCGATTATAGTAATAACGGTCACGGAGATAGAAAGTTTATGAATTTTATAAAGCATAGAATTATTAAAATATTAATCTAATGAATTATCTATCTAATCTAAAATCTAATGAATATTACTATAACTATATATTACTATATTGCAACAAAAATATATACTAAAAATTTATATTAAAAAACGCATTATTCAAGATATTCATAAATAATTTTTTTTCACAGATGCTTCAGTAGATGTATTTTATGAGGAAAGAAATGAACAAAAATTATTTCAAGGCTTGGTATTTCAAACTGAAGAGATGAAAAAAGTGTTTGCTGCATGGCCTGAAGTGGTATTTGTGGATACGACGTACAATTTGTTAAAAAGAAAATTAATTGTGCTCTTAATGTGTGTGCAAGATTCCAACGGTTTAACACATATATCAGCTGTTGGTATTTTGGCTAACGAAGAAGCCATCACATTAAAAAGTTTATTTCATAATTTTAAAAATTTGAATGCAGATGCATGCTCACAAATCAAATGCTTTATGACGGATAAAGATTTGACTGAGAGAAGTGTTTTAAAAGAAGTGTTCCCTTCTGTGTCTCTATACATCTGTGAATTTCACGTTTTAAAAATATTTTCACGAGCAGTAACAACAACTGCCATGAATATTCCCTTATGGAAAAACCTTGTAGAAAACCCTACAGGGAATCATACACAGTATTGTATAGATAATTCTATAGAAAATTATGTAGAGTTATCGACTGATAAGTGTACATAAATATCTGCAAGTAATCGTATAGAATCGATTATGCAATTGAAGTGTATACCAATCCTACCTAAATTTCTAAAAAAAACTCTGTTGGTAAAATGATTGATACTTATGCAGCGATTTCGGACAAAATTTGTAGAGTTTGTTACATAGTTTTGTGGAGATTTAACATTCTCTGTAGAAGTCTTTGCACATTTTTCTGTGGATGTATCAATAAATTATCAATATACGATTTTACTTAAATCTATGATTTTGATTTCTCTGCAGAAATCGCTGCAAATATTTCTGTAGATACGTTTGTAGATTTACTTACAGAATACGATATATACGTAAGTTTGTAGTTTGCACGATCAATTTCTGCTGATATTCTATCCGGTTTGCTACACCCTTATAAAAAAAAAACCTGCAGAAGATCATGTAGGAAATCTTGCAGAGTATTGTGTAGGGAATTATGTAAGAAACTGTATAGAAATCTGGAAGACAAACCTACACAAATACCTATACAGAAACGTACATAATTTCAGGATGGATTCAAGATATGACTCTTACAGATATTTTTAAAGATTCCGTGTAACGGTCTGTGTAGGTATATGTATAGAGTTTTGGGACATGCACGAAGACCTATAGATAATATTCTGCACGTATCATTTTTTTCTGAACAGAAAAATTTCTATACTTGTATTGAAACATATAAGATACTGTGCAAAATTTTCTGCAAGTAAACGTACATAAATATCTGCACAGAAACGAACATAGGTTAATAAGAAGACCTGTACGGAAACAAATACAAATTTTTAAAATGCCACAGTAAATATAAAATATATATTTATTGCATGTTTTTGCACACAGATTTTGCCTGTATTGAAACGTACATAAATATATGCACAATAGTGTACATAAAATTGTGCATACTATTTTCAGTTGAACCACTGCAATGAAAATCGTGGAAAATATCGTGGAAAATTCATTGGGCAGTGGATTAGTATTAAGTTGGTTGTCAATATATAGACCAAAATGAAAAAAAAGAATTTTTAAAGTTTAAGAAATATTTACTTCATAGCGGTCACCCATCCGAGTAGGAACCTTGCCTAACGCTGCTTAACCTTCACGATTGAAAGTCCATGGTGTGATGTGTTTGGCCAGAACAGATCACACTATTAGTAAACTCAAATCTTAATGTCTAAGAGTAAGTCTAATTGTCATTTTGCAAATCAGGTATTTTTGCGTATTGTTCATGCTAAATATTTTAAAATTAGTTACCTAAAATATTTGACGAAGAAATAAATTTTTTTAGCCTATTCGAAGCAAGGGAATTTTTTTTAATTTTTCAATATTAATAGCATGAACGAACTGCGAATAAAATATATTAACGGACAGATAATAAATTTAAGAGTATTTAAGTAAAACTATAATTTATGAAAAATAAATAATTAATGTTAGTAGTTTTAGTTGTTAGCATAGTTTTCTTTAGATTGATGCTAGTAATTTTTTAATATTAATAGCGTTATCGAAGTACAAATAAAATATATTAACGGACAGGTAATAAATTTAAAAGCATAAAAGTGAAACTATAATTTATGAAAAATAAATAATTAATGTTAGTAGTTTTAGCTATTAGCATAGTTTTCTTTAGATTAATGCTAGTAATTTTTAATATTATTAGCGTTAACGAACTAAAAATGAAATATATTAACAGACTGGTAATAAATTTAAAAGTCTAAAGTAAAACTATAATTTATGAAAAATCAATAATTAATGCTAATAGTTTTAAAAAAGTTAAAAAAAATTCCCTTGCTTCGAATAGGCTAAAAAAATTTATTTCTTCGTCAAATATTTTAGGTAACTAATTTTAAAATATTTAGCATGAACAATACGCAAAAATACCTGATTTGCAAAATGACAATTAGACTTACTCTTAGACATTAAGATTTGAGTTTACTAATAGTGTGATCTGTTCTGGCCAAACACATCACACCATGGACTTTCAATCGTGAAGGTTAAGCAGCGTTAGGCAAGGTTCCTACTTGGATGGGTGACCGCTATGAAGTAAATATTTTTTAAATTTGAAAAATTCTTTTTTTTCATTTTGGTCTGAATATTGACAACCAACTTAATACTAATCCACTGTCCAATGAATTTTCCACGATGTTTCCCTCGATTTTAATTTCTGTGGTTCAACTGAAAATAGTATGTACAATTTTATGTACACTATTGTACATACATTTATGCACGTATCTATACAGGCAAAATATGCGTGCAAAAACATGCACAAATTTGTACATCTATCTGTGTACAAAAGTATGCATAAAATGAATAAATATATATTTTTTATATACTGCAGTATTTTAATAATTTGTATATGTTTCTGTACAGGTCTTTATATTAACTTATTTTCGTTTCTGTACAGATATTTATGCAGAGATCTTTGCAAAATTTTCTGCAGATCTCTACAGAACAATCTCTAGGGTTCTCTGTAGGAGGTCCAAATTCTCTGTAGTAGCAATTACAATGCGAAAATCTCTGCAGAAATCTGTGCATTAAGCTCTGCAGAAAATTCTATACAAATTACTGCAGAAGCATTGACATAGTGCCTCTACAGAGAATTTGAACCACCTGCAGAGAACCTTGCAGGTTGCTCCGCAGAGCTGTGCAGAGAGTTCTGCAGAAATCTCTGCATAAATATATGCACATTATTTTGATAAGGGTGCATACTACAAACTTACGTATATATCGTATTCTGCAAGTAAATCTACAAACGTATCTATCTAAATCGAAATCAAAATCATAGATTTAAGTAAAATCATATATTGATAATTCATTGATACATCCACAGAAAAATGTACAAAGACTTCTGCAGAGAATGTTAAGTCTCCAAAAAACTATGTAACAAACTCTACAAATTCTGTCCGAAATCTCTGCATAAGTATCAATCATTTTACCAACAGAGTTTTTTGTAGAAATTTAGGTAGGATTAGTATACACTTCATTTGCATAATCGATTCTACATGATTACTTACAGATATTTATGTACACTTATCAGTCGATAACTCTGCATAATTTTCTATAGAACTATCTATACAATACTGTGTATGATTCCCTGTAGGATTTTCTACAAGGTTTTTCCATAAAGGTTACATCAAAAGAAAGGGATATCGCCCTCGATATCTTAGATAAATTAACTAAAAGTAATTCGGAAGAGCAATACATGCATTTATATAAAAAATTGTGCGATCAAGTTTCGGAAAAAGTTTTGTCATACTTTAATAAAAATTGGCATAGCACAAAAGACGAATGGACAAGATTCTCTATAAGCTTAAACAATTTTGGTAATTACACCAATAACCCTGTGGAATCGTCGAATGCTCAATTGAAACGTGAAATTGCCAGGCATAGTACTTTTAAAGATTTTTGCTACGGTTTTTTCAGGTATTACAAGCGTCGAAACGATGATATCAAATACAAATTGGGAAATGAAATATATAAGCATCCTATCAAAGGTTATAAATGTGGAACCGTTGAATATTATTTTCAACAAACTTTGACGCCAAATGCATTTGAAAAAGTAATGCTGCAATTTTCACGGAGGAAACCAATGAGTTTTTTAAATGTTAGTGATAGTTTGCAAACTTGTTGGATCCGATGCGGGTATGCAGTTTTAAGAGTAACTCCTCAATCGTGTGAATGTGGCGATTACACGTCGACTCGATTACCATGTAGGCACATGTTTGCAGTTCGAGAGCATTATGAATTACCTCTTTTTACTAATAATATGTGCCCGACTAGATGGACAAAGGAGTATAATGTAGAAAAGCAACCCGTATTGCAATCTACTGATAACATCATGTTACAGCAAACGCCTCCACCATGCAAAATGCATAGAACGCCAAAAAGAAAATCAGAAACGTTCCCAATGCGATTACGATTAATGAAAGAAAAAGCTGCAAACATGGTGTATTGCGGAAGCACTGCAACGGGAGATCGTTTTAAAAATAGATTGGATGTGCTAACGAAGATTGAGAACGCGTGGCGAAATAACGAAGAGGTAGAAATAACAATATCAAAATTACGTATTGAAGATGAGGTACAGCAAAAATGTGAGAAATCAATGAATGAATCTGAAACTATTGATGACTCAACGGATAATATTATGATGCCAACACCCATGAAAATATCTGGACGACCAGCATTGATTGCTAAAAGCACCATCAAAGATTTTTGCAGAGTTCGAAAATTAAAAAAATAAAAAAGGATTCAATACGGATAAATTCGGATTTGTGACTATACTTATGCGTGCATTATTGTTTTAGAGCGACTTGTGAGTTAAAATGTAAAAATTGTGTCCAATGCGATGCCTGCTTAATGTAGTTTCACTTTTATTGTACCAAAGTTAACTTAGATAACTTTAATGATAAAGAATCAATTTTTTCTATTCTTCGTATACCTATATACTGCACTTGTAGGTCCGTCCGCTTGACATAATAATAAACTTATGTTGCTTATGCAAATCAGCGGCAGCATTTGGTGCGCAAACGCCTATAATCGCATATAAGCAAAGTTTTGCAGACTCAGGTCAGTTGGACGTGATTGGTATTGTTAATTGCTAACTTCCAAAAGAGATGAATTATTATTATCTCTTGGGCTATATTCCAATAGGGAAATAGCTGCGTTAGCGTACAGGTCAGCTTGACAAACAAGCTAAGTAAAAGCTGTTCGATTGCTTGTTTTTTTACATCAAAATATTGATTGTTCGTTTTTCGTTTATACTACATAAGTATCATATAAATACTCCTTTTCATTCTTAAGATTTATACTTCCTTGTTTGTCATCATTTACAGCTGTCATTTTAAAGTAAAAAATTCTACTTCTCTTTATTAACACTGTTTAATTACAGATTATAGACAATGTTAATGTGATTACAAAAGATTGCATAGTTAATTTATTTCGCGTAACTTTATAGGTTGAAGTTACTTTTGCATTGAAGATAAAAGGCTATGCTTCAAAAGTAAAGTTTCAAAAAATAAGAGCTCACATCATTGATTGAATCCATTCTTGGGAAAAATTGAACATACAAGTTTTTTATCCGAGGATATTGGAGCATTATATTTGTCAGATGATTACTCAGATGTAACATTGATAGTCAGTGGATAGAGATTCAATGGTCATAAGGTTATACTGGCTGCAAGAAGTCATTATTTTCGTGCACTCCTTTTTGGTGGATTGCGTGAATCAACCCAAAGTGAAATTGAATTGATAGAACAAACTTTACCGGTTTTTTATATGACAACGCTTTATTAAATGGAGATTCTCAAAATTATGATTGGGACAGTGGTTATACGTGTCATCAACTAGGTCAAACATAAATGATTGATTTTATGAGGTAATTAGCATTTTATAACTAAGTCAAATATAAAAGACACATGATTAAAAATTTTAAAAACAGCGTTCTTTCAGACTTTTGCTATGGGATATTGATGAAAGATCTTATTGTTACTATATATACTAGTTTCTGATAATATGAAAAATTGGGAATTACTTGTTGATAAAACAAGAAAATTGTGCCATTCCTGGCAAACTTTGCGTTTCAGTCCACCTCGACCTGTTGTGTTAATCAAAATAGTTGGAACGCACAATACTGCGATTTAAAGAAAATTGAAATCCAATCATCTAAAGTACTGAATGTAAAGTAAAGAATGTAAGTAATCGGTATTCCAAATTTTTTATTTTGCAAATAATTGATTGTTCATACAATTCCCGGCTATAATATTTTATAAACGCTTCTATTTTATTATTTAGATAATGAATAAGGTTTATACCACAAGTGCAATGAAACCAAGGTATTGTGTTTTATCGCTTTTTGGAAAATCCACTTTTGAAAGGTTTAAATGATATCATAAAAAAAAGAAACATTATTATACTTGGAGCTTATGTTCGAATGAAGCAAAAATGAATTGATTTCAATGCGATGCTTGCTTAATGTAGTTTCACTTTGATTGTACCAAAGTTAACTTAGATAACTTTAATGATAAAGAATAGTTTTGTTACTACAAATTTATTATAATATATATTAATATACATAACATATATTATATATTTATAATCATGGCGCGAAGTAAAAGATGTAATATACTTCTGTAGTAGTATACATACATAAGCAATATATATATTTCATGGGCAGCATAACCTCAACGAGAGCAAAAAATTTTTTCTAACTCACGTATGCGCTACGATAAGTTACTCTGTTAGAAACCGTGATTGTATTATTTTAGCGTACGCTATACGTATGCAATTACAAGTTTGTTAATAAATACATGCAGCTATATACAGTAGTAATTATTTCGCGTACGCGAAATTAGCGTACGCAACGAATTATACGCACAACTTGTGCGTACGCGAAATTGATTCGAGTTTTCGTGTTATAAGAGGGAATTTTGCGTACGCTATTTGTGTTTATCGCGTCCGCTATTGAATCCACTTATATACGATTTTTTCTTCGGTACGCGAAAATTAAAGATTTTAGCGTACGCAACAAATTTTCCACACAACTTATGCGTACGCGAAAATTGAGTAGAATTTTCCTTTTAAAAGGAAGAATTTTGCGTACGCTTTTTTTGTTTTTCGCGTCCGCTATTATGTCCCCCTAGACAAACTCTAAATTCTTTTGTACACAATCGAAAAGCAATCATAAACTAATAGTTCATAATTAGATAAGTATTTAGTTTTATTTTGATTTATATAAATATACAATACAAATAAAGGATTTGTGAACTGATTCTTTGTTAAAATGTTCTCTTTTATTTTTCAGGTTTTATTAGATTGGAAGGCATACAACTATCAGGATACAAGTAAAGTATTTAATGATTTTTCATGCAAGAAAGTTTCTATTTTTCCATGTGACAAACTAGTGAAAGTGCTGTATTTTCATTGTTTAAGTATCGAAGAAAGTTTTTACAGAATTTACAGTCAATGTTTTCCTATTTCTATTGGGAGGTTACACAACTGTAGGGTTATATACTAAAGGAATTCCTCTGACAAGATGGTGAAGTGAAAAGTATTTTATTAAAGGATAATTCATTATTAAGTTTAGAATAATAACTGGTACAGAGTAAGCGTGTTCTTATTTTGATTCCAAGATTATGCTACCTACGCCACAAGATTTGATCATTATTAATAGGAAATACATAAGAGATTATAGAACAGAATTTTCTTGTGATGTGATAAGTTAGTGTAGTGTTAAGAATGTGTCTACGAAAGTTTCTACGGTTGAAGTGTAAGTTTTTTATTATTATATTCAATCTTCCACGCAAGAAAGTTTCTACAATTGTGGAAGTGCTTATGAACAATTATTAAATTTTCCTATCGTCTCCTGGGAGATAGACTCTCAGGCTATACGTCGAAAGGGATCCTTACAAATAGCCAGTGTGTTTTATTTTCTTGGTTCAAGAATCGAAGAAAGTTTCAACATAGAGAATATTCAGTATAAGGAAAAAATTGTCTTGTATTGTGAGAAGCTAGTGAAGTGGCAAGAATATGCATCGCTCATGCATGAAAGTTTCTAAGTTGTTTAAGTGTATATGAATAATTCATAACTTTTCCTATCGTCTCCTGGGAGGTAGACTCTCAGGCTGTATGTCGAAAAGGATCCTGATGAGAAGCTAGTAAAAGTGTTGTATTTTCATCGTTCAAGAATCAAAGAAAATTTATACAGAATTTCCTGTTTATATAATTTTCTTGTAATGTGACAAGTTGGTTGAGTGTTACGATTATATTCAATCTTCCACGCAAGAAAGTTTCTACAATTGTGGAAGTGCTTACGTTAACTTTTCCTATAGTCTCCTGGGAGATAGACTCTGAGGCTGTACGTCGAAAAGAATTCTTATGAATAGATAGTAAAAGTGTTTTATTTTCTTAGTTCAGAGAATATTCAGTTTATATAAGGAAAAAATTATTTTCTATTGTGAGAAGCTAGTGAAGTGTTAAGAATATGCATCGCTCATGCATGAAAGTTTCTAAGTTGTTTAAGTGTATATGAATAGTTCATAACTTTTCCTATCGTCTCCTGGGAGGTAGACTCTCAGGCTGTTCGTCGAAAGGGATTCTTATGAATAGCTAGTGAAAGTGTTTTATTTTGTTGGATTTTAGAGATTATTCAGTTTATATAATAGAGAATATTCTTGCTTGATGCAACAGTAATGTTTTATACAATAATCAGCATGTGTATATTATATACTTACTCCATCGATTTCATGGCTTTAGGGTCTAAATTGTCAGGTGCATAACTATAAAAATCAAAACTATAAGTTCATAGATAAACTCAATTGTATTGTTTTAGCATGTTAAAACAAGCTTTTATAGCTATAACAGATTTTAAATCAGGCGAAGACCGAAATATTCAAAATGTAGCTTACTTATTTCAATTATATTCTTCGCTCTCATTTCTATATGTAGTCATTATTATAGTAGTGATTAAAATCTATGGATATTTTACATACATTTTTTAGTACCTTAATACAGTAGTTATTATATATAAGCTCTGGTCTTTGTAAACATGTATTTTTTGCAGATATTTATTCCATTTTTAATGGGACCAAATGGAAGTTAATATTATATATATATTTTATACTTTCTTTGATATTATAGTTTAGCAGTAAATTCAGTATATATAAATTTTATGGCTGTGATGAATAAATATTTAACGATGAAAGTAAATTAGGTTGTCAGCTATAATACAGAGTGTAAATAATAATAGAAAACATTGAACGTAATTCAACACAGTGTACCAAGATAAAAGACGTTGAAAGATTCACAGTTTGCACTTCCAACGCCTTTTTCACATACCCCAAACTCAATATAAATAGTTTAACGTACCACAGAGTAGTTTAGCATAGGAGTCTGTCAAATAACAAAACAAGCAAATAGTTAACTTAATAGACAGGCACCCCAAAAGCATTATTATAGCAAGTTTTGTTTGTGCATTATTCATGCACAAACAAAACTTGGTCGGCAAAAGTCATTATCAATTCCATAGGCAATAAAACAAATAATTAAGCCAACACACAAACTAAATTCAATGTGCACAATTATTGAGACCCACTATTTACACATCAAAACTTAGTCGAACCCAGGAAGAGCAATCTGAAAGAGACGGCCTTTGCTCCAAAAGACGAACTCAATCAGATAGGTCTGACATAAACATATACCAATAAGTCCATTCAAATCCAGGGAAACAGAGCCAAACAACACAAAACACTTTAACATAAATTAAATTATTATGTGAATTATCATATATATTATGTGAATTATATTATCATGTGAATTATTATTAAATTATTATGTGTAGGAAAAACAGTGAAAATAACTACCATTTTTTGCTTGTTCTCGACAAATCACACTTGAGATCCACAAATTCACACAATAATTATTGAAAAACACCATAGTGATTTACACTTATTCACACATATACATAATTTAAAAACTACAAAAAGTCAAAAGCACTGGTCAAGTCATGTAAATTAATTAAATATGTTTATTAAACACTCTACAACACTGTTGTACTTCTCACTACAAAAAACTTTAGCGAAAACTTGAGCACTAGCTTCGGCATGCCATTCCAGGGGAGACGTCAAAATCTTCTTAAGACGTAACACACAAATTTCGAAGCAGCATTGACCCAGTGACCTGAAAAAAAAGACAAAATTCTTTTAACAAAGCACCGGTGCTTTAAATCAACAAAAAGTCTCAATAATTTAAATAAAAAAAAATAACTTATCTGACTCCAAACAGCAATAATCGACCAAGGGAAAGCACAAGTTTTCCATCACCACAGTGTACAAGTCCCAAAAGAAATCACTCCTCGGAGTAGCTGACCATCCATAGTTGCTCCTGAGTACGAGTTTCGATCCCGGAGCAACAATTTTAAAATACTTTAGCAGCGACAATGTTAATCACGCGAGAGGTTAAACACTGACGGTATAGCAGACGTAACGTCGATAACCCCAGGACTACAGAGCGACTTATCGACGCCACAGACTGAGCACGCGCGCACACTTTTAGAACTAGGGCGCTAGTGACAAATACTAGTACCACTGCCGCGGCCATCTTCAGTGAGCATTTACACATTAATTTTTAAATTTATAACTTATTCAGTTGATGTTAACTATTCTCTGTAATTTAGGTATTACATACTTTTTAAAAGTAGTGAAATCTCCCCCCCCCCCCCAAAAAAAAACCTTTTCAAGGTAAAAGGCTGGCAAGTATAAGGTCGTTTCTTCATGTAAAACTTGAAGATTAATTTTGCAACTCTTGATATCTCAATGTCACAAAAATTCTAAGTGTTTTCTCTATCTATACAGTTATTTTATTATATTAATCAAAGTTAATTTTTAAACTCTCGATATCCCTTATGTGGTGAAAATTCAGAGTGCTTATTCTAAAAGTCTATTTTCATTATGTAAATTAAAGTCAAACTTTCAATAATAATGTAAATAATATTCTAGCAGGTTTATTGTGTACGTTTATTACTTTTCCCTTAGTAAAGGTTAATAAGAAATGTGATTATAATGCAATGATTAAAAAGGTATTTCTAATTAGTTCAACAAATAATTGTGTTAATATATGTGTCTTCTTTTACCTCGTAAATGAGTGAATGACAGACACTGAAAGAACATGATGCTTATACATGAAGCTGAATAACTTGAAATTTTCATCTATCTATATCAATATGAATGCGTAAACATCTTTGCTTGAAGGATCTGTTGGACAGACTACCATTTCTTTAGTGTTTCTTCTCTATATCCTTCGATTTTACATAAATTTCAATTTTAATATAGCAAAAGAAAGTTATGATATCAATAAAGAAATTGGCAAGTTTTTGTTATAAGAAGCAATTGAGTTGATATAAATAAATAATTGTTTAAATCGGAGAAGGATTATAAATATATATGTATTCATCATTATAAACACGCGACCAAATTGTGACATGTGAAAAGGTGGATAGCCTGTGAAAAGATACTGTCGGTAGAATTGTCGGAATAACTGCGATTGCCGCCACGTCCTGCGCATTTCCAGCTGACGTTTAATGACTAATCACTCTTACGCCGTATTTAGTGTGGGAGGTTAGGTCACCGTACTTCCGGTAAATAGAGCGTTCCGTGACCGGTCACAAATATGCGCAAAGCATAGCACTAATTCGATATTATTCAAAGTTCAATAGTATCCGAGTGTACATATAGGAATGATGTTCTTACATCACATTATCACATGAAAAATGTGCCCATAATATATTACAGGATTGTTTCGCATTATGAAAACTTTTTCGATTATTTATGGAAGCAACGAGCGGATGTACAATCTACTCTACTTAGTAATTCAGTAAATTGCTATCCTTATTTCATGAAAAATCTATGTCCAAGACGATCATTTGCAATTAAATATAAGATTCAATTCATACAAAAAATCGATCCCACATTTAAAAAAAACAGTAACAAATTCTAGCGTGTAGAACGCAATTTTTTTTATGGAAAAACTTGCCGTCCCGTCCTATCATAGATAATCGATGAACTACTAAATGTCAGTGTAATCAATAATCTCATAAAATTTTTAATATACTTATAATATATGTTTATATATAATATTTATGTATAATATAATATTATGTTAAACTGTGAGAACGATAGCCTCAAATAAAAATTGTAGTTGTATTTTTTTTATTAAGTATGGATATGAAACTAATATATAAACATAAATGTTAATTTAATATTTTTTAGCTTGATTGATTTCCGAACTTTAATCATAGAAATTTATTTTATAACATTTTTGTAATACATAATATTAATTATTTTTATTGAACATCTTGTAACAATTCGATAATAATAACATACTTTTATGAAACATACATACAAATACAAATAACCAAAAATTGTGTTTACAATGATTACAACATGAAGTTTGAATTCTTCAAAAATTGGTTAAGAATAGTAGTAAATACATATAGAATGAAAAATTCGATACGAGATTTTCTAACAGTGTTTTGTTAACAACAAATTACTTTGGATAACCATGCACAATTTTAAGATAGTACCCATCGGTATCTATTATAGGACGGTACGGCAAGTTTTTCCATAAAAAAAATTGCGTTCTACATGCTAGAATTTGTTACTGTTTTTTTTAAATGTGGGATCGATTTTTTGTATGAATTGAATCTTATATGTAATTGCAAATGATCGTCTTGGACATAGATTTTTCATGAAATAAGGATAGCAATTTACTGAATTACTAAGTAGAGTAGATTGTACATCCGCTCGTTGCTTCCATAAATAATCGAAAAAGTTTTCATAATGCGAAACAATCCTGTAATATATTATGGGCACATTTTTCATGTGATAATGTGATGTAAGAACATCATTCCTATATGTACACTCGGATACTATTGAACTTTGAATAATATCGAATTAGTGCTATGCTTTGCGCATGTTTGTGACCGGTCACGGAACGCTCTATTTACCGGAAGTACGGTGACCTAACCTCCCACACTAAATACGGCGTAAGAGTGATCAGTCATTAAACGTCAGCTGGAAATGCGCAGGACGTGGCGGCAATCGCAGTTATTCCGACAATTCTACTGACAGTATCTTTTCACAGGCTATCCACCTTTTCACATGTCACAATTTGGTCGCGTGTTTATAATGATGAATACATATATATTTATAATCCTTCTCCGATTTAAACAATTATTTATTTATATCAACTCAATTGCTTCTTATAACAAAAACTTGCCAATTTCTTTATTGATATCATAACTTTCTTTTGCTATATTAAAGTTGAAATTTATGTAAAATCGAAGGTATAGAGAAGAAACACTAAAGAAATGGTAGTCTGTCCAACAGATCCTTCAAGCAAAGATGTTTACGCATTCATATTGATATAGATAGATGAAAATTTCAAGTTATTCAGCTTCATGTATAAGCATCATCTTCTTTCAGTGTCTGTGATTCACTCATTTACGAGGTAATAAACTTTTCTACTTATTAATTATATTTTCAATTTACTAAATATTTAAATAATTTTCTTATTTTCCAGATTTTCCTGTTCCTTCGATACAATGTTCCCTCTCCTAAAAGTTATTCACGAAAAAATTTCTTTTGATTGCTGAAATGAGTTGCTGGATTTTCCTGTTTCTTCAATACAACGTTCCCTCTCCTAAAAGTTATTCACGAAAAAATTTTTTCTGAGTGCTGAAATGTTTGCTGGATTACGCGAACGTTTTGTTTTTACAATTGAAAACTCAGTAGCTTATGGGAAATGTAATGCTAATAATAAACTATTTGGATATTATTTGTTTCTATTATAATTTATTCTTACTTATTTACAAAAAAGAGACTATCGAGGCACAACTTTTTCATTGCATCGAAAGCTCCGGTAACTCTTCTGCCACTGGCGATTTCGGTGAAACAGGGTCCATCTTTCTGCGAAAAATGAGAAAGACTTGTGACACCACCTTCTTTTTGAAAGGAAAGCCGAGCAGAGCTAACCCAAGTTACGGAAGAAAATAATGTAGATATTGCTACAAATCGCTCTACAAAGAATTGAGGCGGATTTGTAAAAAGGAAAAAATCTCTCATTTTTATGAAAAATCGAGCTATTTGGTCGAAATCGCCTTTTTCAAATCCTCGAAACTTTTGATCCAGTGATTCAATTTTGGCGTTTAATAGCTTAAATTAAAGCTCTTTACCTAGACTTTTTGGTTTTCATGTCCAAATTTTCATTTTGTATATAGTGAGCATATATATGTGCTCAATAAGATCGGTTCTTTGAAAACATTTATAGAGTGTAGTGAGCTATATATAGAATACAATAATATAGACTTACCAGTAAAAAAGTAGAGAACAAGAGTTTCAATTTAAGCTATTAAGCATATTGAGATATTTTACGGGATAATTTTTGGGATACTTTTTGGGATACCTTTCAAAATAATTTTTCAGATACTTATTGAATATTTTACGGGATACTTCTTGGGATACTTTTTGGGATACTTTTGGATATATTTTACGGGTTACTTTTGGGAATACTTTTTGGGATACTTATCGGGATACTTTTTGCGATACTTTCAGCGATACATTTTCGGATACTTTTGGGGCTACTTTTTGGGATACTTTTTAGAATAATTTCTGCGATAATTCCTGGGATACTTTTTTGGAGATTATTGGGGTTTGGTTGGGATACTTTTTGGGATACTTTTTGAGATACTTTTCGGGATACTTTTTGGGATACTTTGTGAGATATTTTACGGAATACTTTTTGGGATACTTTTTGGGATACTTTTTGGAATATTTTTTGGGGTATTTTTTGGGATACTTTTTGGGATACCTTTCAAAATAATTTTTCAGATACTTATTGAATATTTTACGGGATACTTTTTGGATACTTTTTGGGATACTTTTTGATATATTTTACGGGATACTTTTTGGGATATTTTTTGGGATACTTTTTGGAATACTTATTGGGATATTTTTTGGGATACTTTTTGGGATATTTTTTGGGATATTTTTTGGGATACCTATAAATTATTTTTCAGATACTTATTGAATATTTTAAGGGATACTTTTTGGGATACTTTTTAGGATACTTTTGTTTATATTTTACGGGATACTTTTGGAAATATTCTTTGGGATACTTTTTGGGATACCTTTCAAAATAATTTTACAGATACTTATTGAATATTTTACGGGATACTTTTTGGATACTTTTTGGGATACTTTTTGATATATTTTACGGGATACTTTTTGGGATATTTTTTGGGATACTTTTTGGAATACTTATTGGGATATTTTTTGGGATACTTTTTGGGATACTTTTGTATATATTTTACGGGATACTTTTGGAAATATTCTTTGGGATACTTTTTAGGATACCTTTCAAAATAATTTTTCAGATACTTATTGAAAATTTTACGGGATACTTTTTGGATACTTTTTGGGATACTTTTTGATATATTTTACGGGATACTTTTTGGGATATTTTTTGGGATACTTTTTGGAATACTTATTAGGATTTTTTGGGATACTTTTTGGGATATTTTTTGGGTTTTTTTGGTATACCTATAAATTATTTTTCAGATACTTATTGAATATTTTAAGGGATACTTTTTGGGATACTTTTTGGGATACTTTTGTTTATATTTTACGGGATACTTTTGGAAATATTCTTTGGGATACTTTTTGGGATACCTTTCAAAATAATTTTTCAGATACTTATTGAATATTTTACGGGATACATTTTGGATACTTTTTGGGATACTTTTTGATATATTTTACGGGATACTTTTTGGGATATTTTTTGGGATACTTTTTGGAATACTTATTGGGATATTTTTTGGGATACTATTTGGGATATTTTTTGGGATATTTTTTGGGATACCTATAAATTATTTTTCAGATACTTATTGAATATTTTAAGGGATACTTTTTGGGATACTTTTTGGAATACTTTTGTATATATTTTACGGGATACTTTTGGAAATATTCTTTGGGATACTTTTTAGGATACCTTTCAAAATAATTTTTCAGATACTTATTGAAAATTTTACGGGATACTTTTTGGATACTTTTTGGGATACTTATTGAAAATTTTACGGGATACTTTTTGGATACTTTTTGGGATACTTTTTGATATATTTTACGGGATACTTTTTGGGATATTTTTTGGGATACTTTTTGGAATACTTATTAGGATTTTTTTGGGATACTTTTTGGGATATTTTTTGGGATATTTTTTGGGATACCTATAAATTATTTTTCAGATACTTATTGAATATTTTAAGGGATACTTTTTGGGATACTTTTTGGGATACTTTTGTTTATATTTTACGGGATACTTTTGGAAATATTCTTTGGGATACTTTTTGGGATACCTTTCAAAATAATTTTTCAGATACTTATTGAATATTTTACGGGATACATTTTGGATACTTTTTGGGATACCTTTTGATATATTTTACGGGATACTTTTTGGGATATTTTTTAGGATACTTTTTGGAATACTTATTGGGATATTTTTTGGGATACTTTTTGGGATATTTTTTGGGATATTTTTTGGGATACCTATAAATTATTTTTCAGATACTTATTGAATATTTTAAACGATACTTTTTGGGATACTTTTTGGGATACTTTTTGGGATACTTTTTGGGATACTTTTGTATATATTTTACGGGATACTTTTGGAAATATTCTTTGGGATACTTTTTGGGATACCACAAAATAATTTTTCAGATACTTATTGAAAATTTTACGGGATACTTTTTGGATACTTTTTGGGATTTTTTTGGGATATTTTTTGGGATACCTATAAATTATTTTTCAGATACTTATTGAATATTTTAAGGGATACTTTTTGGGATACTTTTTAGGATACTTTTGTTTATATTTTACGGGATACTTTTGGAAATATTCTTTGGGATACTTTTTGGGATACCTTTCAAAATAATTTTACAGATACTTATTGAATATTTTACGGGATACTTTTTGGATACTTTTTGGGATACTTTTTGATATATTTTACGGGATACTTTTTGGGATATTTTTTGGGATACTTTTTGGAATACTTATTGGGATATTTTTTGGGATACTTTTTGGGATACTTTTGTATATATTTTACGGGATACTTTTGGAAATATTCTTTGGGATACTTTTTAGGATACCTTTCAAAATAATTTTTCAGATACTTATTGAAAATTTTACGGGATACTTTTTGGATACTTTTTGGGATACTTTTTGATATATTTTACGGGATACTTTTTGGGATATTTTTTGGGATACTTTTTGGAATACTTATTAGGATTTTTTGGGATACTTTTTGGGATATTTTTTGGGTTTTTTTTGGGATACCTATAAATTATTTTTCAGATACTTATTGAATATTTTAAGGGATACTTTTTGGGATACTTTTTGGGATACTTTTGTTTATATTTTACGGGATACTTTTGGAAATATTCTTTGGGATACTTTTTAGGATACCTTTCAAAATAATTTTTCAGATACTTATTGAAAATTTTACGGGATACTTTTTGGATACTTTTTGGGATACTTTTTGATATATTTTACGGGATACTTTTTGGGATATTTTTTGGGATTTTTTTGGGATATTTTTTGGGATACCTATAAATTATTTTTCAGATACTTATTGAATATTTTAAGGGATACTTTTTGGGATACTTTTTGGGATACTTTTGTATATATTTTACGGGATACTTTTGGAAATATTCTTTGGGATACTTTTTAGGATACCTTTCAAAATAATTTTTCAGATACTTATTGAAAATTTTACGGGATACTTTTTGGATACTTTTTGGGATACTTTTTGATATATTTTACGGGATACTTTTTGGGATATTTTTTGGGATACTTTTTGGAATACTTATTGGGATATTTTTTGGGATACTTTTTGGGATATTTTTTGGGATATTTTTTGGGATACCTATAAATTATTTTTCAGATACTTATTGAATATTTTAAGGGATACTTTTTGGGATACTTTTTAGGATACTTTTGTTTATATTTTACGGGATACTTTTGGAAATATTCTTTGGGATACTTTTTGGGATACCTTTCAAAATAATTTTACAGATACTTATTGAAATTTTACGGGATTTTTTGGATACTTTGGGATACTTTTTGATATATTTTACGGGATACTTTTTGGGATATTTTTTGGGATACTTTTTGGAATACATTGGGAATTTTTTGGGATACTTTTTGGGATTTTTGTATATATTTTACGGGATACTTTTGATACTTTGGGATTTTTTAGAACCTTTCAATTTTTTCAGATACTTATTGAAAATTTTACGGATACTTTTTGGATACTTTTTGGGATAC
Organism: Philotrypesis tridentata; assembly: GCA_018906965.1. Classification (NCBI taxonomy): domain Eukaryota; kingdom Metazoa; phylum Arthropoda; class Insecta; order Hymenoptera; family Pteromalidae; genus Philotrypesis; species Philotrypesis tridentata. The sequence continues at coordinate 189,166 of JACCIB010000309.1, forward strand.
TTTTTGATATATTTTACGGGATACTTTTTGGGATATTTTTTGGGATACTTTTTGGAATACTTATTGGGATATTTTTTGGGATACTATTTGGGATATTTTTTGGGATATTTTTTGGGATACCTATAAATTATTTTTCAGATACTTATTGAATATTTTAAGGGATACTTTTTGGGATACTTTTTGGAATACTTTTGTATATATTTTACGGGATACTTTTGGAAATATTCTTTGGGATACTTTTTAGGATACCTTTCAAAATAATTTTTCAGATACTTATTGAAAATTTTACGGGATACTTTTTGGATACTTTTTGGGATACTTATTGAAAATTTTACGGGATACTTTTTGGATACTTTTTGGGATACTTTTTGATATATTTTACGGGATACTTTTTGGGATATTTTTTGGGATACTTTTTGGAATACTTATTAGGATTTTTTTGGGATACTTTTTGGGATATTTTTTGGGATATTTTTTGGGATACCTATAAATTATTTTTCAGATACTTATTGAATATTTTAAGGGATACTTTTTGGGATACTTTTTGGGATACTTTTGTTTATATTTTACGGGATACTTTTGGAAATATTCTTTGGGATACTTTTTGGGATACCTTTCAAAATAATTTTTCAGATACTTATTGAATATTTTACGGGATACATTTTGGATACTTTTTGGGATACCTTTTGATATATTTTACGGGATTCTTTTTGGGATATTTTTTAGGATACTTTTTGGAATACTTATTGGGATATTTTTTGGGATACTTTTTGGGATATTTTTTGGGATATTTTTTGGGATACCTATAAATTATTTTTCAGATACTTATTGAATATTATAAACGATACTTTTTGGGATACTTTTTGGGATACTTTTTGGGATACTTTTGTATATATTTTATGGGATACTTTTGGAAATATTCTTTGGGATACTTTTTGGGATACCACAAAATAATTTTTCAGATACTTATTGAATATTTTACGGGATACTTTTTGGATACTTTTTGGGATTATTTTGGGATATTTTTTGGGATACCTATAAATTATTTTTCAGATACTTATTGAATATTTTAAGGGATACTTTTTGGGATACTTTTTAGGATACTTTTGTTTATATTTTACGGGATACTTTTGGAAATATTCTTTGGGATACTTTTTGGGATACCTTTCAAAATAATTTTACAGATACTTATTGAATATTTTACGGGATACTTTTTGGATACTTTTTGGGATACTTATTGAAAATTTTACGGGATACTTTTTGGATACTTTTTGGGATACTTTTTGATATATTTTACGGGATACTTTTTGGGATATTTTTTGGGATACTTTTTGGAATACTTATTAGGATTTTTTTGGGATACTTTTTGGGATATTTTTTGGGATATTTTTTGGGATACCTATAAATTATTTTTCAGATACTTATTGAATATTTTACGGGATACTTTTTGGATACTTTTTGGGATACTTTTTGATATATTTTACGGGATACTTTTTGGGATATTTTTTGGGATACTTTTTGGAATACTTATTAGGATTTTTTGGGATACATTTTGGAATACTTATTGGGATATTTTTTGGGATACTTTTTGGGATATTTTTTGGGATATTTTTTGGGATACCTATAAATTATTTTTCAGATACTTATTGAATATTTTAAGGGATACTTTTTGGGATACTTTTTGGGATACTTTTGTTTATATTTTACGGGATACTTTTGGAAATATTCTTTGGGATACTTTTTGGGATACCTTTCAAAATAATTTTTCAGATACTTATTGAATATTTTACGGGATACATTTTGGATACTTTTTGGGATACTTTTTGATATATTTTACGGGATACTTTTTGGGATATTTTTTGGGATACTTTTTGGAATACTTATTGGGATATTTTTTGGGATACTATTTGGGATATTTTTTGGGATATTTTTTGGGATACCTATAAATTATTTTTCAGATACTTATTGAATATTTTAAGGGATACTTTTTGGGATACTTTTTGGAATACTTTTGTATATATTTTACGGGATACTTTTGGAAATATTCTTTGGGATACTTTTTAGGATACCTTTCAAAATAATTTTTCAGATACTTATTGAAAATTTTACGGGATACTTTTTGGATACTTTTTGGGATACTTATTGAAAATTTTACGGGATACTTTTTGGATACTTTTTGGGATACTTTTTGATATATTTTACGGGATACTTTTTGGGATATTTTTTGGGATACTTTTTGGAATACTTATTAGGATTTTTTTGGGATACTTTTTGGGATATTTTTTGGGATATTTTTTGGGATACCTATAAATTATTTTCAGATACTTATTGAATATTTTAAGGGATACTTTTTGGGATACTTTTTGGGATACTTTTGTTTATATTTTACGGGATCTTTTAT